>JBBBDQ010000669.1:1477500-1572500 GCA_037127315.1 Ascarosepion bandense
CACAATTTTTTCCGATTCTCACCTAATTTCACACAAATATTCTTTAGGCTGAGTCTGAGATCCAAGACCATGGATAAGTTTTAAAGCTTTTATTACACCTGAGCAACGCCGGTCTATACTGCCAGTTATCTATGAATGTTAAAATATCAATCTAAACACAGATCTGACCAAAAATGTATTCTTCTTATCTTTTCAACCCAAGCAAGGCGATAATGTCGTTGAGACGCAAAGGTTCTTTATTGGGAGTAGAAGACAATGAAAAGGAGAAAGGAAAAGAAATGAACAGGATTCAGGAATATATATCTTTTGCTTTTTTGTTTTTATTAATATTCGTCCAACAAATTGTCCAAGAGACACTCCGTGTAAATTTGTACTGAATGAAAGTCAGAGCAATAAATAAGAAATGTAGTTTATTTTATTCGGGAAAATATGCACATGGAAGTCTGTTCCACAAAGTACCGGTTCTTTGGAAGAACATCCTTCGTACCAAAGTAATACAAAAATTGAGGGTGATCTAACGGATATATCGTGTTGAATACACCGGTTCTCGTCCGATTACCGAAGTTAAGCAACATCGAGCCTGGTCAGTACTTAATGGGTGACCATTTGGGAAAAGCAGGTGCTGTAAACGTAAGGACAAAGAATGGTTCACCTGTCCTGGGGGTTTGGGGATTTTGGGGTTGCCCCGTAAAAAACAGCTTGTTACAGAAACAACAACAAAAAAAAGTTGCTGCCCTATGCACCATCTGGGTGTGATGGATAAATGATGATAACCTGGTGGCCGAGGAAAGCAGGGTCTTGCCTGCAAAGAGCCAGTGGCACTAAAAAATAATGCTTGTTTGAATATTTGCCATGGAAGTAGCGACAGACTTTTCAAAATGTTGCGTACTCCATCTCTCAGGCCGATATTATTTAGGTCACTTCCATGACATGTAGAGATTCGAACCCGTGTCCCATGGCCAGAAAGTGAACGTTCTCATCACTGAGCCAAGCGGCCATATTAATCATTACCATGGACAAAGACTTCAACGATGACCATGGATTCATTGTCCTTATCAGGGAGAGTGACGAGTTTAAAATGTGCGTTGTGGTGCAATGGATATCGACTCGGAACAACAAATCGGGGAGCCGATTTCGAATTCCAGTTGAATTCCTTGCATTCACTTACGCACAAATACGCTTGGGAAATGTTTTAATCCGTCTCTTCTCTCCAGTTATAGGTTAAATACTAGGACAGATTGGGTTCTATAGCATTGTCTGGCAACCAGTCTACCACAGAAAGCTACTGCGGGATAATCTTTTGCTCAGTCAGTCATGTCTCTTTCGCGACATGATCGCCTAAGCGTGTATCACGTATGGCACTTAACTGACTGAGCATAATAGTTGGAAACAGTTAAAGACTCTACTTGGCATAAAGGTGGGGATCATTTTTCTATTGTTATGATGTAATAAACTAATCCCCCATTAATTATTAATTAATATAATCATATAATATAATTCATCTCCTCTCCAGTTATGGGTGAAATAACAGGACAGATTGGATGGTAACCTGCTGCAGGATAATCTTCTGCCCAGTCAGTCATGTCTCTTTCGAGACATGATCACCCAAGTGTGTATCACATATGGCACTTAACTGACTGACTGACTTACCTTTAAATAAAATATTTTGGAATTCTTTTGAAAGCACTTCGAATTCGTTATTAGGTTTGTCACCAATCTGAAAATAAAAGAAGTATATTAAATAAAAGTAGATTTACTTTTACATTTCTGGGGCGATTATTCTTGCATTTTATCCAGATTCCCGAGGATGAATAACCCTGATAATTAATAAAATATTAATAATTAATAAAAGAAATTTATTTAATAAAAGTAGAAGTTCTACTACATTTCTGGGGCAATTATTATTGCATTTTATCCAGACATCCGAAGATGAATAACCCTGATCATTAAAGTAGGAATAAAGGAATATCCCGGATCATTAATAAAACAATAAAGGAATATCCGTGATTATTAAAACATGAATAAAGAAATAACTCTGGTCATTAATGTAGGAAAAAAGGAATATCTCTGATCACTAAATTAGTACAAAAGTGAATAAAATGTCCCTGATCATTAAAGAATGGATAAAGGAATGTCAGTGGTCAGTAAAGTAGGAATACAGGAATATCCCTAACCATTAAAATAGGAATAAAGAAATATCTCTGATCATTAAAACAGCAATAAAAGAATATCCGTGATTATTAAAACATGAATAAAGAAATAACTCTGGTCATTAATGTAGGAATAAAGGAATATCTCTGATCACTAAATTAGTACAAAAGTGAATAAAATGTCCCTGATCATTAAAGAATGGATAAAGGAATGTCAGTGGTCAGTAAAGTAGGAATACAGGAATATCCCTAACCATTAAAATAGGAATAAAGAAATATCCCTGATCATTAAAACAGCAATAAAGGAATATCCGTGATTATGAAAACATGTATAAAGGAATAACTCTGGTCATTAATGTAGGAAAAAAGGAATATCTCTGATCACTAAATTAGTACAAATACAATATCTGTGATCATTAAAGAATGGATAAAGGAATGTCAGTGATCATTAAAGTAGGAATAAAAGAATATCACCGATCCTTAATGTCGTATAATGTGGGAATAAAGAAATATCCCTGCTCATTAAATCAGGAATAAGGGAATATTACTGATCATTAAAGTAAGAATAAAGGAATATCCGACAAGATACAACCAAGAATAAGAAAATATTCAGAATCATTAAAGTAGGAATAAAGGAATATCCGACAAGATACAATCAAGAATAAGAAAATATTCAGAATCATTAAAGTAAGAATAAAGGAATATCCGACAAGATACAACCAAGAATAAGAAAATATTCAGAATCATTAAAGTAGGAATAAAGGAATATCATTAATCAAAAAAGTTGGAGTAAAAGAATATCCCTCATCATTAAAGCAAAAATAAAAGAATATTCCAGATAATTAAAGTAAGAATATAGGACTATCTCTGGTCATTAATGTAAGAATAAAGGAATATCCCTGATAATTAAAGCAGGAATAAAAAGAATATTACCGATCATTGAAGTAGTATAATGTAGGAATAAAGGAATATTCCACATCATTAACTCAGGAATAATGGAATATTCTGCATCAATAAAGTACGAATAAAGGATTATTCCTGATCATTAGTGTAGAGTAAAGGAATATCTGCGAGAATCGAAGTCTGAATAAAGGAATATCTCTGATCATTAAAGCAAAAATAGGAATATCTTTGATCATTAAAGCAGGAATAAAGGGATATCCGCGATCATTCAATTAGTAATAAAGGAATATCTCTGATCATTAGTGTAGGAATAAAAGAATACCTCTATTTATAAAATAGGAATAAAAGAAAATTCCTAATCATTAAAGTACTACAAAGTAAGAATAAATTGCTTTTCGCGATCATTCGATTAGTAATAAAGGAATATCTCTGATCATTAGTGTAGGAATAAAAGAATACCTCTATTTATAAAATAGGAATAAAAGATAATTCCTAATCATTAAAGTAGTACAAATTAGGAATAACAGATTATCTCTGATCATTGAAGTCAGAATAAACGAATATCCCTGATTATTAGTGTAGAAATAAAGGGATACTTTAATTCATTTAAGTAGAAATAAAAGAATATTTCCGATCGTTAAAGTAAAGTAAAAAAAAAAAAACGGAACATCCCTGATCTTTAACGTAGAAATATATTGAAATATCCCTGGTCATTTGGAAGAAGTAATGGAATGTACTAATTACATTATTCGGACTATTGTCCTAATCTTTGTTGCCATTTCTACGATGTTCCGGCCGGTGCAGTCTTCAAGTGCTAGAAATTTCGAACGGAACCTTTATTACGACCAGTGGGGTGTATCATTCTCAGTTACTTGTTCACCTTAGCTGTAGCCTGGTATTGAACTCACAACTCTTTGGGTTAAGTCACTGAAACTAACCAACTTTTATATTCACTGGGCCATGTGTCCAGTGGATATAGACTTTGTAACTTAGAGACTAACTTATAGAGTCCGGTTAGAGGGAGATAACTCATGACTACCACAAGAGGCTTTGCACAAGGAGTAAGAATGATATACTCCAGTGATTGTAATAAAGGATTCAGTTCGAAATTCTTAATACCTGAAGAAAGCCGTAGTGTACAACTGCCGAAACGTCGTACAAATGGCAACAAAGATGAGGACAATAGTTTGAATAATGTAAATAATATAAATACTACCTCATCTAAGAAATATAGACAGGAATAATAGAGTGTCTATGATCATTAAAATAGGAAGAAAAACTACCCCCGATCATTAAAGTAGGAATGAAGGAATATCCCCGATCATTAGTAGTGGTAAGAGAATATTCCTGAACATTAAAATAGGAAGAAGAAAATACTACCGAACATTAAAGTAAGAATAAAGGAATATCCCTGATCAATTTCGATGGATTAAAAGAATATCCCTGATCATTAAGAAGGAATCACGGAGTATCCATGATCATTAAAATACGAAAAAAGTAATATCCCCTATTATTAAAGTTAGAATAAAGGATTATTAGAGTAGGAATCTTCTTCTATGTTCCCTGTCCCTTCAGGACGTAGGTGATCATGGCTCTCCACGTCTCCCTATCCCTTGTGGCTCTTAGTATGTTTGTTCCTGTTACTCCTGGCAACCCCCGTTCCGCCATCCACCCGACCAGGCCCTGCAAATATGTTATCCGCTGCCTTCCTCTGTCTTTCTTTCCCTCTACCTGGCCAGTCAGTATCAGGTTCTCCAGGCTCTCCTTCCTCATTGCATGTCCCAGGAACTTCAGTTGTCTCTTCCTGATGCTCAGTATTAATTTCCTTTTTGTTGCCATTCTTTCCAACACCTCATCTTTGCTTGCATGTTCAGTCCACGATATCCGCAGCATCCTTCTGTAGAACCACATTTCCGCTGCTTCCAATTTTGTCCTCATTTTCGATGATATTGTCCAGCATTCACTGCCGTATTGAAAAACTGACATCACATAGCAATCCAGCACTCTTTTCTTTGTTTCTAGTGAAATTTTCCTGTGTGTTAGCTTTGCTCAGCTTCTGGAACGCGTCCTTTGCCATGCCAATTCGCCTTCGGATCTCTGTGTCGCACTTTCCATCTCCTGTCAGAACACTTCCTAGGTATTTAAATTTTTGTACTTGCTTGATTCTGGTATCCCCTACCTGTATTTGGCATTTTGGGTTGCACCTTTTGCTGATGACTATGCATTCAGTTTTCTTAAATTTATTTGTAGTCCTTTTTTGTCACTCTCCACCGCTATCTTCTGCAGGAGGTCTTGTAGTTTCCTTTCCGTGTCTGCAATCAGGAATGTGTAGGAATAAACGAATTAATTTAGATAGGAACAATAGAATATTCCCGATCATCAAAGTAGGATCAAAGGAACCTCTCCGATCATTTCAGTAGAGATAAAGGAATATCTCCTATTATTAATATATGAATAATGGAATATTTAAGCAGGAGGTAATCGTAATAAAATCCCATGACATATAGCGTAAACTTTTTTAAAATATATTTTTCTAACTACCCAGTAATCTAATTTAAAATATCTTAAACATTTTTATACTTTATTGAATTTTCACTAATTGGACTTTATAATCTTACTTGCGAAGATTCTTGTCGATGGAATCTTATAAAATTACCAATAAATTTTAAATTACTATATTACTGCTCTTCATTTTCTGATTATGGTGTGTATGGACGCCCGTAATTACAAAGATTAACACGTTATACAGATTCACACGCACACAAAATTAAGAATTCTTTTAAAAATACTAGGGTCACTCAATGAAAGCAAGCTTTTCTATTTATGATTAGTAAATACAATATCACCTAACGCAATAGATTAATACTAAATTTTAAAAAATTTAAAAGGTTATTTTTATAAAATTTTAAATAATAAAAATATTAAAATAATTCTTGTCAAAATTATTTATTCATTGAATATTTTTCTCAAAACAATAGTGGTCATAATAATTTTTATACATTATATCAATTAATTTTCCAATTAATGTTTTTAGTTTTATTGCATTTTTATTTTACGATCCAGAGTAGACTTTTGTAACTGGTTATCCTGTTTGATCCCAAAACAAAACAAACAAACAAAAAACAAAAAAAACAAAACAAAAAAAAACAAAACAAAAAACAAAACGAAACAAAAAATGCTGATTTAAATTCTCCGAGGACTTGTCCATATAACTAATATAAACGTTTAACCCTATAAAAAAGAATTTTTCGAAATTTCACAAAATTAATTAAATGGTAAAAGATCTAAAAAGAATTATAAAAACATTTAAAATAATTAAATTCATTTATGAATATGTCCTGGAAGTTTCATTAGAATTAAATTCTTTTGTGAATATGTCCTGGAAGTTTCATTAGAATTAAATTCATTTGTAAATATGTCCTGGAAGTTTCATTAGAATTAAATTCATTTGTGAATATGTCATGGAAGTTTCATTAGAATTAAATTCATTTGTGAATATGTCCTGGAAGTTTCATTAGAATATGACAATTATCTGATTTTTGCAATCATTTTTAAATCAGCGTTCTTTTCATTGTAAAAAGACGCTCAGATTTCCAGTACAGGTTTATGGTCACATACTGAACTCGGAAAAACAAGATATTTAACCAGAATTTCGAAGGTTTTAAAAAGGATTAAAAACAAATAATGTTTATAGAAAAAGCCATTGATCTTCCCTTTTAACAATTACACAAAGATTTTGAAAATAAATTTTTGTTTTTATTAAGTTTTGGGAATGCTTTTCATTATTGATGTGCATTTTTTAGCGAATCTTTGGAGGTGCCTAGACAAAAGGAATATTCCAGAAAATAATAAAGTAATATCAAATACGAATAAAGAAATAGTTTCTATTAAATTCATCGAATGAATTCCAAAGCAAATTATTTTTATTATGAATTTTTCGTTAGTTCTATCTTCATCTAAGCGTCGCTTTTTGTCACAAGTTTCTGGGACGAATATCCTTCAAGCGTCAAAAAGAAATAAAGAAGCAGTATTCTTTAAAGTTTTTGAATTCCAAGACTTTCACTAATAATTTTTGACATGTCTTTACTTCATATTGTTGTTGCTTTATTTTATCAAAAATTTTCACACAAAATGGCTTTATTACTTGTGCTAAGCCCTGTGATGGTGTAGGACAAATGAGTTCCGTTAAAATAGTTTGAATTATTAACGTGAAATATTTTCATTATTAATTTTAATTTGCTTTTCTCTATTCTTTTCTTTATTTTATCGCAACTTTTCCAAGGACAAAAATGGCTGACATTTAAAGTAAGCCCTGTGGATGTAGGTAGGACAAATGAGTTCCGTTAAAATGAATTATTTAACGAAATATTTTCATTATTAATTTTTGACTTGTTTTTTCTTTCTTATTCTTTTTCTTTATTTTATCAAATAACCTAGCGACAAAATGGTTTTCGACATTTAAAAAGCCCTGCGATGTAGGTAGGACAAAACAGAGTTCCGTTAAAATATTTGAATTATTTAACGAAATATTTTCATTATTAATTTTTTGATCTATTTTTTCTTTTCTTATTCTTTTCTTATTTTATCGCAACTTTCAAGGACAAAATGGCTTTCGACATTTAAAATAAGCTCCGTGATGTAGGACAAAATGAGTTCCGTTAAAATATTTGAATTATTTAACGAAATATTTTCATTATTAATTTTTAATTGTTTTTTTCTTTCTCTTATTCTTCTTTTTTATTTTATCGCAACTTTCAAGGACAAAATGGCTTTCGATATTTAAAATAAGCCCTTATGATGTGTAGGAGAAAATGAGTCTGTTAAAATATTTGAATTATTTAACGAAATATTTTCATTATTAATTTTTGACTTGTTTTTCTCTTATTCTTTATTTTATCGTAACTTTCGAAGGACAAAATGGCTTTCGACATTTAAAGTAAGCTCCCGTGATGTAGGTAGGACAAAATGAGTTCCGTTAAATATTTGAATTATTGAATAAATATTTTCATTATTAATTTTTGACTTGTTTTTTCTTTCTCTTATTCTTTTCTTTATTTTATCGCAACTTTCAAGGACAAAATGGCTTGGACATTTAAAGTAAGCCTGGTGATGTAGGTAGGACAAAAATGAGTTCCGTTAAAATATTTGAATTATTTAACGAAATATTTTCATTATTAATTTTTGACTTGTTTTTTTCTTTCTTATTCTTTCTTTATTTTATCGCAACTTTCAAGGACAAAATGGTTTTCGACATTTAAAATAAGCCCGTGATGTAGGTAGGATTAAAAATGAGTTCCGTTACAAATAGTTTGGAATTATTTAACGAAATATTTTCATTATTAATTTTTGACTTGTTTTTTCTTTCTCTTATTCTTCTTTATTTTATCGCAACTTTCAAGGACAAAATGGCTTTCGACATTTAAAATAAGCCCCGTGATGTAGGTAGGACAAACAGTTCCGTTAAAATATTTGAATTATTTAACGAAATATTTTCATTATTAATTTTTTGACTCTTGTTTTTCTTTCTTATTCTTTCATTTCACGTGTAACCTTCATGAATGCTTTCGACATTTGTGCTAAGTCCTTCGTGATGTAGGACAAAATGAGTCTGCTAAAATATTTGAATTTATTTAACGAAATATTTTCATTATTAATTTTAATTTGTTTTTCTTTTCTCTTATTCTTTCTTTATTTTATCGCAACTTTCAAGGACAAAAATGGCTTTAATATTTAAAGCCTCCCGTGATGTAGGTAGGATTAGAAAATGAGTTCGTTAAAATATTTGAATTATTTAACGAAATATTTTCATTATTAATTTTTGACTTTGTTTTTTCTTTCTCTTATTCTTTTCTTTATTTTATCGCAACTTTAAGGACAAAATGCTTTGACATTTAGTGAAGTTCGTGATGTAGGTAGACAAAAATGAGTTCCCGTTAAAATATTTGAATTATTTAATGAAATATTTTCATTATTAATTTTTGACTTGTTTTTTCTTTCTCTTATTCTTTCTTATTTTATCGCAACTTTCAAGGACAAAATGGCTTTCGACATTTAAAATAAGCCCTCCGTGATGTAGACAAAATAGTTCATAAAATATTTGAATTATTTAACGAAATATTTTCATTATTAATTTTTACCTTTATTTTTCTTTCTTATTCTTTTTTCTTTATTTTATTTGCAATCTCTAAGGACAAAAATGGCTTTCGACATTTAAAGTAAGCCCCGTGATGTAGGTAGGACAAAATGAGTTCCGTTAAAAATTATTTGAATTATTTTAAATGAAATATTTTCATTATTAATTTTTGACTTGTTTTTTCTTTCTCTTATTCTTTCTTTATTTTATCGCAACTTTCAAGGACAAAAAATGGCTTTCGACATTTAGGCAAGCCCCGTGATGTAGGTAGGACAAATTATTCTGTTAAAATATTTGAATTATTTAATCTAAATATTTTCATTATTAATTTTTGACTTGTTTTTTCTTTCTCTTATTCTTCTTTTATTTTATCGTAACTTTCAAGGACAAAATGGCTTTCGACATTTAAAGCGTAAGCTGCGTGATGTGGTGTAGATGTAAAATGAGTTCCGTTAAAATATTTGAATTATTTAACGAAATATTTTCATTATTAATTTTTGACTTGTTTTTTCTTTCTCTTATTCTTTTCTTTATTTTATCGCAACTTTCAAGGACAAAATGGCTTTCGATATTTAAAGTAAGCAACGGGATGTAGGTAGAATAAAATGGCTTTCGTCAAAATATTTGATTCTAAAACGAAGTATTTTCATTATTAATTTTTGACTTGTCTTTTCTTCATAATTTTTTTGCTTTATTTTCTCGTAGCTTTCAAGGGTAGAATAAAAAGGTCGTTAAAATATGTACAATGAGGAAGGAAGAAAAAGGTCTGCTTTGAAAGGTAATGTTTCATAAAATAATTAAAAAATAGGATGTTCAACTCAAATTGTTTGACAATTTTGTGGCTTGATGGAAATATGTCCCTTGCTATTAAGCGTTACACAAAGCTTTCATTTATCAATATAGAACTCTCAATAAATATTTAAAACGACCCGATTGATGTAGAAATAACAAGTTAGTTATTATTAAATTCTTCGAATTATGAAATTAAGTATTTTTTAATTTTCTTAATATCCTCTTGCCTCATTTTTGGAAAAAAACATTTTTCTATTTGTTTTCTGTATATATGATATTGACCAATGGTTGTATTTCTTAAAGTAAAGTCGTAGAAGTTTCTCAGTTAGTATTTAAATCAACAAATATTGTTCTGCTTAGTGAGAAATAATATTTTTCAATATCAATCAGTTTAACAACGAAACGATTGAATATACAGCGACCAAAAAGCATTTTCATCAAATTATTTAATAAACTAACAGAAGAAATAAAACCTTCGGGAACATAAAAACTATGGTAAAAATTTCCTCTTTATTGATTGCCCATCATGTTCAATGTTATTTAGGTCCTTTTTGATACTCCATAAGTAGTTAGTCATCATTCGTTTTTCCCACCGTCTCTGGTAGTGCTCTTCTATTGTTTTGATATCCTGATAGATCGTTCTCCTTGCTCATCATTCAGATCGCCGCAATTATCTGGATATTTATCTAGATGGCGAAGTAAAAAATAAACCTTAACACTCATATTGGCGTATTACTGATAAAAAGTATTGATGATAAATAAGGTATGTTCCTTAAATATGAGAAATAAATCATTTTGTAAAGAAGCAAGTACTGTAAATCACTCGCTTTTTAGGAACGTCAAGCTTACGACCACATCGTGTAGAAACACCAGTTTCCGTATGATCAGCGAAGTTATGCAATGTCGAGCTTGGACATTGCTTAAATGGGTAACCGCTTGGGAATAGTAAGTGCAGTAAGCTTGGATGTAATGGATAATGGCTCGGAATGCAAAATGGAAGAGTCAAGTCCCAATTCTAGTCTGGTTTGTTACATTCAAATACTTTTAGGAATGATATAAAGTCACCTCTTCTCCCTTCAAAATTAAAATCATTATTTTTGAAGCGTCTAAACCAATTTCTCTTTATTGTTTCCAACAAAGCATGGTCTCAACAAAAATTCTGTGTGCTTCAGCTGTAGGTTTCTTTTGTATAAAATAGTGCAGTAAAATTCCCTGCAAATACATTTCCTTTGGCATGAAATATGACATGTTTAAAGCTATGAAAAACAAATTTGTTTACATTTCCATGAAATGAAATATTCTTAATTTCAAACTTGTTTATTGTACTCCGTTATAGATGCAATATCATATAAAAATACACGTACGTAGTTCCGGGAACACCATCTGTTGGAAAACAGCGAGAACTTATTCAAGGTCCTAGTATATTAAATGGGTGGATAAATTCCGGTCAGGCCTCGTCTCTCTTCAACGAACTTAGGTTTTTGGTGAGAAGCAAGATGAAGAAGAATTTTAAAGGGAAACTTACCGTGGCAAAAACAGCTACTGTTGCAAGACCATGAGGCGAGTGTACAGCATGGGTGAAGTTCTTGTACAGGTCACTGTTGTATGCTAAGAGATGAACCTGGTTAAAGACAAAATGAATAGAAATAAGAAAGTGTGGCCTTCTGCTACAATAGAAACCTGATTTAAAGAACAATATCATTGTAAAATCAAGAAAAGTGGTTCCTTGTGCCTTCTCGAGCTAACGTCAGTTGAAGTTCAGACCCTGAACTACAATTAATAACGATGAATGGACGTTTCCTCGACGAGGTTCTGTGCGTTGAGCGACTAGGGGTTTTTAAGCTCACCCCAGACTTCAAGAAGAGCTCGTACATAGGGTTAATAGCTAAAGATACTGGAAAAATAGTCGGTTCCCTTTACTGCACCATTAACTACCTGAATCCTCCTGCCATTCTCTACATTTACAAGCACTAGATCAGGCCTAAAAGAGATTCAGTCAGTTAAGTGCCATACGTGAGACACGCTTGGGCGATCATGTCTCGAAAGAGACATGACTGACTGGGATTATCCCGCGGTAGGTTGCCATTGCTTTCTGCGGTAGACTGGTTGCTGACCAAGGCTATAGAACCCAATCTGTCCTATTATTTAACCTATAACTGGAGGGAAGAGACGGATTAATATCTTTCCCAAGGGTATTTGCGCGTAAGTGAATGCAAGGAATACAACTGGAATTCGAACTCGGTTCCTCGATTTCTCGTTCCGAGCCGATATCCATTGCACCACAATAAGCAATCCAAATAGAACTGCATATTTCTGTAAAATTTAATGGTACTGTTCTTTCTTCATAGTCCCCTTTACTTCAACCAAATCAACTGAACTCGTGCCCGTGAAACAGCCCCAAACCATGCAGGATCCGCCACGATGTTTCATCGATAACTGTACACACTCATCTTTCACTCGCTCCTCAACCCTCCTCCGCACGTACACACCCTCCTTTTACTCCCAAACAGATTGAACTTAGACTCATCAGTCCACAACGCTTTTGACCACTGTTCTGGTGTCCAATTTTTGTACTCTCTTCCTCATGCTAGTCTCTTCTTATTGGCTGGCCGAAGCAAAAGCTTCCTGGCTGTCACTCGTCCAAAGAACCAGTCTATTTTCATTTAGAATTATCCAATTGGCAATAAATACTAAAAATAGTATTGCTGTTATATATGGTCAGGCGCCCCTGCTGTTCATCTCAGTGACCTCGACAGGCTCCAAAGGAGAATCTGTAATGTAATAGGTCCCGACCTGGCAGCTCTACTCCAACAACTTTCTGACCGGCGGGATGTGTCTTTCCTCTGTCACTTCTACAAATATTTTTATGGCTTCTGCTGGAACGATCTTAGCTCACTGATGGATCCTCCACAAGAATTTACTCTTGCAACCAGACTGGCAACTGGGTCACACCAATTTACAATTATATCATCCAAATGCAGCCGACAATTCTACTCCCACAGCTTCTTTTCTCGCACCTCCTACCTGTGGAACACCCTTCCGTATATTTGCTTTCATGACGGCTACAACCTCCAGGAATTTAAATGCAATGTCAATACCCATCTCTTATCCACTTGACCCCAACACCCTGTATCAGTCAATTAAGTGCCATACGTGATACACGCTTGGGGGATCATGTCTCCAAAGAGACATGACTGACTGGGCAGAAGATTATCCTGGAGTCGGTTGCCATTTCTTTCTGCAGTAGACTGGTTGCCAACCAAGGCTATAGAACCCAATCTGTCCTTTTATTTAACCCATAACTGGAGGGAATAGACGGATTAATACCTTCCCCAAGGGTATTTGTGCTTACGTGAATGAAACAAATTCAACTGGAATTCGAACTCGACACCCCGATTTTTCTTTCAGAGTCGATATCCACTGTACCACAACGCACATCCAAAAATCACCCAGTATATATTGTTCTTTTCTTTTCTCTCTACCTACGCAACTGTCTTCACACCTGTGCTTCCATCCTTCTCTTGTCCTTTCTCTAACCCCCTCTGTAACTGGCCCGTCTTTCTCTTCACTCTCCTCCTGCCTAAACCTTTACTCTCTTATGTAGCCCCCTGCACATTGGTGGCAGTACCGCCTTGGTTGGGGTGAAACGATTAGAAAACAATTAATACATCGTTTTTTTTTTTGAAAACTGGAGTGGCCTAATAATTATGGCAGGTAATGTAGGTGAGCGCTTGTGAATATCAAGTATTGTAATCTTAGATGTGCGGGTGATGAAATGGATACTCGGAGAACTGAGTTCCAATTCTAGTCGATTTCGTTATATGCACTCACCAGCAAATACCCTTGGGAAAAGTCTGAATCCATCTCTTCTTTACTATCTATGAGTTAATTAGTAGGACAATTCAAGATCTTTTAGACGACCTTGTGTGCGTCGTGGTGCAGTGGATATCGGCTCGGATCGAGAAATCGGAAAGCCGAATTCGAATTCCAGTCGAATTCCTTGCATTTACTTACGCGCAAATACCCTTAGGAAAGGTATTAATCTGTCCCTTCCCTCCAGTTATGGGTTAAATAATAAGACAGATTGGGTTCTGTAGCCTTGGTCGGCAACCAGTCTACCGCAGAAAGCAATGGCAACCTACCGCGGGAAAATCTTCTGCCCAGTCAATCATGTTTATTTCTAGACATGATCGCCCAAGAGTGTATCACGTATGGCACTTAACTGACTGAGTGAATATAATAGTTAAAAACAATTAGAACTACTACTGGGCATAAAGTGGGGGATCGGTTTTATATTGTTATTAAGTAATAAACTGATCCCCACTAATTACTACTTCTTAATATACTGATATAATATAATCTATCTCTTCTCCCTTCAGCTACTGGCTAAAAGGCAGGACAGATTGGGTTCTATAGCCTTGGTTAGCAACCAGTCTACCGCAGAAAGCAATGGCAAACTACTGCGGGATAATCTTCTGCCCAGTCAGTCATGTCTCGAAAGAGACATGATCGCCCAAGCGTGTATCACGTATGGCATTTAACTGACAGACTATGGAAGAGGAACTTTCCTCCATTCTAGATCCAATTTTCCCCGATGTTACTTTCATCTGACTGGGTAGAAAATTTTCCCGCAGTAGGTTGACATTAATTTCTGCGATAGACGGGCTTCTAACCATGGTTATAGAACCCAAACTGTAATTCTATTTAACCCATAGCTGGAGTCAGAAGCGACGGATTAATACCTTTTAAAGGGTATTTACGCTTAAGTGAATGCAACGAATAGGCAGATCCTGAAGAATGCTGGAACGTACAATGGCTGAAACGTCGGAAATATGGCAACAAAGATGAGGAGAACAGACCGAACAATGCAAATAATGTAAATAATTACATGCCTCTTCCCAGAAAGGGCACTTCGAAGCGGTCTAACGGTTAGAAAGCTTGTCTTGTTAGAATCATTGCAATTGATTAGTGAGTTTGATCCTCACTGGGTGCTTCATACTTTCGGTCTTGTGCCACATCTAAGATGCGCTTAGAAAATCGTCATACATCTTATCAGAAGTATAGACAAATATAGTGAATATCATTGTAAAATGTTAGAAATTTTTGCGTCAAGTATAATCGTTCGGGGATCTCGACGTGCTTAGCAAGCTTGTCTCGGTAGAATCTATTACAACTGATCTTCGATCTTCACTGGATCCCCATTTTCTTGGCCTTGTGCCACATTTAAGCGGCGCTTAGAAAATCAACTGAAAATGTAGTCATTCTTCACTCTGACACCAAGCTTTTGTTCGAACACTCAACGTCTTTACCAGAGGAACAACGACTGAACCATCCTCAAAGATTTTCTAAGTGAATCGGATACGAGTGTATAGGCAAATGGCCTTCAGCCTGAGAAAGGAACATTGCATCAGGGTTTTTTTTTTTTTGTGAATGGTTGATTTGATATTTTTCCTTTTTTAACGAAATATCACTGGGAATAGTCACTGACTCAGCCCGGGCTTCAGCGGGCGAGGTTTTTGAATTAATACTAGGGAAAAAAATGATTTGCGTATGCGTAATCGTGTCTAATGGACTGTATAGGAAAACCGAAGTGCGAGATGTAATCAAAGAAAGAGAGAAAAAGTAGAAAAATATACTCCTACTGAACATTATATATATATATATATATATATATATTAATCTTATACGTGGATTAAATTTATCAATAGAGTTATCAAGGACAGAAATATATATATATATATATAAAGAAAGAAAGAAAAAGAGAGTGAGGAACGGTGGGGCGGGCAAAAGGGAGAAAAAGAAAGAAGAATAGGAAACAGCATTAAAAGAATAATAAAAGCAAAAAACAAAGAACAAGGAATGAAAAAAAAAAAAGAAAATATCGCAAATTTTAAACGGAAAACAAAAGGTACTTTAAAAACAAAAGGTACTTTAAGAGGAAAGGGAGTTTACACCGGGGTAAAAAGATACAGACGAATTTTTTTAAAAGTAGAACGTAATGTTACTTTAAATCGTTATCGGTCACGCAGCATGATCTACTCTTCGTAGTAATGAGATGTTTCAATGTTATGATAACAAGCGGCATTGTTCGATGCTAATAAGCGAACATTGCACATGTTTTCATAGAAACGATATATCTCATTTGTAAGTAGGGAAAACTAGACATTGTTTTATTATTTGATGCTTATGTTATAGACTTTTTTTGAATGCTGCTTTCTTACACGCGACAACCGAATTCGTTGTAAATATAAAATCTCTGGATTACGAAAATATAACCAATGCGATTACAAATTATTTAAAAATGGCCCTTATTTTCTGACGGTAGTGGTCATAATAGCTTACTTTAGATATTTCAAATTTAATGATGTAAAAATGTAGAATTGTATCATGCAACATTTACTGTTTGAAAAGCTGAATGCTTTCTTACACGCGACAACCGAATTCGTTGTAAATATATAATCTCTGGATTACGAAAATATAACCAATGCGATTACAAATTATTTAAAAATAGCCCTTATTTTCTGACGGTAGTGGCCATAATAGCTTACTTTAGATATTTCAAATTTAATGATGTAAAAATGTAGAATTGTATCTCGTATGCAACATTTACTGTTTTTAAAAGCTGAATGCTTTCTTACATGACAACCGAATTCGTTGTAAATATATAATCTCTGGATTACGAAAATATAACCAATGCGATTACAAATTATTTAAAAATAGCCCTTATTTTTCTGACAGTAGTGGGCATAATAGCTTACTTTAGATATTTCAAAATTTAATGATGTAAAATGTAGAATTGTATCTCGTAGCGCAGCATTTACTGTTTTAAGCTGAATGCTTTCTTACACGCGACAACCGAATTCGTTGTAAATATATAATCTCTGGATTACGAAAATATAACCAATGCGATTACAAATTATTTAAAAATAGCCACTTATTTTCTGACGGTAGTGGCCATAATAGCTTACTTTAGATATTTTAAATTTAATGATGTAAAAATGTAGAATTGTATCTCGTATGCAACATTTACTGTTTTTAAAAGCTGAATGCTTTCTTACACGCGACAACCGAATTCGTTGTAAATATATAATCTCTGGATTACGAAAATATAACCAATGCGATTACAAATTATTTAAAAATAGCCCTTATTTTCTGACGGTAGTGGGCATAATAGCTTACTTTGAATATTTCAAATTTAATGATGTAAAAATGTAGAATTGTATCTCATGCAGCATTTACTGTTTTTAAAAGCTGAATGCTTTCTTACACGCATTAATAATTCGTTGTAAATATATAATCTCTGGATTACGAAAATATAACCAATGCGATTACAAATTATTTAAAAATAGCCCTTATTTTCTGACGGTAGTAGGCATAATAGCTTACTTTAGATATTTCAAATTTAATGATGTAAAAATGTAGAATTGTATCTCGTATGCAACATTTACTGTTTTTAAAGCTGAATGCTTTCTTACACGCGACAACCGAATTCGTTGTAAATATATAATCTCTGGATTACGAAAATATAACCAATGCGATTACAAATTATTTAAAAATAGCCCTTATTTTCTGACGGTAGTGGCCATAATAGCTTACTTTAGATATTTCAAATTTAATGATGTAAAAATGTAAATTGTATCTCGTATGCAACATTTACTGTTTTAAAAGCTGAATGCTTTCTTACACGCGACAACCGAATTCGTTGTAAATATATAATCTCTGGATTACGAAAATATAACCAATGCGATTACAAATTATTTAAAAATAGCCCTTATTTTCTGACGGTAGTGGGCATAATAGCTTACTTTAGATATTTCAAATTTAATGATGTAAAAATGTAGAATTGTATCTCGTATGCAACATTTACTGTTTTTTAAAAACTGAATGCTCTACGCGCGACAACCGAATTCGTTGTAAATATAAAATATCTGGATTACGAAAATATAACCAATGCGATTTCAAATTATTTAAAAATGGCCCTTATTTTCTGAAGGTAGTGGTCATAATAGCTTACTTTAGATATTTCAAATTTAATGATGTAACAATGTAGAATTGTATCTCGTATGCAACATTTACTGTTTTTAAAAGCTGAATGCTTTCTTCCACGCGACAACCGAATTCGTTGTAAATATAAAATCTCTGGATTACGAAAATATAACCAATGCGATTACAAATTATTTAAAAATGGCCCTTATTTTCTGACGGTAGTGGTCATAATAGCTTACTTTAGATATTTCAAATTTAATGATGTAAAAATGTAGAATTGTATCTCGTATGCAGGAATAGAAAAAGTGTAGATTATGGATCCCGTCCAAACAAGTAATGCAATTAAAAAGTGATATGACAATGGTCGTCAATTTTTGACGATGCAAGTTGTGTTGGCTTTCTTTGAATATTTCTTTGAATATTTTGAACATTGCTGTTACATCTGGTCTGGGACTTCTGTTCTGTTTTTAGAGAGTCTTGATAAAATCTAAAGAAAAATCCGCAATGTCAATAGTGCTGACCTACCATCTCTGTTTCAGCCACACTCCCACCGACATAACGTAGCTTCAAATTGCCTTTTTTTATAGATACTTTCATGGTAATTGTTCTGATAAACTTACATTTTTTTGATAACACAGACTTTATGGATTTAAACAGAGTATTTTAGAGCTGAAGTAGATATCCACTCGGAATGAGAAATTGGAGAGCCGAGTTCAAATTACAGATGAATTTATTGCATTTACATTCGCTCAAATACTGTTACGAAAGGTGTTAATCTCTCTAGTTATGGGTTAAATAGCAGAACAGATTGGGTTCTATATTGGTTGGCAATCAGTCTACCGCAAAAAGTAATGGCAACCTACTGCGAGAAAATCATCTGCTCAGTCAGTCATGTTTGTTTCGAGACATGGTCGCCCAAGCGTGTATCACGTATGGCCCTTAAATAACTGACTGCGTTATTAAACCTCGTCATTTTACAGTTAGATGTAGCCGTAAGTTCTATGCTAACGGTTTCTTCTCTCGCATTTCCTGCTTCTGAAATTCTCTTCTGGTTTCTTGCTTTCCCAGTCAACTTTGATCTTCAAAAATTTAAATTCCTTAGAGAGAGGAAAATAAAAGAATACGAATTTTATTTTATTTTCTCCTATTCTTTCACAAATTGCGTTTTAGTGTCTCTATTGTCTTGCTTGGGTTGAAATAATTAAAAAAATATATTTTTAGATTTAATGATTAAAAATTCAAACATTTTTCTATTTTATGCAACAATAGAAATAACTGAAACTTCTAGATTAAATTGCAGAAAATTTAATGAATACAGATGCAAAATTAATGAATACAGATGCAAAATTAATGAATACAGATGCAAAATTTAATGAATACAGATGCAAAATTACTTAAAAATGACTGTCATTTTTTAAAGGTATGGGTCGTATGAGATTTTCTTAAATATTTTTACTTTCAATGATTTAAAAATGGTAATTCTTCTTTCATGCGACAATAAATTTAACTGTGTGGATAAAATTCCACATTATTTATTCCAAAAATACAACCAATGCGATTGCAAAATGATTTAAATATAATCGTTATTTTCTGACGATAGGGGACATGTGAGCTTTTTATGTCGATATTTTTTACTTTTAATGGTTTAACGTGTGAAATCTATCTATCTATCTATCTATCTATCTATCTATCTATCTATCTATCTATCTATCTCAATTTGTTAATATCTATCTAACAATCTAGCTTATTCTGTTCATCTATCTATCTATCTATCTATCTATCTATCTATCTATCTATCTATCTATCTATCTATCTATCTCAGTCTGTTCATATCTATCTATCTATCTATCTATCTCAATTTGTTAATATCTATCTAACAATCTAGCTTATTCTGTACATCTATCTATCTATCTATCTATCTATCTATCTATCTATCTATCTATCTATCTCAGTCTGTTCATATCTATCTATCTATCTATCTATCTCAGTCTGTTCATATCTATCTATCTATCTATCTATCTATCTATCTATCTATCTATCTATCTATCTATCTATCTATCTCAGTCTGTTCATATCTATCTATCTATCTATCTATCTATCTATCTATCTATCTATCTATCTATCTCAGTCTGTTCTATCTATCTATCTATCTATCTATCTATCTATCTATCTATCTATCTATCTATCTATCTATCTATCTCAGTCTGTTCATATCTATCTATCTATCTATCTATCTATCTATCTATCTATCTATCTCAATTTGTTAATATCTATCTAACAATCTAGCTTATTCTGTTCATCTATCTATCTATCTATCTATCTATCTATCTATCTATCTATCTATCTATCTATCTATCTATCTCAGTCTGTTCATATCTATCTATCTATCTATCTCAATTTGTTAATATATATCTAACAATCTAGCTTATTCTGTACATCTATCTATCTATCTATCTATCTATCTATCTATCTATCTATCTATCTATCTATCTATCTATCTATCTATCTGTTCATATCTATCTATCTATCTATCTATCTATCTATCTATCTATCTCAGTCTGTTCATATCTATCTATCTATCTATCTATCTATCTATCTATCTATCTATCTATCTATCTATCTCAGTCTGTTCATATCTATCTATCTATCTATCTATCTATCTATCTATCTATCTATCTATCTATCTATCTATCTCAGTCTGTTCATATCTATCTATCTATCTATCTATCTATCTATCTATCTATCTATCTATCTATCTATCTCAGTCTGTTCATATCTATCTATCTATCTATCTATCTATCTATCTATCTATCTCAATTTGTTAATATTCTATCTAACAATCTAGCTTATTCTGTCATCTATCTATCTATCTATCTATCTATCTATCTATCTATCTATCTCAGTCTGTTCATATCTATCTATCTATCTATCTATCTATCTATCTATCTATCTCATTTTGTTAATATCTATGTAACAATCTAGCTTATTCTGTTCATGTATCTATCTATCTATCTATCTATCTATCTATCTATCTATCTATCTATCTATCTAAACATCTATTTATTTTATTTTGTTAATATTTAACAATCTAGCTTATTTTATCTATCTATCTATCTATCTATCTATCTATCTATCTATCTATCTATCTATCTATCTATACCGTAGTATAAAATTAATACTATACATAAAAAAATCTAGATTCCTCATTCCGAAAATACAACCAATGCGATCGTAAAATTATTTCAATATGACTCATTTTTTTGACGTTAGAAGAAATCTATAAAGGATAGGAAAGAAAAGAAAGAAAGAACAAAAGAATAAGGAAAAAGAGAAAAAGAAAAGGATAAAAATGAAAGAAAGAATAATCGTTTACAAATGTAATAAAAATCTTTAGATTTAAAAGAAAAAAAGAGAAAGAGGGAAAAGGAAAAACTAAAAAAAGGACGGGAAAAATAAAAGAAAGAGAAAACAGTTATTATGAAAGAAAGAAAAGAAGATCAGAAAACGAAAAACAGATTAAAAATATGGAAAAATACCAAGAATGGAACGAATTATAAAAACAAAAATTGAAAATGACGAAAAATAATAGAAAATAGAATAAAAAAAGGAATAAAATATAAAATAAAAAAAGAATAAAATAAAAAGAAATAAAATAAAATAAGAAAATTAAAACAAAACAAAAAGAAATAAAATATAAAATATGGAAAAAAATAAAAGGTAAAAATATAAAAAAATAGGCTAAAAATATGGAAAAAGGGTAAAAATATGGAAAAAAGTAAAAATATTGAAAATTAGAGTAAAAATATGAAAAAGGGTAAAAATATGGAAAAATAGACAGTAAAAAACAAAATGGGAAATAAAATTATAAATTAACAAAAAATAGAAAAACTGGGTAACAATTGGAAAAATATACGCAAATGACTGAAAAATTGAAAACAAAAACGAGTACAAAAATGAAAATAAGAAAATAAAGAAATTAAATTAAAAAATAAAAATATAATTGTGTGGGAAAAAAATTAAATTAAAAAAGAGAAAATATAATAGTGAAGGAAAAAAGATTGATTGAAAAGAAAAAAGCTGAATTAGTTGTCTTTACGGAAGAAAGAAAGAAAAAAGACTGTAAGAAAAAGGGAGAAAGAAAAAAGAAAAAGAAAGGAAGAAATAAAGAAAAAGAAAGAAAAAAGAAAAAGAAATGAAAAAGAAAGAAAAAGAAAAAGAAAAGAAACAGAAAGAAAAAGGTGGAAAGAAAAGAGTAAAAGAAAAGAAATAAAGAAAGAAAAAAGAAACGAACAGAAAAGAAAGACAGAAAAAGGAAAGAAAGAAAGAAAATAACAGCACAAAATTTGCAAATTTCGTGAAATCGAAAGAAATTAACGATTTCTTCCAAAAGGAAATCTAAATCAACATGATTAGTATTTTTTCTATATTTCTGAGATGAGGCAGTATTTACAGTATTTACATTATTCGGCCTATTGTCCTCATGTTTGTTGCCATTTGTACGACGTTTAATAATAGATCATTCTATTTCTCTATATGTCTGAGATGAGGTAGTATTTACAGTATTTACATTATTCGGCCTATTGTCCTCATGTTTGTTGCCATTTGTACGACGTTTAATAATAGATCATTCTATTTGTCTATATTTCTGAGATGAGGCAGTATTTACAGTATTTATATTATTCGGACTATTGTCCTCATCTTTGTTGCCATTTGTACGACGTTTAATAATAGATCATTCTATTTGTCTATATTTCTGAGCTGAGGTAGTATTTACAGTATTTACATTATTCGGACTATTGTCCTCATCTTTGTTGCCATTTGTATGACGTTTAATAATAGATCATTCTATTTGTCTGTATTTCTGAGATGAGGTAGTATTTACAGTATTTACATTATTCGGACAATTGTCCTCATCTTTGTTGCCATTTGTACGACGTTTAATAATAGATCATTCTATTTGTCTATATTTCAGAGATGAGGTAGTATTTACAGTATTTACATTATTCGGACTATTGTTCTCATCTTTGTTGCCATTTGTACGACGTTTAATAATATATCATTCTATTTGTCTATATTTCTGAGATGAGGTAGTATTTACAGTATTTACATTATTCAGACTATTGTTCTCATCTTTGTTGCCATTTGTACGACGTTTAATAATAGATAATTCTATTTGTCTATATTTCTGAGATGAGGAGTATTTACAGTATTTACATTATTCGGACTATTGTCCTCATCTTTGTTGCCATTTTTTTTTTAATCATTTCACCCCGAGCAAGGGGGAAATGCCACTGATATGCAAGGGGCTAAATAACTGCAAAAAGATTAATTAGAAAAGAGTGAGAAGTACAAACTAGTTAGAAAGGAACAATAGAAAGCTGAGAAAGCAGGTGCGATGACAAATACATAGGTGGAGAAAAAGGGAAGGTTATACGGGGGTGGGGAGAGAGCTAGAGTCAGTGGTAAGTAGATGAGTATTGACTTTGCATTTGTACGACGTTTAATAATAGATCATTCTATTTGTCTATATTTTGGAGATGAGGTAGTATTTACAGTATTTACATTATTCGGGTTATTTTCCTCATCTCTGTGGCTATTTGTACGACATTTCGGCCGTTGTACGCTCCGGCCTTCTTTAGGTGCCAAGAATTTCGAACCGAACCCTTCTTTACGATCACTGAGGTATATCATTGTCATTCCTTGTGCTAAGCCTCTTTGATAGTCATAAGTTATCTCCCTCTAACTAAACTCTACTTGTTCACCACTGCTGTAGCCTGGAATTGAACTCACAACTCTTTGGGTCAAGTTACCGAAACTAACTAATGTCTATATCCCCTGGGACATGTGTTCTTAAGGACAAGGACAAATAAATTTCTGGTACTTTTAAACCTAATGTTCAGCAACCATATTTTTTTTTCACTTGAGAATGATATACCCCAGTGAGTAATAAAGGGTTCGGTTGGAAATCCATAGCACCCGAAGAAGATCGGCGCTTACAACGACCGAAACGTTGTACAAATGGCAATACAGATGAGGACAATAGTCCGAATTATGTAAATAGTGTCAACATGAACAATTTGAGAATATTTAAACCATGCCATTTAATACTTGCTATCCAGCAAAACTAACAGATATGATTGATTGACAAATTTATACTTCGTTATATATCTTAATCGAAATATATTGACATGAGTTTGTGTTAAAATGCAACCTCACAACAGTCACAGTACTTTACAAAGCAAGTTTGATAAAATATCTATCTATCTATCTATCTATCTATCTATCTATCTATCTATCTATCTATGTCGGAGTCTGTTCATATCTATCTATCTATCTATCTATCTATCTATCTATCTATCTATCTAGGAATCTGTTCATATCTATCTATCATATCTATCTATCTATCTATCTATCTATCTATCTATCTATCTATGTCGGAATCTGTTCATATCTATCTATCTATGCTAATCTGTTTTGATCTATCTATCTATCTATGCTAATCTGTTTTGATCTATCTATCTATGCTAATCTGTTTTGATCTATCTATCTATCTATGCTAATCTGTTTTGATCTATCTATCTATCTATCTATCTATCTATGCTAATCTGTTTTGATCTATCTATCTATCTATCTATCTATCTATCTATCTATGCTAATCTGTTTTGATCTATCTATCTATTTTCTATCTATCTATCTATCTATCTATCTATCTATCTATCTATCTATTCTTTTTTATTTATGGCAATTCATTCTTATCTACCTATCTATTCCACACTATTTATCTCTATCTATCTCTGTTATTGGATCTACTCCTCTGACTCTGATTTAGCAGGTTATACAGTGTAGATCGAACTCGCTTCTTTTATGTGCCGTGTCTCTTCAGGACGTAGGCGATCACGGCCTTCCACATTTACCTGTCCCTTATTTTATTTTGTCCTATATTTTTTTCAAACCCTGCTCTGCTATCCGTTTGCTTAAGTCTATCAAGTATATCTCACGCTGTTTTATCCAGTCTCTATTTCCCTCTATATGCCTTCTGAGTATCAGATTCTCTAAGCCTTCCTTTTTCATCATGTGTCCCAGAAACTTCAGCTTTCTCTTTTCCTGATGTTGTATAATTTTTTTTCGTTTCCATCCTCTCCAAAACCATGTCGTTGCTCAAATGTTCGGTCCATGGCATCCCCAGCATCCTTCTGTAGAATTACATTTCTCTTGCTTCGGTCTTTCCTTCGTCTTTGAGGAAATTGTCCAGAATTCGCTACCACATAAGTGGACATATATCACATTGCGGTCTAACTACATAGTCGTAACTGCTCTAGCGAAAAATGCTTGCTAAACATTACTCCACGTTGAAGTGTCAGTAAGGTGTAAAGATACGTATACATATCTATACATATATATGTCAGAGTAAATAAATTGCAAGCATTGTGTCTGCTTATTTTTAATAAAATCCATTCATACTCACGGATAATTTTTCGCGTATTATAACTGAAAGATGTCAAAATGAGCTGTAACGTTGACAGATGTTATTATCATTAATTTCTTGATGTTCCCAAGTACTTTCAATCTCCTTCAGAGATCATCTTCAGGGGTGTTAGTTGTGCTAACAAAAAATAACCGCAACACTGTGCTGCTAAAAATTACGGTAAATTTTAATATATTATCAATTTTAATTTTTTATTAGGATCAACGGGGGATATAATAATACGAATGAGATTTTTCATCCTGTTGAAAGATCGAAAACACTTGGAGACAACATGAAATAAATAATATATATATATATATATATATCCTGTCATGTTCAGAGCTTTGGATTATTTTGTTATTTTCTTCTCAGGTCTTAATGTAAGATACCCAATACATCAATACATATGTTGACGTCTTTTTAGAAGGCATATCGATATAAATATTTTGCCGTCATTTTCGACGACATTGGCCACTCGTTACAGTATATCCTAAAACCATCTGTAGCTACGTCAACCCATTAGCTTATGATTCTATCGCTTAAAGGGCTTTATTTTAATAATGATCATTAAGAAAAATATCGATTTTGCTGAAAGATTAACTCAGTTAAAAAGTTCCTTCGGGGAATTTCTCTCTCTCTCTCTCACTCTCATGCTTCCTTGGAGATACGCCCATGTTAGGATTTGAAGGTCTTCACGTGATGCGGGTTTTGTAATTTCGTATAGTGTAATTTCGTGATCTTGCAACACCAGTATGATGAAGGATTCATTCATTCATATATATATATATATATATATATATATATATATATATATATATATATATGCAGGTTTCGTTAAATAATATAGACAAGTTTTGTCTATTTATTTCATGCAGGATCCTTTCGTATAGGCTGATAAGCTTGATGGTACTATCGTTAAAAGACAACAAGATCCAGCAGCCCAACAAACCATTACCACCTTGAAACATGATCCAAAAACCATCGTTAAAAACATGATCCAAAAGCCAGACGTGATAAAAAAAAACATCGTTAAAAGACAACATGATCCAGCAGCCCAACAAACCATTACCACCTTGAAATATAAATGGAGCCTTGTGAAAAGGCAAATTCAAATAGCGAAAGAAAATCTGGACACACTATACAAGAACAAACATAATTCTCTTTATTGTTAATAACTTAAATGTTCCATGTTTACTGTGTGTTAATATTTATTCTTTGATAATGGCTTATGTAAGTCGACAGCTTAGACCCGATAAAAAAAAATCAACAATTACTGTGATTTTTTTTTGTTGTCTTTCAACGATATCACCATCAAGTATATCAGACGGTACGAACAGATCCTACACAAAATTAATAGACAGAATTTATCTATATTATTCAATGAAACCTGCATTAATGAAAAAATGCTGCCAAAATACACACAATTTAAATTACATGATCCAGCAGCCTAACAAACCATCACCACCTTGAAATATAAATGGAGTCTTGTGAAAAGGCAAATCGAACTAGCGATAGAAAATCTGGACACACTACCGAATAAAAACATCAACAATTACTGCGATTTCTTGTTGTCTTTTAACTATATATATATATATATATATATATATATATATATATATATATATATATATATATATATATATATGAACGTTTTATATATATATATATATATATATATATATATAACGTTCATATATATATATATATATTGGCCGAGTGGTTAGAACGTTTGCTTTCTGACAATGAGGCCCAGGTTCGAATCACACCTTGGTTGATTTGTCAGTAAGATGCCTTCTTGATCTTATCGGTCTGGAGGAGGCGATACCAGCGTGCGTCATCTTTGAAAGTCACGGAAAAACCCCCACCACGAGTTGACCCAAGCATTATGACTGAAATTGGGTAAACGGCTTCCTTTGAGTCGTCGATGTTTGTGCTAACTCGAAGTCTCAAGCCATCGTGACCGAGGGTTTCAGCGTCCTGGCCTTTTTCAGACTGTTGTTCACGCTAGATAACGCGCTCTCTCCCAGAAACTGTAACTAAGGTCGGCTCGCCATTGTTGCTGTATAAACCACAGGTAGGCTCTGTGGGCGTCGATTACCGAGCCACCCTGGTAGACGGCTATCCTCGAACACGAGTGACCAGCTATTACATATATATATATATATATATATATATATATATATATATAATGCTACGTCTTCATCTATAACACTCTATAGAGTTTCATGATCTATGCCAGTGGTTCCCAAACTTTTTTCTGTCATTTCCCCCTACACCCAGTTCAACCATCCAGATTTTCCCCTTCATGTATATAAGAGAAAGAGCAGTTAAAACACACTGAGACTATTTACTAATTTATTTTTCAAATGTACAAATATACTGATAAACAGAGTAAAGTGGATAGAGAGATGTTAGTAACAACTATACTATACTATACTATACTATACTATAGAGAGCGGTTAGTAACAAATAAAATAACTTTTGTTGGTTCTTCTACTTTAGAATTAAATTAGTGAGAAGGGTGATGCTGCTTCTTGTGCACCAGTGTATCAATATCAGGGGTTAGTTTTGGCAAGCGCGCAACGGATGTCACATTCCACCTCCAGTCGGTTTCGTGCTTTGGGCTTGATTGTGAGTAAAGTAAAAAATCCTGATTTACAAAGGTTGGTCGTGGAAAAAAGAATGAGGATTTTCAATGCGTTGTTGCTCAGTTGTGGGTATGCTCCACGCATATTAACCCAGAACTTTTCAAGATCTTGTGCATGAAACTCATCCTTGGCAGAAGAGTAATTTTTGAGCTCCAAGAACGCATTTTGCATGTCCTCAGGGACATCATCCATCTGACATAAAGATAGTTCCTTGTCAGCCTCTCTCTCTCTCTCTCTCTCTCTCTCTCTCTCTCTCTCAGACATGAGAAAATCCATTTGAGATTTTTTTATTTATTAGGCAGTGTAATTATTTCCCCCACCCCTGGTAGCTTTAAATTTCACTCCAGGGGGAAATTTCTCCCAGTTTGGGAATGGCTTCTCTATGCAATCATCAGACACTTACTCTGTGCTGACCGTTCCGGGATTTGAAGTCTTGGTTCTCGCGTTGTTCAAGAAAGATATAAAGCTAGGATGCTATAGCTGACCCAAATGACCGTTTAGAATTTCTAAAAGCAACAAAATTATATAACAAAATATAGTTGCAAAAGATAGCATATAACCATCACACATCAAATCACAACACCTCTACTTACATCTCGACATCAATAGACTCACAAATGATCAACAAGCAGTGGACAAAAAACAAATTCTTCAACATTAAATGACCCAAATGGGTAGATATGCTGGTAAAACAAACATCTAGACTACACTAATCTATCTATCTATCTATCTATCTATCTATCTATCTATCTATCTATCTATCTATCTATCTATCTATCAGAATTTCTAAAAGCAACAAAATTATATAACAAAATGTAGTTGCAAAAGAAGATAGCATATAACCATCACACATCAAATCACAACATCTCTACTTACATCTCGACAGCAATAGACTCACAAAAGATCAACAAGCAGTAGACAAAAAACAAATTCTTCAACATTAAATAACCCCAAAGGGTAGATATGCTGGTAAAACAAACAACTAGACTACACTAATCTATCTATCTATCTATCTATCTATCTATCTATCTATCTATCTATCTATCTATCTATCATCTATCCCAGTCTGTTCATATCTATCTATCTATCTATCTATCTCAGCCTGTTCTATCTATCTATCTATCTATCTATCTATCTATCTATCTATCTATCTATCTATCTATCTATCTCAGTCTGTTCATATCTATCTATCTATCTATATCTATCTATCTATCTCAGTCTGTTCATATCTATCTATCTATCTATCTATCTATCTATCTATCTATCTATCTATCTATCTATCTATCTATCTATCTATCTCAGTCTGTTCTATCTATCTATCTATCTATCTATCTATCTATCTATCTATCTATCTATCTATCTATCTCAGTCTGTTCATATCTATCTATCTATCTATCTATCTATCTATCTATCTATCTCAGTCTGTTCTATATCTATCTATCTATCTATCTATCTATCTATCTATCTATCTATCTATCTATCTATCTATCAGAATTTCTAAAAGCAACAAAATTATATAACAAAATATAGTAACACAAGAAGATAGCATATAACCATCACACATCAAATCACAACACCTCTACTTATATCTCGACAGCAATACTTGCAAAAGATCAACAAGCAGTAAACAAAAACCAAACAAATTCTTCAGCACTAAATGACCCAAAAGGGCAAATATGCTGGTAAAACAAACAACTAAACTAAATTAAACTTTAATTGTATCAAAATAATTGATTTAACTAAAACTTAAAAATGAAAATTGGATAGCAAAATCTTACAAGTTAAAATCAAGTTTGATATTTTCCAGCAGTCACTGTCATATTAAAAAACAGACATCACATAGCAATCCAGTAGCCTCTTCTTTGTTTCTAGCAAAATTTTCCT
The DNA here is from genome assembly GCA_037127315.1 of Ascarosepion bandense. NCBI lineage: Eukaryota > Metazoa > Mollusca > Cephalopoda > Sepiida > Sepiidae > Ascarosepion > Ascarosepion bandense. Next base: position 1,507,462 of record JBBBDQ010000669.1, read on the forward strand.
GTTTCTTACTACTCTGATCAGCTTCTGGAATGCGTCGTTGGCCATTCCAATTCGTCTTCGGATCTCAGTGTTGCACTTTCCGTCTTCTGTTAGAACACTTCTCAAGTACTTAAATTTTTGCTGGTCTGATTCCGATTCTCGCTCTATTCATCAGGATTCGGACGATCAATTTGGTAAGTTGTTTAAGATAACCAGGTTTTTTTAAAAGGCATAAATTACATTTCTTTTTCCATTAAGGGATTTGTTTTTTGCGATGATATCCCAGACACTAATTATTGTTTTTTAATTGCTAGAAATAATATATATATATATATATCGAGGCAGCAGATATTTTCTAAACATATACTGTTAAATGTAAGAGACAATGAATGTCTATTATATTTAATACATGAGCCGTTCTAAAAATCGTATTTTGGCTTTCATTTCAGGTGAAAATTAAGACAAAAATTCTCCAACATTTGGATAATTTTTTATTAATGTGAGCCGAAAGCTTAGAACCAACTTAATAAAAAATTATCCAAATGTTGGAGAAATTTTGTCTTTATTTTCACCTGAAATTAAAGCCAAAATACGATGTTTAGAACGGCTCATGATTAAACATAATATACACTCATTGTCTCTTATATTTAACAATATATATATATATATATATATATATATATATATATATATATATATGTTTTACACAATATGCCATTTTTCTAAATAAAATGTTATTTTATTATTTAAATATGAAAAAAAATCGTCCCTTGACCTTGTTTGAACTTTGTCAGACTTTAAAACAATGATTTTGCAAACTTTTATACTTTATCTATTTAAACATTGCTTTGCATGAGTTTTTTTATTGCTTCTCATGTATGTGTTATTGCATATTGAAAAATGAATGGAAGCATACGATAACATCCGTAAGATATGTCCGAACGCAAATATTACGAGATTTACCGGACCGGTTCTAAACCTATCGACAGCAACCCTCTCCCTCGGCGATGACGTCAGTAAAAACACAGCCGGCAACGAGAAGAAACAAGAGAAAGGGTCAAATCAGTTGAAAGTTATAAATACGAATGCAGACCTTTTTGTCAAGTGAGTTTCCTAAGCTTCAGACAACTCAAGCGACGCACCTTCCCTTTTAAACAGAAAAGGCGGGTACTGGCAAGACGAAAGCACTTTATGGCGGGATAGAAAGGATACATATGGCGGAAATTATGGAATTGAATGTGTACGCATGCGCACAGAGATGGACTTTCATTCCGTTACTTTGCATGCAGTGCGTCCGTATGGTTTCGATGTTTAGAGCAGAATATATAGCGAGAGATATGTAAGCTCTTGTTTGAGTGTGTCGCGTTTGGAAAGCAATTTAAAACTTGTCTTCGAAACTGACGTAGGCCTGTCGCGATATGTTGAATAATGCTAAAGTATGTCCACGTGGGAAATATTTCAATGTGAACATCTATCTATCTATCTATCTATCTATCTATCTATCTATCTATCTATCTATCTATGCCAGTCTTTCCATATCTATCTATCTATCTATCTATCTATCTATCTATCTATCTATCTATCTATGGTTATTCGAATCTATCTATCTATCTATCTATGGTTATTCGAATCTATCTATCTATCTATCTATCTATCTATCTATCTATCTATCTATCTATCTATCTATCTATCTATCTATGCCAGTCTTTCCATATCTATCTATCTATCTATCTATCTATCTATCTATCTATCTATCTATCTATCTCATTCTCTTCATATTTTTTTTATCATATCACCCCGGGCAAGGCGGTAACGCCACTGATGTGCCGGGGGCTACGCAAGAGTGAAAAGATTAGAAGAGAGAAAGCCGGAAACCACATCCTAAACAAGGGATGAGCCTCTACACCCGTTCAATAGACGCGGGTGGAGTGTTAACCGAGCGATATCTATCTATCTATCTATCTATCTATCTATCTATCTATCTATCTATCTATATTCTGATCACTCAACCTTGCTATCCATCTAATTCTGTTCAATATTTGTGCTGCAAAGGATATCGCCTCCAAACGGAGGCGATATCGGGAAGCCGAGATCGAATTCCAGTCAAATTCCTTGTATTCAATTACGCGCAAATACTATTGGGAAAGGTATTAACCCGTCTCTTTCCTCCAGTTATGGATTAAATAACAGGATATATTGGGATCTATAGCCTTGGCTGGCAACCAGTCTTTTTGCAGAAAGTAATGGCAGTCTACTGCGAGATAATCTTCTGCCTAGTCAGTCATGTCTCTTTCGAAACATGATCGCCCAAGTGTATCACGCATGGCACTTAAGTGACTAATTTATCGCTCAATCAATCTATCAATCTCATTCTGTGGTTGTTCGAATCTATCTATCTATCTATCTATCTATCTATCTATCTATCTATCTATCTATCTATCTATCTCATTTTGTTAATATCTATCTATCTATCTATCTATCTATCTATCTATCTATGCGTACGTAGAAGGGATGAAATATTTTCTACCCTGTCGACTATCCAAAATTTAGACATATAATTAAAGCAGCATATTTTTCTAGAGAAGACCCCCTTGGTTCGGTAAGAAAACTTTCAGAACGGTTCTAAGTAGAAATCCTTTCTCCAATTCTATCATGTTTCCTCATTGACGTGTTCATTTTTTAAAACTGAACCTGCCGAGAAAGTTTTAACATTCTCTAGAATTAAGACTGAAATACGCCCATTTATCTATATTTTACACATATTTCTAGCTAAAACACTGCACCACCTTCGCCTAAATCTCTCAGCAGAATTTAGGTGGAATGACTATATCGAATCCATAGTTAAATCCGCTGCTAGGAAGGTCGGTTCACTGTGTCGGGCCAGGGAGTTTTTTCATTCTGAATCCATCCTACACATATATAAATCTACCACCCACCTGTATATTGCCACATCTGGTCAAGTGCCCCTGCTATTCACCTCGGGGTTCTTGATAAAATCCAATGGAGAATCTGTAATGTGATCGATCCCGACTTGGCAGCTCGGCTGCAGTCGCTCTCTCAGCGGCGTGACGTGGCTTCCCTGTGTCTCTTCTACAAATACTTTCACGGCTTATGCTCCAATGAACTGAGCTCACTAGTGCCCCTATGTATGAATTTATTCGAGCTACTAGGCTAGCAACTAGGTTCCACCCATTTATAGTGAAACCAATAAAATGTAACCGTAATTTATACTCTCACAGCTTCTTTTCTCGCACTTCCCGCCTGTGGAATTCTCTTTCGTATACTTGCTTCCCCGACAGTTACAATCTGAAAGAATTTAAGGTCAATTGTCATCTTCTATCTCACTGACTTTCTCTCAAGCTCTTTTTCTTCATCCACTCCACCCCCATCATACCAGTATTCTCATCCTGCTATTACAATCTTCCTGACACCCCCTATAACCTGCCCCTCTTTCTCCTCACTTTTCCTCTATGTAACCCCTTGCGCACCAATGGCAGTAAAATTGCCTTGCTTGGGGTAAAATGATTAAAAAAACAAAAACAAAAAAACAAAAAAAAGAAACAAAAAACAAAAAACAAAAACGGAAATACTTGACGACACAATTTCTAAATAAACAATTATATTAGGTTGTCCCCAAAGTTCGTAAACACTTGCAAAGATTGAAATTTTACTCGCAAAAACAGCAAAAATTATTGCTCAAAATCAAGACCATCATTTTCCAAGACTTTCTGCCATCGATTTGCAAGCTTTCGGATCTGGACAAAGTACTATTCAGCCGGCTTCGAATCAAAGAATTCTTGACACGCTTCCTCGACTTCATCAAACGAGTCGAATCGGCGGCACTCCAGAAAGTGTTGCATTGAGCGGAAAAGGTCCGTTATCTGATGGAGCACAGTCAGGACTGTAGGCTGGATGTGGCAGAACCTCAACGCCGTCCAGCTCTTCAAACTTGTCTTTGGTCTTCCTAGCGGTGTGTGGCTTGGCATTGTCCTGCTGCATCAAAGCGCGCTTTCGGTTGATCAGAGCCGGGTACTTTTGCTTCAACTTTTCGTAGACCCACTCAAGTTGCTGACAGTAAAGTTCGGCACTGATGGCTGGACCATTCGGAACCAACTCAAAATGCACGATTGCTTCCATGTTCCACTAAACGCACAACATGACTTTCTTGCCGAATCGATCTTGTCTTCAATTTTTCGCAAGTGTTTACAAACTTTTGGGACAACCTAATATAATGCTGATAATCAAACGAATATAGATTTTAAGCCCCGTCGGGTGGTGTAATTGATAATTTTTTTTTTAATCATATCACCCCAAGCAAGGCAGTCCACTGCCACTATAGCGCAGGGGGTTACATAGAGCGATTGGGTATAGGAAATGTCAGAGGGAGGGTGATAGACGAGTTAGGAGGTACGTAGGGAGAGTGTTGGAGGGAATGGGTGCGAGTTAGTGTGTTAGGAGGTGTCTATTGACCTTACATCTAAACTCCTGGAGGTTGTAGCCGTCGGGGAAGCAATCATGCGGAAGGGAATTCCACAGGCGGGAAGTGCGAGAAAAGAAGCTGTTGGCGTAGAATTCTTAATATGAAGTCCAAATCTGAGTTGAATTCATTGTATTTACTTTCACACAAATACCAGGTATGAATCTACGTATTTGCTCCTAATTATGTGTTAATTAGTGAGACTTGTAACATTAAATCATTATTACCCACAAGCAAAAAAAAAAAAAAGAAAAAAAGGAAAAAAAGTCTTACCGTCTAAAAATATTTTCTGTGCGCATAAACTTAATTTCGGAAAAAGTTCAATCGATGAATGAAAAAATCTTTTATTCATCATAAAATAACGTATTCTAAGAAAAATATGATTTCTGAAAATAAATCCAATTTCAAGTCTCCTGAGAACGGAATGTAATTTTTACGAAACTCAGAGTAAAGACAAAATAAGTGAACATTTAGTTAATTCAAAATTAAAGAAAAACCTGTTAAATTCAAAACGTATTATTTAAAACGAGTGTACGCCTGCCGTAAAAAATGACAGTAACATATTGGAGAAAACTATTAAATATATACAACGGTTTTAGAGAGGATATCTATCTATCTATCTATCTATCTATCTATCTATCTATCTATCTATCTATCTATGCGTACGTAGGAGGGATGAAATGTTTTCTACCCTGTTGACTTTCCGAAATATAGACATATAATCAAAACAGAATATTTTTTGTTCGATAAGGAAACTTTCAGAACGGTTCTAAGTCGAATATATATATATATATATATATATATATATATATATATATATATATATATTGTGTCTGCTTATTTTTAATAAAATCTTGTGTCTGCTTATTTTTAATAAAATCCGTTTATACTCACAGATAATCTTTCGCGTATTATAATTGAAAGATGTTAGAAATGAGCTGTAATGTTGACAGATGATATTATCATTTATTTCACCCTAAAGATGATCTCTGAAAGAGATTGAAAGTACTTGGGTTCATTGAGAAAGGAATAATAATAACTCAGATCTCTTCAGACGAAAATTTTTCACAAAAATAGCAACAAAAAGAGTTAAATGACCCGTAGAGTAGAATCAATTTTGAAGTATAAAGACAAAATCAAATTTCGCAAGTCAGTGACATTTTTTTAGAGTAAACGAAGGTGATAGAAGAAACTTAAAGTGCGAGTGTGAAAAAAAACAAAACAAAAAACACAACACGCACACATATGAACTCTCTAACCTGCCAACGACTTGACTTATCTATTTATACACGATAACTTGACCATGAGAAAAAACAAACGGATCTCGATATGTGAAGTCAACTTTAGACTTGAAACACGTGTAGCGACACAAATACCATTATGGACACTTAATATATCATACAAAAACCAAGTAACATTAATAATAATAGCAGCAATAAATTTACACCCTAAACAAAACCTTCACGGATTCCCGCATTTTTTCTTTTATATATATATATATATATATATATATATATATATATATAGTAACAGAACTAACTCTGCCGAAACTAGTATTAATTAAGCTATAATTTAAATCGTCCGGTACAACCCACCGAGATCAAACAAAGACAGAAAATCTAAGCAAGAGCCAACAACCTACCACGGTTTCGCCCTACATCTCGTCAGGGAAATTAGCTGTATATATATATATATACATATATATATATATATATATATATATATATATATAACCCTCTTAAATATTATGCTGTCTTTTTATGGCATGATGTGAGAAATTATTCCCACATAGCTCAGAGCTCGAGCAGTGGGTGGAAATCAACAACTATAACAAGACATACCTGGGGTTTAACAACAAGTTTATTAGTCTTGCAAAAAGGTTGATTTTTGCAGCTTCTGCTCAGCTTGGTATATAGTCTCTTTTCGAGACGGTAGTTGGCTTCCTTCTGGAGACTTGAGTGAGTTCGGCCTCGTCTTGGAAGGTGGTGAAGTTTACGTATGGAGCTGCAAATTCCGCGACGTTCAGGAATATTTCTTCTGAGGTCTGGTTTCTACAGCCGTTTCCAATTCGGTCGAAAGAAGGTCGATGTACTCGTCTTGAAGAGTTCTTAGAGAAGTTTTCTCTACAAGTAAGGCAATTGCCAAAAAAGGATACCTCAAAGGGTACGAAGGATTTGGAGAAAGTCTCTCTGAATAAATGATAAGGCATTAGCCTAATAAATTTACCTTGATATAGGTACAACTGTCTCAGGAAATAGAGACATGAGGGCGCCCACTGTAGGCCCCGCGGCAACATATAAGAAGGAGCGGTACTAAAAAGCGACCGTGCTCTGTCGAAGCCGGCTAACCAAAGAGGCCGGAAATCCTCCCTTCTGTTCTAAGCCCGCCAAAAGTTCGAAACGAGGTCGGTCCACTCAGCCAATCAGCAGGATTGTCTTAAACAATGCGTTGGATTCATAATCCAATGAGGAGACCCGTTACATTTGTATAATTTCCAACAATGAGTACACTCGTATGAATAATAATTACATTAGAAATCTTAAAAAATTTAATAGAATTACTCACCTTCTTTCGTTTTTTAGACATTATGTCACTTAGCATCTTCCTTAATTTACCTTGAGTCTGAGTTAGACAGAAGTATGTGAGCGTTCTTTGTTTTAAAATTTAGATAAACTAGTGCTATTTTTACTTTTGTTTATAAAACTGTTTATAAATACGTGATGGAAAATAAAATCTGAGTGTGAGGCTGACTATGTGGGCGAGCCTATCCAGCTGCTGGAATTAAGAATTGCGCAACATGTGCCTTGCCCTATCCGAAGACACATGCTAATAATATCCGGGCACTTATAAACGCATGAGTTTGCCATTGGGGAACATTTGTGAAATATGGGGACGATAGGGGACATGTGAGCTTTTTATGTCGATATTTTTTACTTTTAATGGTTTAACGTGTGAAATCTATCTATCTATCTATCTATCTATCTATCTATCTATCTATCTATCTCAATTTGTTAATATCTAACTATCTAGCTTATTCTGTTCATCTCTGTCTATCTATCTATCTATCTATCTATCTATCTATCTATCTATCTATCTATCTATCTATCTTATTTTGTTAATATTTAACAATCTAGCTTATTCTATCTATCTATCTATCTATCTATCTATCTATCTATCTATCTATCTATCTATGAAATATGGGAAAATATAATATAGGATATATATATATATATAATGCTACCGGTTGTCTCTTTACATTTGTTTACATTAAGGTAGTCTTTAAGAGAAGAGATGGATATTTACGAGAAATCACAAATTTGTGTTTATAAAGCTTGATTCGTTCCCGTTTAAACTGTGAAATCATTCTTGATCGAGTGGTCTAAAATGCATTAGTTCAATTGATGGCTTCCCCTTTGTTGTTAGGGAACGCAGTTTCGAATCCTGCCGAAGGATGCATATTTTCCTAACAAGATTTCTCAAATATTCAAGCGGTAGATATATATAGATTTTGAGTTTTGTTTAACAACATATCAACACCTCTGTGGGTTACTTAATGCCAAAAATGTAGGATTTTAAGGTATATTTTTTTTAATGTTCGGTTATAGTAAGAAGGTTGATTTAGTCAAAATTTAATTATTTTTTTGTTTTTATTCTTTTTTATTTTAGAAAACTGAAAATATCTTTTAGTTTTTCATTCAAAAATGTTTTGCTGAGAATAGTGTTTTCTTTCAAAAATGTGTTATGGTAATAATTTTTTATTTAAAAATGATTTATTGGCAAAATGTTTCCTTCAAAAATGTATATCTTCTTATAAAAGTCTATTTTTATGTATATATTTCTATAAAAGTGTATTTTATACTGTCATAGTATTTTGACCACAGTTTGGGGATTAACTATTTGCCTATAGCTGGGACCCTAACAGGTGCTACCACTCCGGGTTAGGGTGGTCCTGAAAACAACAGCAATTAAGAGGTGGTTCCATGCTACTCACAACCTCCCAATCAGAGACCTTGCAGCTGGATGCAGTTTACTGTCATGCCCAGGATCATCAGGCCGTTATATATATATATATATATATATATATATATATATATATATATATAAATATACTGTTTAATTATAAAAAATACAGAATATCTACTCAAATACGAGTATAAATTAAAAATATATCGGAGTTAATTCAATTCGTAACGAATTTCGTAAAATAAAATTGTCTTTGTTTACATTAGGATACGAAAACAGAACAGATATGAATACTACGAGAAATCAAGAAGTTATGTGTTTATAAGGCTCAATTTGAACCTTCTCTTACTAAGACAGGTCACATCAGTTGATGGTTTCCCATAGGCTTAGGGAACATAGGTTCAAATCCTGCTGGAAGGAGCATATTTTCCTAACAAGATTTCTCAAATATTCGGTCCCGTATATATATATACTGTTCAGTGATAAAAAACCACAAAAATAGAGTACCTACTGAAATACAAATATCCATTAAAAATAATATCTGAACAAATAAATTATATATATATTGTAATTCTGTTATTACAATGGTTTATAAAAACATAATTTCACTACACAAAAATGTTCATGTTTCAGAACAATGCTGTTCTTCTTCAGGTGATATGTTAATAGTTTTAATCTACGTCTTCTTTCAAATTTTTGTAATATATATATATATATATATGTGTGTGTGTGTGTGTGTGTGTGTGTGTGTGTGTGTGTGTGTGTGTGTATTTTTAGTTGATACTCGTATTTGAGTTGGGACCCCCTTTATTTATTAAATACTATATTTATCCATTTCGTCTGCTGGACTGAATATTCTTTCTAGAAATCTTATTAAAGAAAAAATTGCGTCATTGAACCTGTGTCTCCCAGGGTAAAAGAAACCACCGTTTTGTTCGGCACACGCCTTACCGCTTTGTCAGGTGATACGAATTACATGCTTTCAAGCGAAATTTATATATATATATTTATATATATATATATATATATATATATATATATATATATATGTGTGTGTGTGTGTGTGTGTGTGTGTGTGTGTGTGAAAAAGAGAGAAGAGGGAAGCTCCACTTTGTCTTAGTCGACGCGTTTCGTCACCTGACTGACTTTGTCAAGGCAATAGAAATTATTTTATTTTGCATAATCTATTAACAAAAGCAAAATGTTGTTGTTGTTCTTCTTTTATGTGCCCTGTCCCTTCAGGACGTAGGCGATCATGGTTCTCCATGTCTCCCTATCCCTTGTGGCTCTTAGTATGTTTGCTCCTGTTGCTCCTGGCAACCCCCGTTCCGTCATCCACCTGATCAGACCCTGCAGATATGTTATCCGCTGCCTTCCTCTGTCTCTCCTTCCTTCTATCTGACCAGTCAGATAGAAGGAAGAATATGAATATGGCGTTTCTTGTTCCAGTGTCTTTGATGAACCCGCACTGTTACTGCCCTATCTCTGGCCTGATTCTGCTTCTCGCTCTATTCATCAGGATTCTGACAATCAGTTCTCCAGGCTCTCCTTCCTCATTGCATGTCCCAGGAACTTCAATTGTCTCTTCCTGATGCTCAGTATCAATTTCCTTTCCGTTGCCATTCTTTCCAACACCTCATCGTTGCTTGCATGCTGAGTCCACGATATCCGCAGCATCCTTCTGTAGAACCACATTTCTGCTGCTTCCAGTTTTGTCCTCATTTTCGATGATATTGTCCAGCATTCACTGCCGTATTGAAGAACTGACATCACGTAGCAGTCCAGCACTCTTTTCTTTGTTTCTATTGAGATTTTCCCGTGTGTTAGTATTTTGCTCGTCTTCTGGAACGCGTCCTTTGCCATGCCAATTCGCCTTCGGATCTCCGTGTCGCACTTTCCATCTTCTGTTAGAACACTTCCTAGGTACATAAAGTTTTGTACTTGCTTGATTCTGTTATCTCCCACCTGTATTTGGCATTTTGGGTTGTATCTTTTGCTGATGACCATGTACTCAGTTTTCTTAAATTTATTTGTAGTCCCTTTTTGTCACTCTCCACTGCTACTTTCTGTATGAGGTCTTGTAGTTTCCTTTCTGTGTCCGCTATCAGCACTGTATCGTCCGCATACCTTATGTTGTTCAAGTTGTGGCCTCCAATAACAAATTCTGGCGTGTCATCTAGGGTCCTCAAAATATTCTCGTTGTATAGTTTGAACAAACCCGGTGAAAAGACACATCCTTGTCTTACGCCTTTTTTTATCTTTGTGTATCTACTGAGATCGTTATCTGTCCGTATGCAGGCCGTTTGCTGCCAGTAGAGGTTCTTGATTATTCTTATGTCTTTCCCAAAAATGTCGAGGCTGCCTAGCATCTCCATCAATTCTTTGTGTCGTATCTTATCGAATGCTTTCGCGTAGTCAATGAAGCATAGGTACAAGACTTTCTTCATTTGTAATGCCCTTTCAGAGAGCATCCTAATCATGAATATGGCGTTTCTTGTTCCAGTGTCTTTGATGAACCCGCACTGTTACTGCCCTATCTCTGGCCTGATTCTGCTTCTCGCTCTATTCATCAGGATTCTGACAATCAGTTTTGTAATGTGACTCATTAAGCTGATAGTTCTGTGTAGTTCGCACTCGTTTGCACTAGGTTTCTTCGACACTGCTATAAATATCGACTTGCATAGGTCGTCTGGTTGTTCGCTGAGGTCACCATCGCTTCTTTTAGTGAATCCCATTTTGAGCACACTTTTCCAATTTGTTCTTCATATTTCATTCTAAAGCTGTTATTTTATTCTTTCTGCAGGGTGTGGTCGTCCTCTAGCGCGTCGTACTGATGTGCTGGGCTTCTTCAGTCTTCGGAGTTTCACTTTTAGTTTGCAGATGACTGGGACGTGGTCACTTCCGCAGTCGGCACCTGGGTATGTTTTGCATTGGACTACTGCGTTCCTGAATTTCTTGTTTATAGTTATATAGTCTATTTGGTTCTTCGTGTCGCCTTCTGCGCTTCTCCATGTCCATAAACGTCGTGGGTGTTCTTGGAACCAGGTGTTAGTAATAACCTGGTCAATGGCTGAGCACCATTGGATCCATTTTTCTCCTCTTTCGTTGCGCTCTCCTCGTCCGAAGTTGCCGTTCGTGTCTCCTTCTCTATCGTTACCTACTTTGGCATTTAAGTCCCCCATTTAAGTCCCCCTAATTTCTTGGCTTTTGCATTGAGCCTTGGCACTGTCCAGTATTGAATAGAAAGATTCTATTTCGTCCTCCGAACTTTGAGTTGTCGGCGCATAAACTACTATAATAGCTATATTGAAGGGCCTTCCCCGCAGTCTAACCAAGAGGAATCTCTCTGATACTTGCCAGTATCCAAGTACACATCTCTTCACTTGTTTGTTTAGTATTAAACCGAGACCTTTTTTGTTTTTTTTTACCTCCTGCATATATTATCCTGTGGGTGTCGCTACTGAAATCTCCGTTATTAGGCCATCTTGTTTCACATATGCCTAGGATGTTGATATTCAGTCTGTTCATCTCCTGCTTGACATTCTCTAGTTGTCCACAGTTGAGTGCCCTGACGTTCCATGTTCCGATAGTAATTTTGTCTTTGATGCGCACAGTTGCAGGGTAACGGTCCAGAGACACCTTTGTTAGTTATTCTAAAAAAGAATGACAAAACGCTTTTAGATATTCTTCAATTCATCGACACAGGAATTGGGAGGAGAAGAGACTACACTTCTCTATAAGTTACACTTAGCGGAAAATGATCTCCATCAACCTGAACAGACAGAGATAAAATTAAAAATTCGTTCACTTCCGACAACGGAGGCGACACTGTGTCTTGCAGAATAAAACAGATGTGTTGATTCGCAAAACGAACACGAGGAAACTTTCACAATAGAAACGTGACTGACAGGATTCAGATAAGTCGTTACGAGCAGGGACTTGAGTTTAAGATTGCCTTGATGGTGAAGATGTGCATTGTGGTGCAATGGATATCGGCTTGGAACGAGTAATCGGGAAGCCGAGTTCGAATTCCAGTCGAATTCCTTACATTCACTTACGCACAAATACCCTTGGGAAAGGTATTAATCCGTCTCTTCCCTCCAGTTATGTGTTAAATAATAGGACAGATTATGGTCTATAGCCTTGATTGGCAAACAGTCTATCGCAGAAAGCAATGACAACCTACTGCAGGATAATCTTCTGCTCAGTCAGTCATGTATCTTTCGAGATATGATCGCCCAAAGCGTGTATCACATATGACACTTAATATAATAACTAAAATCATGATTTAGGCTCCTACTAGGCATAAAGTAGGGGATCAGTTTTATATTGTTATGAAGTAATAAACTGATCCCCCACTAATTACTACTTAATAATATAATACATCTCTTCCCCTTCTAGCTATGAGTCAAATAACAGGACAGATTGGATTCTATTGCCTTGGGTGGCAACTAGTCTATCGCAGAAAGCAATGGCAACATACTGCGGGATAATCTTCTGCCCAGTCTGTCATGTTTATTTCTAGACATGATCGCCCAAGCGTGTATCACGTATGGCACTTAACTGACTGACTGAATATAAAAATTGAAAGCAATTAGAACTACTACTGGGCATAAAGTGGGGGATCGGTTTTATATTGTTATGAAGTAATAAACTGATCCCCACTAATTACTACTTATTAATACGCTGATATAATATAATCTATCTCTTCTCCCTTCGGCTATTGGCTAAATGGCAGGACAGATTGTGTTCTATAGCCTTGGTTGGCAACCAGTCTACCGAAGAAAGCAATGGCAAGTTTTTTTCTATAGTGGGTTATCCGTTCTCGTGAAACGTAGTTTTGTGTTGAAACATATTAACTAAATTTGGCATCGTTAGTAGATTGCCCACTATAAGTTATAAAAGGGGTTATAAAACAAGAAAATCAAATGGAGTATAGAAACAACATTTATATATACACAGATATCAAGGTTTTTTTTTACAAATAAAGTAATGTCTTTAGGATGGGTTCAAAGAACGTTAAAATGTTTATAGCAGTAAATGCCGAAAAGAGAGTTTGTGCGTATGTATGTGTGAGCGTTTGTCAGTTAGGAATGTCTTTGATGTCTCCGCTCCGTTGATCGTGTAAGTAGCTCAGGGGACAGCGAAGAAGAAGATGATAAGAGAGAAAGGGGAGGCGAGCATAGTATGATCGCTTGATGAGGTCGAGGGACGTGCTAATTATGCTCGTACTTTCTCAACTGGCGATACATTTTGTGTTAGCTTTATATTTCGTCTTTGTGGGTCCCAGCAAGTCATTTGGGAATTCACACCCGTATTTAATTATGGGCTTCCCATTGGATGATAAATAAAATTCGTGTAGGCTCGCGAAAATGAATTTGATATTTATTAATTTTTGGTTTTCTGCCGGAACATCTGCGTGGAGCCGAGTGCGCAAAGACCAGTTTTTGGTCATTTGCTTTCTGGATCTCTGAGGGCAAACATCCGGTCCCTCGCTTTGCTCGGTATCACCACATCTCCTTTCCCATTGTTATGTTTGGATTTAGATGCGATATTCCAGGAAATTTACGACATTAGCGTTAGTTATGTTGCTAATGTTCAGATTGTGGTTTTTGAAAAATGTTATCAGATCCTTTCTGAGTTTATCCGTTTTTGTGGATTAGTTTTGCGAGTTTTTTGAGTTATCAATCTGTTGTCTCGGTCAAGTCCGGTGTTGGATAAATCAAAGACGTGCCTAGAAAAATAAACCCTACCATATTGCAGGCCTCTTCAGAACCATACACCCCCATGGAGATGCAGAAATCAGGGTTGTTTTTAGGAGTCTACAGGCATTCATCGGAAAATAAAATAGATTTTGGGGCTTGTTTGATGATGTTGATATCTTTGTCAGTGATGGGGCTGTAATTTTTAACCAAATTTAAGGCTGCGATTAAAAGATCTTTTCAGATATAGATGGGTAGAAGTCACAAATATCAAACTGGATGAAAGTGCCATTCATTTTATTTACTACAAACAGTACAGCCCGGCGTTGCTCGGGTGTAATGAAAGCTTTAAAACTAATCCATGGTCCGGGAGCTCAGACTATTTGGACGTTGGCACGAAAGACTAAAAAGCAATAGTTGTTTCCAGTTAAAGCGAAACCGTAGACTGAAAGAAAAATGAATGGATGTAGGTCAAATCAAATATCGATATCAAATAATTTTGAAGGCTAAATAAGTCCTCTGAGTAAATGGTATCATGGCTAAGACTAAGAACTACAATTATACCTACTTGGAGCCAAACCCGAAGCAAAAACTAAAATAAAAAGGCTGAAAAAAATACAGACATACAGGCAGATAAACAGACACACACACAAACATCTTGCCTTATATATATATATATATATATATATATATATATATATATTATTGATTTTCTGCACTATTGTAAGAACTGCCACCTCGAAACTTCTGAATATCGTTTCTTATGTCTTTGCCTCTGTGTGTATCAAATTTGATTAAAATCGGACCCGCTTTTTTCGATTATCGATTTTCGATATTTATCGGTGTACCTCGACACAAAACCTATCTAAGAACACTCGCAGACGCTTATAGAACAATTGTGTAAATTTTCATGAAAATCGGTTCAGCCGTTTCGGAGTCTATAGGTAACGGACACACACACACACACACACACACACACACACACACACACACACACACACAAAGTTCCATTTATAAATAAGTTTAGATAGATTTTTGTGAACCAATCAATTACCTCGGCTGTATTATTCCATTGGTTTATGCCTAAGGCATTCTTAGTGAACGTGGAAGCTCTTTCGAGGATAATTTTGCGAATTCTACTCATGTAGTTTTTTGAAGAGATTAAAAATCTGTATTGTGGGTTGTTTATGAAATTATGTTTGTGATCTTTGATTGTGATGAATGCCTGTTGTTTAATCAAAATTGGGTCCCTATCATCTATTTTTAGTTCCTAAGTTATTTTCTTGGATTCCTTATTTATGTTGATTTCTCAGTTACCAGGCGCCTTTTAATAAGTTTTGTTGAGTTCACGGGGAGTGGGTTTTGTGGTATGGCTCCGCGTTAATAAAATAATGTTGGTTCGTTTTGTCCGATTTAATATTCATTTTTTTTCGGAGTAGTCGAACATATTTACGTCCATCTGCATTGGTTTTTGCAGCTCGTTGGTGGTATGAGGGAAGTTTTTTTTTTTTTTTTTTTTAAAGAAATGCTGTATTTCATACTATTTTTAGTATTTATTGCCAAATGAAAATAGAATGGTTCTTTTGTTATTATTACTTTGCAAAATTTTACAAGGCAAATAGCGACAATTTACCCATCGCACCGGTAAATTATATATATATATATATATATATATATATATATATATATATATATATATATATTGATATGCGCTAATTAGTCTGCCTACTTGCACCGAACGCCCATTGCCCAGGGGTAGAGTCTCCGACTGACGCCATTTCGGTCGGGTTTCAATCCTGCTTAAAAAGCCATCGGAGTCTAACCGTACTGATGAGCGTGATACAGCGAAACAGATCTGTTTGGGGATGACATATATATAATATATATATATATATATATATATATATATATATATATATATATATATATATATATACACTACCAGCCATAATTATTAGGCCACCTCAGTTTTTTAAAAGAAATTATGTATTTCATACTATATTTTAGTATTTATTGCCAAATGAAAATAGAATGGTTCTTTTTTTTATTATTACTTTGTAAAATTTTACAAGGCAAGGAAGCAAAAATGAACTCGTCCGAATCACCATTAATTTTCTTCTTTCTTTCATTAATCAAACTGCAATATAGGTAATTTTTAAATATTTATAAATTCATGTTATTGTGCAATATTAAAAAAGAACCATTCTATTTTCCTTTACAATTATTCACTTGGCAATAAATATTAAAATATAGTATGATATACATAATTTTTCTAAAACACTGGGGTGGCCTAATAATCATGGCCGGTAGTGTACATATATTGTGTATTTAGGCAACGATCCCCCTTTTATGCAAGTATCAATAAAATTGACAAACGAAGTGCTGTGGTTAATTTTTTATACAATTTTTTTTTTGTGATTTTATAATTTTTTCTTTTTTTCATTATAAAAATTGTTCGAATGTTTTATTTTTCCAAGTGTTGTTAGCCATTATCAAGGATGGATTGATTTTAATTTAATCTTAACTGAATATCTAAATTGTTTTATATATGTATACAGAAGTTCGGAGAATCCATAATGTGATCAATTCCGACCTGGCAGCTCAGATACAGTTACTTTCTCACCGGCGCAATGTGGCTTCTCTGTGTCTCTTCTACAAATACTTTCACGGTTTCTGCTCCGATAAACTTAGCTCTTTGGTTCCCCCCTGTGCATGAATTTGCTCGAGCCACAAGATTAGCAACTAGGTCCATCCCTTTTACTGTGAAACCAATAAAATATAAACACAAATTCTACTCTACCAGCTTCTTTTCTCGCACTTACCACTTTTAGAATTCCCTTCTGTTTGCTTGCTTCCCCGACTGCTACAATCTCCAGGAGTTTAAGTGTAAAGTCAATAGGCATCTTCTATCTTACTAACTTGTATCCTCTCTTTCATGGTCTTTTCTACGTCCACTCCACTCTCAGTATCTTAACCCTTCTCTTACCCACTGACACGCCCTGTAACCTGTCACTCTTTCTCATAACTTTCCTCTTTTGTAAACCCCTGCGCACCAGTGGCAGTAGACTGCCTTACTTGGGCGATATGATTATAAAAAAAATTTCCAAACATGGTCAGCACTTTGTGGCCGTGTTCATATTTGATATTATTGTGTGTTGGCTTTTTCTTATTTTTATTAATAAAGCTTCCATTATTTTTAGCTTTTTTACGTGAGGATAATGCTATTATATTTGTATATTTATATTTGTATTTTCGACGAGTATATTACAGTTAGTGTTTAGTAGGACTCCGTGTATATCTAAAGGAGATATAACGAAGTTATGGTCGGAGTGATGTAATGTAACTCTTCTCGTTAAACATGTAGCTGTATATCCAGTATAATCATTTACGAATTTGGATTGATCAAGAATATAGTTTTTTTAAAAGAATTATAAATTCGTAAATAATATTGGTTCTTTGTAATTTAGATTTTGCAAGTGATTTGTTATGTTTGACATTGAGGTTAGCAGTTTTAAATTTGGTGTAATAGATAATTATATATTCAGTTAAAACTAAAATAAAATACATTCTTTATAATGGCTAAAAGTATAATCGAAAGCGCTTGGATAAAAAAAAATCGGACAAGTTTCTTATAATTTATGTACTAAAAAGAAAAAAGTATAAGATCACATGAAAAATTGTATAAAAAATTTACCAGAGCACATTGTCTGTCATTTTTTAACGAAACTTGCATTATATATATATATATATATATATATATATATATATATATATATAAATACAAAAATATTCTGTACAAAGTAAGCATCCCTCCCCTTACCGGCTCTTCTAAGAAATCCAAAGGATATAGTCTAATCGCAAGATAATAAAAAACTTACATTTTTAACTGCTAATGTTAAATCTGTCTAGAAATCAAAGACTCTCATTAACCATTTAAACTACCCACACCAAGTTCTTCAAAATTCTAACGGTCAATCCATAAGACTTCTTCCCTTATCACTAACCCCCACCAACATCCCACATACAACTGACCAAATATAAGAAAAGAGGCTTTCCATTCCTGTCCACACCGCCTGATGAGCCATTGTAGTTTCAATGTCGAAACAAATGTACGATTTGTAGTGGATATATATATATAAAAATTATGTACATGTTCTAAAATATAATTTATAATAAATATTCACAGCTCTATATATTATATATCGAGCACTGTTTTAAATTAATGTTTTGGACGTCGTAAAAATTCTTTCTTCGTTCTGTATTCACTCGGATATATATATATATATATATATATATATATATATATATATATATATATATATATATATATAAGTAATCTGTGAAACTATATGAATAAAAAAGAGAAGAAAACTGTATTTAGTCTTAGCCGATTAGCCGATGCGTTTCATCATCTGATAGACTTTGTCAAAGCAATCCAAATGATTTTATTTGGCACAATCTACCAAATAAAGAAACGTGTTGTATCGTGGGATAAAGAGATACACAGTGAAATGTAGATAAACTACTTTATTACCAGAGTGATAGAACCAAGAGGTGTTTACACTATTTACAGTCTCTCGCAGTAGTAGGTGTTACTTCACGATGTCCGTGATAATGACATTTTTTGTCTGTCATTTTTTAACGAAACTTGCATTATATATATATATATCTGGCAACCTAATTGTTTCAGTTATGAAACCAAGGTAAACCGCCATAAGAACCAGACAAGTGATTTGCTTAAAGTCATGAAGGCTTGTGAAGAACCATCCACACTTTTCTTCGGAACCATTCATACACTCAGTCGGTGCATATAAATGCCACATATGAAGCAAACAATAGAACTCAGGCTTTTAGTTATCCCACAACAGGTTGCCACTACCTGCTGCGGTAGACTGGTTGCCAGCCAAGGCTTTAGAACCCAATATATTCGGATATTTAACCCATAAATGGAGGGAAGAGACGGATTAATATATATATATATATATATATATATATATATTAGAAAATTTTTTAGATGTACTACAATTGCAGTATATCTAAATTATATTACTCTGTCATTTTTTACTGAGGCGAGGGTAAATAGTGGTGTCGTCAGCGTAAATGCCTGCTTAGGATTTGATCCGATCAGAGAGATCGTTGATGAAGATCAGAAAGAGCGCCGTGCCTAGGATAGAACGATAGCGGACACCCGCATTCGTGTGATAGGATCTGGAGGCGTGTCCGTTCAAGACGTCCTTCATTATGCTGTTTGATAGAAACAATTGCATCAAATCAAGCAAACGTCCAGTGATACCATCGTCGTCTTGCGGCCTTGGCCGAGATAGAACTCATTACACCCCTCCAGTATTCCCTGTGCATTTGGAACCCTGGTGCAGTTTGCAGCGAAATTCATAATCTTGTCAAATAGCTGAATGCTTCGCCAGGGCTTCCAAGGGTGTTTTTATTGTGACACCAACACTAGATGGGCTGTTTCCAGGCCCCACCCTTTTAACCTATAACTGGGGGGAAGTGACGGATTAATACCTTTGCCAAGGCTAACAGTGCTGAAGTGAATGCAAGGTACTCGACTGGAATTCGAACTCGGCTCACCGATTTCTACTTTCCAAGCCGATATCCACTGCACCAAAACGCATATACGTCACTGAGTGCTTACAGCGCCTGGTATTCCCAAGTAGTCACCCAACTAAGTACTGACCAACGTTGCTTAACTTCGGTGACTGAACGAGAACCGGTGTATTCAACGTGATATGCCGTAAGTGATACTATAGCCCTATTGCGTAGAATACAGGCATGCCAGACCCTATCAAATGCTTTGGAGATATCCAGGGCAACAGCTCGAGCTTTGCCGTTCTTGTCGAGAGCCTGGTATAGGTACTCAGTAATGATCGTTAGCAAATCAGTAGTAGAGCTGTCTGTTTGAGAATAGTTTATGGGCAGTGAGATGTCGAACTATTTCAGTATTGATGATAGTCTCGAACACTTTGCCGAAAATTGGGAAAAGACTGATAAGACGATAATTAGAGGGGTTCGGTGGTTCTCCTGTGTTCTTAATTACAAGTGTTTGTCACAGAGAGTTTTCTCGCTGCGACTACATTTCTCACTGTCAACGCCCTGCCTTCGGGCAGAGGGCGCTCTCTGCTTCCGAGCAGAGAGCACTAACCCAGTCGTGGTTCCGCCGAAGGATAGAAGCACGACTGGGGAAAAATAGACAGACATTTTTTGGCCGGGCCATATAACCCGGAAATTCTCACTCATAACTGACCATGTGTCACATGTTGCCCTTAGTGGGAGGGACAACTAAATATAGTGTTCTTAATTACAAGAACCACAGAAGAGGACTTTCAGTGGATCCAAAAACAGGAAGCAGAGAGGCAGTAAATATAGAGTTTAGAGAAGACAGAAGAGAATTCAGGGACACATTTCTTCAAGGCAATAACAGGGATGCCGTTACCTCCGCTTTCCTTATGGGGGTCAAGAAATCCACTGTCCATCTATCTATCTTAAGAGTGGAAGGTAGCCAGGAATCAAGGAGTCAGAGGAGGGGATTAAGGGGTTAAGATTAGTTTCGCAAAACGCGAGGATGTCGGGGGACTTTTCCTAAAGGAAAGATTCCACGCTGTATAAGTTTGTAAGGATACAACGGATTTTTGTGAAGGACATATTGAGTGGTTTGGGTGATTTTGGTTTAACTGGTTTAGCTTTGTTTCTTGAGATGCGATTGTTCATTTTCATATTATGTGGGCATAAGCAGAAATACAAACAGATTTATATATTTCCTAATATTTATCCCTCTTGTTATCTGTGATATATATGTTTACATCTATTTCCGTTTCTATCTACAAACACATCTATTTATCTCAGTTTGTTAATATCTATCTAACAATCTAGCTTATTCTGTTCATCTATCTATCTATCTATCTATCTATCTATCTATCTATCTATCTATCTATCTATCTATCTTATTTTGTTAATATTGAACAATCTAGCTTATTCTGTTCATCTATCTATCTATCTATCTATCTATCTATCTATCTTATTTTGTTAATATCTATCTAACAATCTAGCTTATTCTGTTCATCTATCTATCTATCTATCTATCTATCTATCTATCTATCTATCTATCTATCTATCTTATTTTGTGAATATTTAACAATCTAGCCTATTCTGTTTATCTATCTATCTATCTATCTATCTATCTATCTATCTATCTATCTATCTATCTATCTATGTAAAATTATACCCATTTATAATCCGAGATGAAGAACAGTATGGTTAAATAACTAAGAAATGAAGAATACTATATTTTACTCTATTTCGCTTTTCGTCCTGTGATGGACTTTACCAAGGCAAAAAATGAATTTTATTTTGAAAAACAATTCTATGAACAAAACATTGATGGTAACTGGAAAAAAGCCTCTCGAGTTATTTGTAAAATTAGCAGAAATTATTAAGTATTTTAAAAACGTCATAGATCGTATTTGAAGAGGATTCTTTCATATGCAGTGTAATGTAATGTTATAAGATGTTAAAATGATGGAAAGTAACTGTTCTCTTAGGATTTTTTATTTACATATTTATTTTGTATATTGGCCTGAGAATATATTGTGTCTATGAGAAAGGATGAGATTCGGAAAAAACCGGGACTTAAATTAATATTTTGGAAGTATTGGATGGCGGCGCTCTCGAGAATTTTCCCCTTGAATAAATTGTATTCACGAATGTAGCATTTTAAGACGAAGATGTGGTCGAATTTATTTTTCTGAGTCATTAATGCATTCGTTAAATTATTATTTGTGATGTCTCTTCAGTGTTCATATATAATTAATAATTTCTGTTAATCTTATGAATAATTTGTGATCGTTTTTCCAGTTACCAACAATGTTTTGTTTATAGATACGTTATTTATAATTTATTTAACCATATATATATATATATATATATATATATATATATATATATATATATGAAAGAGAGATTGATCTATTTGGATTAATGTCCTCACTGTGGTTATTATACTTAGAATATTTCAACTAGTTTTACTTTTTCTAATTGTTATTCCTTCAGAAAATTTATAAAAGGCAAAATGCAGAAATGATTGAATATCTATCTATCTATCTATCTATCTATCTATCTATCTATCTATCTATCTATTCGCATGCATCTGTAGAGGTTTAGGTAAAGGGACTACTTACCTCGGCTGTAAAGTACTGACCGCTAATGGTGTGCTCTGATCCACTTGAGTCCAGTGTACCAAAATGTATCTTGAGCTGAGCCACACGATAACGGTAGGACACAGGGCCCGTCAGAATTGTAATGCAATTGGACTTTGATTCTAGTAAGTTCAGAGTTACATCTCGGCCCGTGTTCAAGACAATACCATCAACCTAACAAAAAAAAAAAAAAAACGAAGTGAAAAGATAAAAAAAGCATTCAAAATGTACATTAATAAGTCCATAACAGCCACTCAAAAAATCAACAAACACAAAGAAATGAGCGGACATTGTAAGATGGTCGGTAGAAAAAAACAAAACAAATCGAAAAGCACACAAATAGAAAAAATGCCCACTGTAAGTTAGTTTCTGCTTTTTGAAGTAGACGTTGTGTCCGGTGTGTTTGTGTGATAAAACCACTCTTTGATCAGACATGTTAGGTTTTGAAAGTGTTACTTTGCACTCACAATATAGAGGTGTGGTTATCTATCTATCTATCTATCTATCTATCTATCTATCTATCTATCTATCTATCTATCTATCTATCTATCTATCTATCTATTTTCTATCCCTATCATTTTCTGTTCCCTCTATGATATCTATCTATCTATCTATCTATCTATCTATCTATCTATCTATCTATCATTTTCTGTCCCTCTCTGATTATCTATCTATCTATCTATCTATCTATCTATCTATCTATCTATCTATCTATCCTCTGTCCCTCTATCTATCTATCTATCTATCTATCTATCTATCTATCTATCTATCTATCTATCTATCTATCTAGTTCTGTACCCAATCTCATATATTTGCCTGAATGTGTCATTTCCTTCTAATATCATATTTTATCTTCTAAACACAGCGAAATTTAAAGTACGTCAGTTGTTCCGATTATTTTTTTTTTAATTTTTGTTTTAATCATTTCACCCCAAGCAAGGCATTTCACTGCCACTATTGCGCAGGGGGTTACATAGGGGAAAGTGATGAGAGAGAGTGGTTAGATATAGAAAATGTCAGAGGGAAGGTGAGAGACGGGTAAGGATACCGAGGATGAGGGTTGGGTAGATGGGAAGAGTGTTTGAGAGAATGGGTGCGAGTTAGTGTGTTAGGAGGTGTCTTGCATAATTCTGAATAGAATTATTATCAGTAGAATTACTCAAGCGTATGTTTTTTATAATGTGACCCGAAGCGAGGTGTATTGCCACTGATGCACAGCGGGCTAGATAAGAGTAGGGTGAAGAGTGACATAGGAGGAGAGTGAAAGGTAAAATAGGAGGAGAGTGAAGGGTTAGCTAGGGTGAGAGTGAAGGGTTAAATATGAAGAGAGTGGAGGGTTAACTAGGAGGAGAGTGAAGGGTTAAATATGAGGAGAGTGAAGGGTTACCTAGGTGGAAAGTGAAGGGTTAGCTAGGATGAGAGTGAAGGGTTAAATATGAGGAGAGTGGAGGGTTAACTAGGAGGAGAGTGAAGGATTAAATATGGGGAGAGTGAAGGGCTAAATATGAGGAGAGTGAAGTGTTACCTAGGAGGAGAGTGAAGGGTTAAATATGAGGAAAGTGAAGGGTTAGCTAGGATGAGAGTGTAGGGTTAAATATGAGGAGAGTGGAGGGTTAATTAGGAGGAGAGTGAAGGATTAAATATGGGGAGAGTGAAGGGTTAAATATGAGGAAAGTGAAGGGTTAGCTAGGATGAGAGTGAAGGGTTAAATATGAAGAGAGTGGAGGGTTAACTAGGAGGAGAGTGAAGGGTTAAATATGAGGAGAGTGGAGGGTTAACTAGGAGGAGAGTGAAGGATTAAATATGGGGAGAGTGAAGGGCTAAATATGAGATGAGTGAAGTGTTACCTAGTAGGAGAGTGAAGGGTTAAATATGAGGAAAGTGAAGGGTCAGCTAGGATGAGAGTGAAGGGTTAAATATGAAGAGAGTGGAGGGTTAACTAGGAGGTGAGTGAAGGGTTAAATATGAGGAGAGTGAAGGGTTACCTAGGAGGAGAGTGAAGGTTAGATATGAGGAAAGTGAAGGGTTAGCTAGGATGAGAGTGAAGGTTTAAATATGAAGAGAGTGGAGGTTTAACTAGGAGGAGAGTGAAGAATTAAATATGGGGAGAGTGAAGGGTTAAATATGAGATGAGTGAAGTGTTACCTAGTAGGAGAGTGAAGGGTTAAATATGAGGAAAGTGAAGGGTTAGCTAGGATGAGAGTGAAGGATTAAATATGAAGAGAGTGGAGGGTTAACTAGGAGGTGAGTGAAGGGTTAAATATGAGGAGAGTGAAGGGTTAGCTAGGATGAGAGTGAAGGGTTAAATATGAAGAGCGTGAAGGGTTACCTAGGATGAGAGTGAAGTGTTACCTAGGAGGAGAGTGAAGGGTCAAATATGAGGAGAGTGAAGGGTTAGCTAGGATGAGAGTGAAGGGATAAATATGAGGAGAGTGAAGGGTTACATAGGAGAAGAGCGAAGAAAAAGATGAAACGAAGAGGATACTGTTACAGTGTGTGTCAGAGAATGGGCAAGAGAAGGATGAGAATACTAGTGTAAAGAGAGTTGCGTCAGGGTAGAGTGGGAATGGGAGAAGAACATGATTCAGGGGGTGCAAAGGATCAGATAAGTATGGGCGTCAAGGGGATAAAAGATGGCAATTGATGTTGCATTTAATTCCTGGAGATTTTAGCTATCAGGGAAGCAAGTATTTGGAAGAGAGTTCCACAGGCGGGAAGTGCGAGAAAAGAAGCTGGCAGGATAGAAGTAATGGCTGCATTTGGTTGTTTTGACTGTAAAAGGGTGGAACCATGTTGCCATTCTGGTTGCTTGAGTTAATTTTTGTAGACGAGGCACCAGGGAGATTCGCTCGTCGGTGCAGAAGCTATAAAAATATTTCTAGAAGTGACAGAGGAAAGCGACATCCTGTCGGTGAGAAAATGGCTGGAGTTGAGATGCCAGGTCGGAATGGATTACATTGCAGATTCTCTTCTGGATCGTATTTAGAATACCAAAATGGATAGCAGGAGCTCCTGACCAGATATGGCAACAGTATGCAATGTATGGGCGGATGGTTGATTTGTATATATGCAATTTGGACTCAGGTGGAAAAACTTCCTCGCCCGACACAGTGACCCAAAACTCTTCGAAGTTGTTTTAGCTATTGATTTAATGTAGTCGTTCCACATAAGGTCGGCTGAGAGAGTGAGGCCGAGGAGGCGCAGTGTATTGCTTTCGAGGAAACTAGCTAGATCCATTTTAATAGAAGCAGGAAGGACTGTCTATGGTGGTTGACTGATAACTGAAAAATAAAATAAAATAAACAAAGAACAAAACCAAACCAATTGGATTAGGTTTATATATATATATATATATATATATATATATATATATATATATATATATATATAATCAGTCGCGACTTCAGTGACTGAAACAGTTATCAGTGTTGTCATAGATTACAATATGTTAGAAGAGAGGTTAAAATCTTTGCTTTTTGACCATGTGGCCCCGGGTTCGAATCTCACCATGGTCGATTTGTAAGGTAACTTCTTGATGTTATCAATCTGAAGAGTGCGACTCCAGCATTCCTGAGACCCATACTACGGGTTAGCCCAAGCCTCGTGAGTTAAATTGGGTAGACAGCTTCCTTTGATGAGTTGTCGATGGTTATGCTATCTCGAAGTCACAAGTCATCGTAACCAAGTATTTGAGCGCCTTGGCCTTGTTCAGACTGTTGTTCACGCTAGATAATGCGCTAGACAACTCTCCCAGGAAGGCTAAGTTCCGTTCAGCATAGTTACAGTATAATACCGCAGGTGGGCTCTGTGTAACAAACACAAATGTGCCTGAGCAGGTGTCTGCAGTGGGGATTATCTAGCCACCCTAGCCGCCGGCTCCGAATCGGAAATCGGAGAACTGAGTTTTAATTCCAGTCGAACCCGTTCACAAATACCCAAGGAAAAACTATGAATTCCTCTATTTCCCTTAGCCATGGGATGGTTAGTATACCTTGTATTAGTAAAAGTATCATTATTATTAAAAAAAAAAAACTTACCATATAAAAATATTTTTTGGCTTTAAATCTATACTATAATAAGATTTGCATCTGCCCGTCACAATTTCATATTTTCTATACTATAATAAGAACCGTATCCGTTCGTCGCACAATTCAACCAGTAATAATATACAGGGTGAACCCAAAAAACGGCAATTTCTTATTTGTCCGTTTGCGATTTTTTTCTAGTGGGGCTATCTCAAGAGTAAAGTGTACACGACTCGACCAAGAACTCTAGATGAGTTAAAACAGAGAATTCACGATGAAATTCACAGTATCCCAGTTGAGATGTTGTTACAGATTTCAAGAATGCATTCGTACAGGAGGGCGTCATCTACAGGACGTAATTTAATTCCATCATTGTTTTTAATTGGCATCTTTTAAGGTTTCAGTTACTTTGAATAAAATATTTTTCTTCCATCACTCTTGGTTTGATTGGATTGTTAAAAAGTTGGGTCACCCTGTATTATAATAGTGGAATAATAAAAGTTGGGTCACTCTGTATTATAATAGTGGAATAATAAAAGTTGGGTCACTCTGTATTATAATAGTGGAATAATAAAAGTTGGGACACCCTGTATTATAATACTGGAATGCTGTTTTTAATTATTTAACTGTATAATTTAATGTGATTTGGACTAAAAGTTAAACTTAAAATTGAAAGTAAAATATTCAATGTTAAAATAATATTTAAACTTAGTTTCATCATTTTTAAGACAGTAGTTACACGTTTTGTGCCTTGGAGCAAGGGGGGATTACTTGTAATCTGTAAAAAGTTGATAAGCTGAAAATCAAATCAATTCAATCAGTAACTCTACGTTTTTTTCTTTTCTAAAGGTTCATCCACTACAAGACCACTCAAGGTAAAAATATACGGTATAAGGTTGATGTATGGGCAGAAGTGGGTGTAGATTATGAGGTTATATAAGACAGGTGGTTCTACAGAAGGATGCTGAGAATACCATAGGCTGAACATTTGAGCAATGATGAAGCTGTCCAGAAAACGGACACTTACATTTAACACCAGAAATGTGGTTCTACAGAAGGATGCTGAGAATACCATGGACTGAACATTTGAGCAACGATGAGGTTTTGGAGAGGATGGAAGCGAAAAGACAACTGAAAATGATACTTAACATGAGAAAAATACAGCTGCAATATCTGGGGCATGTAATGAGGAAAGAGGGCTTGGAGAATCAGATACTCACGAGACGGACAGAAGGAAGGAGAAACCAGGGAAAGCAGCGACTGGATATACTTGATTGAGCAGTTGGGTGGCGGAACAAAGTTTTTGAAGAGGTTATAGGAGAAGAGATCCGAAGGCGAATTGGTATGGCGAAGGAAGCATTCCAGAAGTTGAGTAAGGTATTAAAAAACAGGACAATTTCGCTAAAAACTAGGAAGAGAGTACTGGATTGCTACGTGCTGTCTGCCCTTCAATATGGTAGTGAATGCTGGACAATATCATCGAAGATGAAGGAAAAACCTGAAGCAACTGAAATGTGGTTCTACAGAGGATGCTGTGAATATCATGGATCGAGCATGTCAGCAATGATGAGGTCTTAGAAATGATGGAAACAAAAAGGAAATTAATACTGAGCATCAGGAAGAGACAGGTGAAGTTCCTGGAACATGCAATGAGGAAGGAGGGCTTGGAGAACCTGATACTAACAGGCTAGATAGAGGGGAAAAAGAGATAGAGGTAAGCAACGGATAACATATTTGAAGGGCCTGATCAAGTGGATGACGGAACGAGGGTTGCATGGTGTAACAGGAGAAAGCGTGCTAAGAGCCACCAGGGATAGGGAAACGTGGATAGCCATGATCACCTACGTCCTGAAGGCACACAGCACATAGCAAAAAGAAGAACGGTTGACTCCTATACTTGAAGTGGTTAAGTTGTAGAGATTAGGGAAGCTTCCGTTTGGATGTTATTAATGTCTACGCTTCGCCCATCAATCAAACATATCTGCTAAAAGAACAGCCTATCTGCTAATTCTTTTAAACGTTTTATTTTACATTGATGACTGTTATTATGGTTGACTGAATTCTGTAGGGTTTCTCCCGTAAAGCTTGTCTTGTTCATTTTTAGTAACGCTCCGGATTAATAGCCTAAAAGATTACAGCCTTGATTCGTGAATTTCGTGCACTAGTAAATATGATTTTAGATAGTTTCGGGTAGTTTCGGGTAGTGCAAAATTAGACGCAGTGGAAACAGGGCAAGCAATAAACTTATTTATAAATGGAACTTTGTCTCTGTGTGTGTGTGTGTGTGTGTGTGTGTGTGTGTGTGTGCATGTGTGTGTGTCCAATACCTATAGACTCTGAAACGGCTGAACCGATTTTCTTGAAAATTTACACAGTTGTACTATAAGTGTCTGCGAGTGTTCTTAGCTAGGTTTTGTGCCGAGGTAACTCCGATAAATATCGAAAATCGATAGTCGAAAAAATCAAGTTATGGAAGGAGTGGTCCGATTTTAATCAAATTTGATACACTCATAGACAAAGACATAAGAAACGATATTCAGAAGTTTCAAGATTGCAGTTCTTACAATAGTGAAGAAAATCGATAATATATATATATATATATATATATATATATATAAAAGGCAAGATGTTTGTGTGTGTTTATCTCCCTGTAAGTATTTTTTCAGCCCTTTTATTTTAGTTTTTGCCTCGGGTTTGGTTCTGAGTAGGTATAATTGTAGTTCTTAGTCTCAGCTATGATACCATTTACTCAGAGGACTTATTTAGCCTTCAAAATTCAGTTTACAACGAAAAAAATTATTTGATATTGATACCAGGAAATAAAAATTTGACTTACATCCATTCATTTTTCTTTCAGTCTACGGTTTCGGTTTAACTGAAAACAACTATTGCTTTTTAGTCTTTTGTGCCAACGTCCAAAGAGTCCGAGCTCCAGGACCATAGATTAGTTTTAAAGCTTTCATTACACCCGAGCAACGCCGGGCTTTACTGCTAGTTTTAGCAATAAAGAGTAGAGATAGGATCTGCAGAGCGAGATATTCCTAGATATAGTGTAACGATCACAGAACAACAGTGGGCAAAACCACAGCGGTAAAATAATCAAGTGGACAAAATATCTCCGGGATAAAAACCAGTGGACAAAACCCAAAGCTCTTACCCCAAAAGTGGAAAGATCCCAGTCCCTTAAATACGTATCATATAAAAGAAGGCTTTTATTCTGCATGGATGGTAATAACCATCGAGAAAGGGACTCGTTGTACCTGTTTGAGCCAACATTTTCCGCTAGTATTATTATATTGAAAATTGGTATGATTGCTGCAAGGAACGTTGGTTCATTCTGTCGGATTAAACAATTTTTCTCTTCAGAATCTATCTTGCATATTTATAAGTCTACCATTCATTTATTCTATAATAATTGGCTGTGTGCTCCCACTATAAATTTAGGGATTCTTCATAAAATCCAAATAAGAATCAGATTTATAATATAAGCGCAGTACGAGGATGTGCGTTGTGGTGCAGTGGTTATCGGCTCGGAATGAATAATCGGGGAGCCGAGTACGAATCCCCGTTGAATTTCTTGCATTCACTTACGCGCAAATACTCTTGCGAAAGGTATTAATCCGTCTCTTCACTCTAGTTATGGGTTAAATTACAGAACAGGTTGGGTTCTATAGCTTTGGCTGGCAACCAGTCTACCGAAGAAAGTAATGGCAATCTACTGCGGGATAATCTTCTGCCCAGTCAGTCATGATTCTTGCGAGACATGATCGCCTAAGCGTGTATTACGTATGGCACTTAACTAACGGACTGACTAGGATGTGCGTTGTGGTGCATCAGTTATCGGCTCGAAACGATAAATCGGGAAGACGAGTTCGAATTCCAGTTAAATTCCTTGCATTGACTTATGTACTTCGGAACGGTATTAATCTGTCTCTTTTCTCCAGTTATGGGTTAAATAACAGCACAAATTGGGTTCTATAGCCTTGGCTGGTAACCAATCTACAGCAGAAAGTAATGGCAACTTACTGCGGGATAATCTTCTGTCCAGTCAGTCATGTCTCTTTTGAGACATGATCACCCAACCGTGTATCACGTATTAACTGATAACTAGACTGGTGAAAAAGTCTCATCACTTTACAGTCTGTTATGTCGTGAGTAAGAATAAATAACTCAACAACAGGAATAGGTTAATTGTTGTATTCCGTGAAAATAATATTTACAAAGGTTATTAGTATCCAATACAAGAATAAGGGTTAATCGTCTCAACCGTCGTAAGACGTAGTATGAGCAGTGGGTACTTCCGGGTCGTCACCGGAAGTCTACGACTGACTTGTCGATCGGCTGCTCGGCACACTCTCCTACGTAGATGCCACCATTACTTTACATAGTAATGGAATAGTTCATTATAGCCGAATAGGCGCGGGCGTCCCAGCACAGTCTTTACAGTAAGTATCATCACATGTGACAGTAAGTTCTATGGTAACAGGTTTAAGTTTGATCTTCAAAACTGCTAACCGTTATCTTCTGTTTACTTACATTGAAAATTATTGACAAAAAGTCTGTTTGTCAGAAATTAAGTACATAAATTTTATAGAAAATTAATAGGAAAATTTTCAGTAGAAATTATAAATTTGCATTTAAATAGTTGACTGAAGTTTAAAAAAGTAATGATAACTAATAAAACACTGGTGCCTCTGCAACAGGTGTTTACTCGTGCAACCAGATTGGCAACTGGGTCCCACCCATTCACAGTTAGATTAACCAAATGCAGACGACAATTCTACTCCTGCAGCTTCTTTTCTCGCACTTCCCACCGGTGGAACTCGCTTCAATATTCTTGCTTTCCTGACGACTACAACTTCCAGGAATTTAAATGCAATGTCAATACTCATCTCTTAACGACTCGACTCTAGTTCTTTCTACACCACCCTGTATATCATTTCCTTTCTCTCCACCTTTGCAACTGTCATCAGACCTGTATTCCGATCCTTCTCTTGATCCTTTCTAACTGGTTCATCTTCCTCTTCACTCTCTTCTACTTACTCTTGTTACTCTTATGTAGCCCCCTGCACATCAGTGGCGTTACCGCCTTGCTCGGGGTGATACGATAAAAAAAAAATTTCAGTAAACAATTTTTAATGTTTCGTCTCTTTTTGTTACTGTCAGCTCAAATCTTGAATTGTTTTAGGCTAAGATTAAGGGTTTAGTATTGATTAAACGATACTTTTTTTGAAGTGGATTAATTTGTATGCACCACTAAGAATCTTGTCGGCATTAAATGACCCACTGAGGTTGATGTGCCGTGAAACAAACCAAACCAAGCCAATATTCGAGGGGCCATGTCAGCTACTTTAAACTATTGGCTTACGATTCTATCACTAAAATCGTCTTATTTTAATAAGTAACACTTAAAAACATTAAGTTTGATGAAAATGATACTCATTAAAACAGGAATCACTCAAGGATTAGTGGCTCTGAAGTTTCAGATTGGATCCACGACTGTGTATAATTTTTATGTTTTTGTCTTATTTTATCGTCTATACATTAAGAAAATTTTGCAAGATAATGAAAAAGAAAAACATTTCCTTCATTAGAGATCTATTAATTTATATCTGTCAAATACATTTTCTTTCCTTACTTGTCTTCTAGTTCTTTTGTCAGTATTGATTAAGAACTGTTTTTTTTAACCGAAAAATTAAAATCAACTAGCTTAGAGCTTAAGAAATCCGGCAAATTTTCGTTTTAGCTCCCGACGGCTTTTTCCCTTCTAATCTATCCAAAATAGCATTATCTCTGTGCAAATGTATATGCTGAACTCAAATCAACAATTAGTTATTGAAGAAACTTACTTTTTTTTATCTAAATCTCCATAAAAAAAAAAACGAACTATATCTTGCACTGTTTCTCTCTCGTAACTCTCACGAAGTCATGTAATTAACTGCAGAATGACGTACTGCGTAGGCAACAAATTTCGGCCGATTTACTTCCGCCTGTTTATTTCCGGTTAGGAAAGTAATGCACTTTTTTTTTCGGTACACAATTTCAGCAGAAAGTTGCGTGTGAATATATGAAAATATGTGTTAAATGTATTTTAATTAAACTTCATTTATATTGCGTTTTTTTCATATGAAAATATGAAAATACAAATAAATTGTAAATAACAAAAAGCATTTTTATAAATATCAAGTATAACTCTATCAAGTGAGGTTGAGGAATACAAACAAAAAAAGCGGAAATAAACAGGCGGAAGTAAATCGGCCGAAATTTGTTGCCTACGCAGTACGTCATTCTGCAGTTAATTACATGACTTCGTGAGAGTTACAGGAGAGAAACAGTGCAAGATATAGTTCTTTTTTATGGACATTTAGATAAAAAAGGTAAGTTTCTTCAATAACTAATTGTTGATTTGAGTTCAGCATATACATTTTTACAGAGATAATGCTATTGTGGATAAGTTTAAAGGGGAAAAGCCGTTGGGAGCAAAAACGAAAATTTAGCAGAAATCCTACTAAAGAAAAAAGTGCTTCCAGACAGGAATCAAAACGCTATTCCCCATTTCCATCGGGGATAATCACTTTCCCAGTTAAGTTAAAAAAAGCCGTTGTAGAATTTTCACATGCAGAGATATCTGTTTTTCACAGAGATTTCTGTGTATATAAAAAAAAAACTGTCACCTGTCTGACAATCCACGTTGCTCAACCAATGTTGAGTCTGATCTGAAAGAAAGTCGTATCTTCCCATCAATTCAATTATCAGTGTGGCGCAGACTTTATACGTATAACATGTCAAAGGTTTGAAGCAATGATTAGTCAGTATGTACCAACAAATATCCATGAGAGTAATGTGGACAATTTGTAGAGGTACATGAATATACCTGGTTCGGCGATAGCAGAACAATTGTTAAAAATCTATTATTGTCCCCGGTTTCACAACCAAAACATGTTCATAGTACTGAGGTCAGGTTATTCTGAATTTTCTTTGATGTTGATAGAATCTATGTATATTAAGTCTTACCAGCCAACCCTCTTTATAAATATAAGAAGGGGTCTTAAATCTGATTAGCGTGTTTGTTCTATCACTATAGTAAAGTAGCTCTATTGTTTTACTTTTGTTTGTTCGCTTTTTAGATTATGTACATTTCAGAAAGTTCGTTGTGGTGCAGTGGGTATCGGCTCGGAACGACAAATTGGGAAGCAGAGTTCGAATTCCAGTTGAATTCCTTGCATTCACTTACGTGCTAATACCCTTGGGAAAGATATTAATCCGTCTCTTTCCTCCAGTTATGGGTTAAAAGCAGGAAAGATCGCGTTCTATAGCCTTGGTTTGCAACCAATCTACCGAAGAAAGTAATGGCAACCTACTGCGGGATAATCTTCTGCCCAGTCTCTTTTGAGACATGATCGCCCAAGCGTATATCATGTATAGCACTTAACTGACTGACAGAACAAAATAGTTGGAAACAATTAATGTTTCTACTGGGCATAAAGTGGGGTATCCGTTTTCTATTGTTATGAAGTAATAAACTGATCCCCCACTAATTATTACTAAATTATATAATCCATCTCTTCTCTTTCCAGCTATGAGCTAAATGGCAGAATAGATTGGGTTCTATAGACATGGATGTCAAATCAGTCGTGTCTCTTTCGAGACATGATCGCCCAAGCGTGTATTCAGTCAGGCACTTTTTTTTTCCTTTTTCAGTCGTTACAATGCAGCATTGTAATATATTCCTTCAGCAAATTTTCATTACTTTTTAACTTCAGTCAACTATTTAAATGCAAATTTATAATTTCTATTGAAAATTTTTCTATTAATTTTTTATGAAATTTATGTACTTAATTTCTGACAAACAGACTTTTCGTCAATAATAAATCATTCGCATTGAGACCTTTGTTATTTTACAAAGTTGAAAGTATGGGGCATCCAGTGAGGATCGAACTCTCTATTCAGTTGCACTTATTCTAGCAAGACAAGCTTGTTAACCATTAGATCACCTCGCAGTTCTCCTTTTCTCATTTGTTTGACTTATGGTTGGTTTTATCTTCCGCGTAACATTTCTCCTTCTCCTAACGATTATTTTTTTTTATAGTCATATCGTACCAAGCAAGGCATTTTACTGTCACTGTTTTGCAGGAGGGTTACATAAGAGGAAAGTTATGAGAAAGAGTGACAGGTTATGGGAGTGTCAGGAAGTGGGTAAGAGAAGGATGACTGTGGCCATAAAATGAGGGATCAATTTATATATTGTTTATAATATAAATTGATCCCCCACTTTATATCCGCATTATAATAGCATATAATTCTTTTTTATAGTCATATCGCCTCAAGCAAGACATTTTACTGTCACTGTTTTATGTAAGAGGAAAGTTATGAGAAAGAGTGACAGGTTATGGGGTGTGTCAGGAAATGGTTAAGAAAAGGATGACTGTGGCCATAAAGTGAGGGATCAGTTAATATACTGATTGTAATGTAGAATTGATCCCTCACTTTATATCCGCATTATTATAGTATATATATTTTTTATAGTCATATCGCCCCAAGCAAGACATTTTACTGCCACTATTTTTTAGAGTGACGGGTTATAGGGGTGTCAGGAAGTGGGTGAGACAAGGATGATAATTCTGATGTAAGGGATTGAGAAAATGGCTTAAGAGAGAGAGAGAGAGAGAGTGAGAGAGAGAGAGAGAGAGAGGATGTAAGTTAGTAAGACAGGAGATGACTATTGACTTTACATTTAAATTCTTGGAGATTGTAGCTGTCGAGGAAGCAAGTATACGGAAGAGAATACCACATGCGGGGAGTGCGAGAAAAGAAGCCGATGGAATAGAATTTGCGTTTACATTTAATTGGTCTAGCAGTAAAAGAGTGGGACCTAGTTGCCAATCTTGTGGCTCGAGTAAATTCATGCATAGGGGCATCAGTGAGCTAAGATAATCGGAGGAGAAGCCATGAAAGTATTTGTAGAAGAGACACAGGGAAGCCATATTGCGCCGGTGAGAAAGTGACTGTATCTGAGCTGCCAATTCGGGATCGATCGTATTACAGATTCTCCATTGGATTTTGTCAAAGACACCTAAGTAAATAGCAGGAGCACCCGAACAGATATGGCAGCAGTATTCAAATGATTATATTTGAATTTGAGTTTTGAGTTTTGTTTAACGGCAAATCGACTTCTGTGGGTTACTTAATGCCAAAAAGGTAGGGTTTTAAGGTCTCATTTTAATGTTCATTTATAGTGTGAGAGTTGATTTAGTCAGATTTTAATCAAAATTCTATGTTTTTATTCTTTTTTATTTTAGAAAACTGAAAATGTCTTCTAGTTTTGTATTCAAAAATGTTTTGCTGAGAATAGTTTTTTCCTTGAAAAATGTGTTATGGCAATAATTATTTCTTCAAAAATGTATTGTTGGTAATATTTTCCCTTTTAATCTTCTATAAAAGTCTATTTTTATGTATAGATTTCTATAAAAGTGTATTTCTATACTTTCATAGTGTTTTGACCCGAGTTTTGGGATTAACTATTTGCTCATAGCTGGGACCTTAACAGGTGCTACCACTCCGGGACAGGGTGGACCTAGAAACAACAGCAATTAAGAGATGGTTCCATGCTCCTCACAACCTCCTAATCAGAGGCCTTGCTGCCGGATGCAGTTTATCGTCATGACCTGGACCAATTATATTTGTATTTATTTATTTTACTATTTTTACCCTTTTTGTTTCTAATAAACCTGCTGACGAGCAGGACCGTATCTTCATAGTTTTAAGTACAACATGGCGTTTATCTGGGAATCTGAGATATGTGCTCGTGCGAGACGAACGCGTAGCTGATGGCTGAACATTGTTATATATTTATTACGTCACAATTTCTCTTTAGAGCCTATTTTAAACACTCTACACATTTTTAGTCCTCGATTTAGGTATGAAGAGAGAGGACCGATAAACCGATACAACTGGTTTTTGGTCAAGTGTGTTATATTATATATTGTATTAACACTTTTTTCCGTTACCTCTTTTTAATTTTTTGTTATATTCTTTTCTTTTGTTGCTTTACTTAAAATAAATTCCAAGCAATTCAGTCAGTTAAGTGCCATACGTGATACACTTGGGCGATCATGTCTCTTTCGAGACATGACTGACTGGGCAGAAGATTATCTCGAAGTAGGTTGCCATTGTTTTCTGCGGTAGACTGGTTGCCGACCAAGGCTATAGAACCCAATCTATCCTGCTATTTAACCCATAACTGGAAGGAAGAGACGGATTAATACCTTTCCCAAGGGTATTTGCGCGTAAGTGAATACAATGGATTCAACTGGAATTCGAACTCGGCTCCTCGGTTTCTCGTTCCGAGCCGAGCCGATATCCACTGTACCACAACGCACCAAGCAATTAATGGAGTTTTTAATCTGACATTATTTTTCCTGTTGATGTAGCATATTCAGTCCATATTTCCGCACTACTGCGTGTTCCTTTCCTATTTTAACACGGAGGAGATCCTGTCTTGATATTTGATTCTCATACATATTTAGACAGTGTGGTGTTTTTTGCATAGTCTCTTATATTAAAAGAAGTTTTATAGCTGCAATAACTTTGATTTTAGTATGCTTGGTATACTGTGTTAAGTTTCAAACATATTCCTCGTAGGCAAATGTTGCATTTGTGTGCATCATCCAGTAGTCTTGAAGGCTGGCAAGGTAGAATGATTTATCTATTTCGGTATCCCTAAATCTAGATATAGGTATTTATTCAATCTATAACGAACAGAAAAACATTGCAAAGATAGGCAAAAAAAAAAAAAAAAAAATGAAAATCTCAGATATTAATTTAATCTTTCCTAAATCTCAAAAGCTTACAAAAAAGTTTTAAAACTTTTATTCGTTTTCTATGCAACCTGTGATACATTTAAGTAATCCCTAATTGGATTTTGGGAAGTTAGTGTTGTGTGAGAGAATATCAGTAATTTTTTTTACTACTTCCAATCTAGATTCCCTCAGAAGTAGCCATTTCAGAAATCCATGAAGAAAGCGTTCGTTGTATTTGCAACAGAAGCGTTCTTATTTTTCATTTAATCCTGCTTTGAAAGACATTTTTCCAACAGCAACAAAAATAACAAAAATTTATTCTTTGTACATGCGCAGTAATTCAGATTTTAGCTGGGATTTCAATCGTCAAGCGGAAGGGTTAAAAGTTATTTTCTTGCGTACTGAAGTACAGATTAAGGCAGGGTCTCATACGCCAATTTATAAGGCGAGACTCGATCATATATAAGGCGACACTTGATCACATATAAGGTGAAACTATGATATTTAAGGCGATACTCGATCACTTCACTGATTTCCACATCTTATTTGACGATGACAGAAATATACACTATTTTCTTTTTTACAAAATTTTCACACAATAGAAGGCCTGTACATGTTTTAGATGTGCGTCGTGGTGCAGTGGATATCGGCTCAGAACAAGAAATCGGAGAGCCGAGTTCAAATTCTAGTTGAATTCATTGCATTCACTTACGCACAAATACGGAAAGTATGAATCTGTCGTATCTCTCTCTCCAGCTATGGGTGAAATAGCAGGACAGATTGGGTTCTGTAACCTTGGTTGGCAACCAATCTACTGCAGAAAGTAATAGCAACCTACTACGGAAAATTTTCTGCCAAGTCAGTCAACTCTCTTATAGGACATGATCGCCCAAGCGTCTATCACGTATGTTACTTAAGTGAATGACTGAATGTAATAGTTGAAAACAATTAAAACTTCTACTGGGCATAAAGTGGGGGATCGATTTTCTCTTGTTATAAAGTAATAAACTGATCTCCCACAAATTATTACTTATTAATATAATCATCATCATTTATCCATCACATCAAGATGGTGCATAGGGCAGCAACTTTTTTGTTGCTGTTTCTGTAACAAACTGTTTTTTACGGAGTATGGTTGTTAGCCCTGCAGCCAACCTTCAAACCTGGAGGACCGGTGGACCATTCTTGGTCCTTACGTTTACAGCACCAGATTTTTCCAAATGGTCACTCATTTAAGTACTGATCAGGCTCGATGTTGCCTAACTTCGGTGATTATACAGGAACCGGTGTATTCACCACGATATAGTCTACGGCTATATCGTGTTGAATATTAGACAATATTAATATAATGATATATTATAATTCATCTTTTTTCACTCCAGCTATAGGGTAAATGGCAGGACGGATTGGATTCTATAGCCATGGTCGGTAACCAGTCTACTGCGGAAAGTAATAGCAACCTACTGCAGGAAAAGTTTCTGCCAAGTCAGTCATGTCTCTTTCGAAACATGATCGCCCAAGCGTGTATCACTTAAATGAGTGGCTGAGAAAACCCAAGCGTCACTCATGATAGACGGTTACTGAATCAGTGGTGTGAGTGTGATCATTCTCTAGAGCAGTGCTACTCAAAGTGTGGTAGCCATCGTTCTTTTTTTTATAATCATATTGCCCCAAGCATTTTACTGCCACTGTTTTGCAGGGGGTTAAATAGGAGAAGAGTTATGAGGAAGAGTGACGTATTATTGGGGGTGTCAGGAAGTGGGTAGGGGAGGGATGAGGATACTCATGAGAGTGAAGTGGATGGAGAAAGAAGCATGAGAGAGTGGATGCAGGTTAGTGAAATAGGAGATGGCTATTGACTTTACATTTAAATTCTTAGAGATTACAGCTGCAGGAAAGAAAAGTAAATGGAAGGGAATTCCACAGGCGGGAAGTGCAAGAAAAGAAGCTGCTGGAGTAGAATTTGCGTTTACAATTTATTTATTTCACAGTAAAAGGGTGTGACCTAGTTGCTAATCTTGTAGCACGATTAAATTTATATATAGGGGGCACCAGTGAGCTAAGTTCATCAGAGCAGAAGCCGTGAAAGTATTTGTAGAAGAGACACAGGAAAGCCACATAGCCCCGGTGAGAAAGTGACTGTATCTGAGCTGTCAAGTCGGGATCTGTCACATTACAGATTCTCTGTTGGATTTTGTCAAGGAAACCTAGGTGGATAGCAGGAGTACCCGACCAGATATGGCAGCAGTATTCAATACACGGGCGGTACGCGGTGAGTTTCTAGGAAAAATCACATTCCACGGTACTAGAAGCGGCTGTGATATCTGACTAGCTATTTTAAAAACATTTTTATGACAACTTCATACTTGCTATGGTTCAGTCAGTCTGTCAAGTGCCACAAGTTGAAAGTGAGAGAGATGGTCGATCATATCTTTTTCAATGCATAACTGACTAGGCAGAAGATTTTCCCGCAGGAAGTTGCCATTTCTTACAGCAGTAGACTGGTTGACGCCTTATAGACTCGCACATAATATATGGACACCGTGCAAGTGTCCTGGTATCGAATAAATCTTTCAATGGGCAGTAATCTGCCACGTACATGTCGTGTCCACTAACTACTGAAGATGGCTCCACACTGACGCCATACAGACGCGTACAAGTTAGAAGGATACCTTTCTTGCGTCCTGCACTAGAGGGAGCATAAAAAGACTTAAATACATATATATGAAAATATAGAGATAGATATAAAATGTTTGCGATAGATCGATCAGAACAGACATAGATAGATATATAGATAGATATGAAAACACTGAAATAGATATGAATAATCATAATGAATATATATATATATATATATATATATATATATAGGTACATATTAAAAGATCGAGATGAAAAATATCTGATAGATATGAAAAGACTGTGATAGATACATACATACATAGATACATGGTATGAAAAGACTGATAAATAGTTAGATATGAAAATACTGATATCTAAACTTATTTATAAATGGAACGTTGTCTGTGTGTGTGTGTGTCCGTTACCTACAGACTCCGAAACGGGTGAACCGATTTTCTTGAAAATTTACTCAGTTGTACAATAAGCGTCTGCGAGTTTTTGTGCCGAGGTAGCCCCGATAAATATCGAAAATCGATAATCAAAAATATCGGGTTATAGAAGGAGTGATCCGATTTTAATCAAATTTGATACACTCATAGACAAAGACATAAGAAACGATATTCAGAATTTTCAAGGTTGCAGTTCTTACAATAGTGCATAAAATCGATAATATATATATATATAAGGCAAAATGTTTGTGTGTGTGCCTGTTTATCTGTCTGTATTTCCTTTCTACATACCCACAATGTTTATCCGATTCTCACCAAACTTCACACAAATATTCTTTAGGCTGAGTCTGAGCTCCAGGACCATGGATTAGTTGTAAAGCTTTCATTACACCCGAGCAACGCCGGGCTATACTGCTAGTATATATATATATATATATATATATATATATATATATATATATATGTACATATTAAAAGACGGAGATGAAAAATATCTGATAGATATGAAAAGACTGTGATAGATACATATATACATAGATACATGATATGAAAAGACTGATAAATAGTTAGATATGAAAATACTGATATATATATATATATATATATATATACATCTGAAAACCCTGTGATACATAGATAGATAAATAAATAGGTAGGTATGTAAAGATGGACTCATATAGATAGAAATAAAAGGTCTGCGATATATATGAAAATGCTATTATAGATATATGCATTGGTAGGTAAAGAGACCGATCCATATGAAATTACTGAGATAGATAGATAGATAGATAGATAGATAGATAGATAGATAGATAGATAGATAATGAACATACTTAGATAAATAGATAGACAGATATATAGATAGAAATTTAAAATAGATAGATAGATAATTAACACAGATATATATATATATATACATATATATATATAGATAGATAGAGAATGAATATAGACAGATAGATAGATAATTAACACAGATAGATAGATAATGAACATACTTAGCTATATAGATAGGCAGATATATAGATAGCGAATGAAGATAGATAGATAGATAGTTAACACAAATAGATAGATAGATGATGAACATACTTAGAGAAATAGTCAAATACATAGATAGAGAATGAAGATAGATAGATAGATAGATAGATAGATAGATAATTAACACTAATAGATAGATAGATGATGAACATACTTAGATAGATAAATAGACAGACAGATATGTAGATAGAGAATGAAGATAGATAGATAGATAGATAGATAGATAGATAGATAGATAATTAACACAAATAGATAGATAGATGATGAACATACTTAGATAGATAAATAGATAGACAGATATACAGATAGAGAATGAAGATAGATAGATAGATAGATAGATAGATAGATAGATTGATAGATAGATAGATAGATAAGTAACACAAATAGATAAATTGATATATAGATAGACATCTAATGAGCAAAGCGAGATAGCTACGAATAGGCTGAGAGATAAGCATTTTTATAATGTAAGTAAAATATATAGATAGAAAACGATATAGTTACATACATCAATAGACCGAAATAACAAGTTTGA
The DNA here is from genome assembly GCA_037127315.1 of Ascarosepion bandense. Taxonomy (NCBI): domain Eukaryota; kingdom Metazoa; phylum Mollusca; class Cephalopoda; order Sepiida; family Sepiidae; genus Ascarosepion; species Ascarosepion bandense. The sequence continues at coordinate 1,549,261 of JBBBDQ010000669.1, forward strand.
GATTCACTCTGATCACTTGGACATAATTAGTACAACTCTGTAATTGCCGACGCACATCCGATATATATATATATATATATATATATATATATATATATATATTGGCTTGAATGTATATGTTTGTGTCTACTTTTCAACTGTGTTGCCCTCAGAAATATTCAAGACGATAATCATGAGAAATTCCTTCATTATAAGAACTTTCATTAGCACAAGGATTCTTTGTTGGCAAAAAACAGGAGAATTATTAACGTAGAAGCATTAGTCGCAAAAAATAAAAGAAAGAAAGAAAGATAAATAAGTAAAACAAAACATGAGGACTTGATGGAAAATCTTAATGAAAGTTATAACTAATTATTCATTATCTATTTCCATATAAGCCTCCCACCCAAATCTGAAGGAGAAAGCAAAAAGTATTGTTTAGCGGTTAAAAGTATTACATATATTTCGACCCTAAATAGATTGCTCGTTTCTTGGTTTGGTATAAAAGAAAAGCCAAAAAAAAAAAAATGCAAAAAAAAAAAAAAAAAATGGAGATGCTATTTCACAGGGAAATGGATGAACACAAGAAAATCACTTCAATTCGATTTTATGTGATCTTTGATGGATATGAATAGATTGAAAGATACAGGGGTAGGAATTTCTTCACTCATGTGTGGCAGAGTTGGTATGATTGATGAATAAATAAATAAAACTCATGCACCTTCCCCGGGATAAAGACTTAAGTCTACATAGCAGAACATAAGCTCAGACATCACATTGCGCTACACAATCGTGATATAAACAAGTTTGGATTCAGAAAGATCTTTAAAGACAAATCATAAAATTCTATTTGTCTATATTTCTGAGATGAGGTAGTATTTACAGTATTTACATTATTCGTACAAATGGCAAAAAGATGAGGACAATAGTCCGAATAATGTAAATACTGTAAATACTACCTCATCTCAGAAATATAGACAAATAGAATGATTTATTATTAAACGGCGTACAAATGGCAACAAAGATGAGGACAATAGTCTGAATAAAGGAAATACTGTAAATACCACCTCATCTCAGAAATATAGACAAATAGAATGATCTATCATAAAAATCTGTTTCCTTTATTCGGACTATTGTCCTCATCTTTGTTGCCATTTGTTCGCTGATTAATAATAGATCATTCTATTTGTCTATATTTCTGGGATGAGGTGGTATTTACAGTATTTATGTTATTCGGACTATTGTCTACATCTTTGTTACCATTTGTACGACGTTTTATGATAGATCATTCTATTTGTCTATATTTCTGAGATGAGGTAGTATTTACAGTATTTACATCATTCGGACTATTGTCCTCATCTTTGTTGCCATTTGTACGACGTTTAATTATAGATCACTCTATTTGTCTATATCTCTGAGGTGAGGTAGTATTTACAATATTTACATTATTCGGACTATTGTCCTCAACTTTTTTTACCATTTGTACTACGTTTTATGATAGATCACTCTATTTGTCTATATTTCTCATCTTTGTTGTACGATGGTTCGGCTGTTGTACGCTCCAGCCTTCTTCAGCTGCTAGGAATTTTCGAACCGAACACTTCATTACAATCACTGGCGTATATGATCGTCATTCCCTGCGTAGTAGTGCCTCTTTTGGTAGCCATGAGTTATCTCCCTCTAACCCTGTAAGTTACTTGGATATAGACGTTGGTGTGACTTGACCCAAATTGTCGTGAGTTCAATACCAGGCTATTGCACTATTGAACAACTAACTTGCAGGGTTGGAGGGATATAACTCATGACTACCAAAAGAGGCACTACTACGCAAGAAATGGAATTCATATACCCCAGTGATTGTAATAAAGGGTTCGATTCGAAATTCCTAGCACCCGAAGAAAGCCGGAGCGTACAACGGCCGAAACGTCGCACAAATGGCAACAAAGATTAGGACAAGATTCTGAATAATGTCAATACTCATAAAAATTCTCTGTCGTGGAGACTTAGCCGAAAGCCATAATCTTGAGACTTAAATCAAGCGTCAATCGTTATCTATCCTCCGTATGCTCATAATCTTCACTTCCTACTGCTGCATACATATCGTCTTCATTTTATGTACTGTGCCACTTTAGAATGTAGGCGATCATGGCTCTTCATATCTTTCTGTCCTATGTAGCTATAATAAATTTTGTCTTTTTTGTTATTTCTCTAAAACCCTATTCTGTCATCCATTCACTTTAGTTCATCAAATATTTTGTGTCCGTGGTATCCTCAGCAACTTTCTGTAGAACCAGTTTTCTGTTGCTTCAAGCTTCTTCTCCATCTTTGAGGAGATTGTCCAGCATTCACTGCCATATACAAGGACAGATACTGCATGAGAGTTCAGTTCTCTATGTTTCTCATTATGCGCCCTAAAAATTTCAACACTCTCTTCCTGATCATAAGTATAAGTGTCCTTTTTGTTGCCATTGTCTATAGAGTTTTGTCATTTGCTTACATGTTCAGTCCATAGTATTCTCATCATCTTTCAGTAGAACCACATTTCTATTGCTTCAAGTCTATTCTCCAACTTTTAGAAGATTGCCCAGCATTCGCTGTCATATAGGAGGACAGATATCACGTAATAGTCCCGTACTTTTTTATTTGTTTCGGTTAATTCGAGTCATTACTTCCTCTATGAGGAGATTGTCCAGCATTCGCTGCCATATAGGAGGACAGACGTCACGTAATAGTCGCGTACACTTTTCTTTGTTTCTGTTACTTCGAGTCTGTCTTTCATCTATGAGGAGATGGCCCAGCAATCGCTGCCATATTGGAGGACAGATATCACGTAATAGGCCCGTACTCATTGATTTTGTTTCTGTTACTTCGAGTCTGTCCTTCTTCTTTGAGGAAATTGCCCAGCATTCGCTGCCATATTGGAGGAGAGATGTCGCGTAATAGTCCCATACTCTTTTCTTTATTTCTGTTACTTCGAGTTTGTCCTTCATCTTGGAGGAGATTGTCCAGCATTCGTTGTCATATAAGAGGACAGATATCACGTAATAGTCCCGTACTCTTGTCTTTTTTGCTGTTACTTCGAGTCTGTCGTTCATCTTTGAGGAGATTGTCCAGCATTCGCTGCCATATAGGTGGACTGATATCACTTAATAGTCCCGTAGTCTTTTCTTTCTTTCTGTTACTTCGAGTCTGTTCTTAATTTTTGAGAAGATTGTCCAACATTCGCTGCCATATAGGAGGACAGATATCACTTAATATTCCCGTACTCTTTTCTTTGTTCTTGTTATTTCGAGTCTGTCCTCCATCTATGAGGAGATTGTCCAGGATTCGCTGCCATATAGGAAGAATGATATCACGTAATAGTCCCGTCCTCGTTTCTTTGTTTCTGTTTCTTCGAGTAAGTCCTTCATCTTTGAGGAGATTGTCCAGCATTCGCTGCCATATAGGAGGACAGATATCACGTAATAGTCCTGTACTCTTTTCTTTGTTTCTGTTACTTCGAGTCTGTCGTTCATCTTTGAGGAGATTGTCCAGCATTCGCTGCCATATAGGAGGACAGATATCACGTAATAGTCCCGTACACTTTTCTTTGTTTCTGTTTCTTCGAGTAAGTCCTTCACCTTTGAGGAGATTGTCCAGGATTCGCTTTCATATAGGAGGACAAACATCACGTAATAGTCCCGAACTCTTCTTTTTTTCTGTTTCTTCCAGTAAGTCCTTCATCTTTGAGGAGATTGTCCAGGATTCGCTGCCATATAGGAGGACAGACATCACGTAATAGTCCCGAACTCTTTTCTTTGTTCCTGTTACTTCGAGTCTGTCCTCCATCTATGAGGAGATTGTCCAGGATTCGCAGCCATATAGGAAGAATGATATCACGTAATAGTCCCGTCCTTGTTTCTTTGTTTCTGTTTCTTCGAGTAAGTCCTTCATCTTTGAGGTGATTGTCCAGCATTCGCTGCCATATAGGAGGACAGATATCACGTCATAGTACCGTACTCGTTTCTTTGCTTCTGTTTCTTCGAGTAAGTCCTTCACGTTTGAGGAGATTGTCCAGGATTCGGTGCCATATAGGAGGACAGATATCACGTAATAGTCCCGTACACTTTTCTTTGTTTCTGTTTCTTCGAGTAAGTCCTTCACCTTTGAAGATATTGTCCAGGATTCGCTTTCATATAGGAGGACAGACATCACGTAATAGTCCCGAACTCTTTTCTTTTTTTCTGTTTCTTCCAGTAAGTCCTTCATCTTTGAGGAGATTGTCCAGGGTCCGCTGCCATATAGGAGGAAAGATATCACGTAATAGTCCCGTCCTCGTTTCTTTGTTTCTGTTTCTTCTACTAAGTCCTACATCTTTGAGGAGATTGCCCAGCATTCGCTGCCATATAGGAGGACAGATATCACGTCATAGTACCGTACTCGTTTCTTTGCTTCTGTTGCTTAGAGTAAGTCCTTCACGTTTGAGGAGATTGTCCAGGATTCGGTGCCATATAGGAGGACAGATATCACGTAATAGTCCCGAACTCTTTTCTTTTTTTCTGTTTCTTCCAGTAAGTCCTTCATCTTTGAGGAGATTGTCCAGGGTCCGCTGCCATATAGGAGGAAAGATATCACGTAATAGTCCCGTCCTCGTTTCTTTTTTTCTGTTTCTTCTACTAAGTCCTTCACGTTTGAGGAGATTGTCCAGAATTCGGTGCCATATAGGAGGACAGATATCACGTAATAGTCCCGTACACTTTTCTTTTTTTCTGTTACTTCGAGTCTGTCGTTCATCTTTGAGGAGATTGTCCAGGATTTGCTGCCATATAGGTGGACTGATATCACGTAATAGTCCCGTACTCTTTTCTTTGTTTCTGTTTCTTCGAGTAAGTCCTTCATCTTTTAGGTGGTTGTCCAGGAATCGCTGCCATATAGAATGACAGATATCACTTAATAGCCCCGTACTCTTTTCTTTCTTTCTGTTACTTCGAGTCTGACCTTCATCTTTGAGGAAATTGTCCAGCATTCGCTGCCATATAGGAGGACAGATATCACTTAATAGTCCCGTACTCTTTTCTTTCTTTCTGTTACTTCGAGTCTGTCCCTCATCTTTGAGGAGATTGTCCAGCATTCGCCGCTATATAGGAGGACACATATCACAATATTTCAGTACTCTTTTTTTCTTTCTAACGAAATTTCTGTTTCTTAATAGTTGTTAGTTTATACTTATTCCTTTCTTCTCTCTTTTCTTTACTACCAGCTTTTGTGGTTTACGTTCCGTGTTTGCTATCAACACTGTATTAGACACCTTGACGTCTGGTAGTGATGCACTTTGGCATTCAAATGTAGAAGACCATACTGAGTAAAGTATTTTCCGGAAATGTTCGCCTAATCCTCTTTCCGAAAATGCTCACCCAACCATTTTTTATGGAAATGTTCACCCAATTCATTTTCCGCTAATGTCTGCCCAATCTATTTCCGGAAATGTTCGCCTAATTCACTTTCCGGAAATGCTCACCCAACCATTTTTTATGGAAATGTTCACCCAATTTATTTTCCGGAAATGTGACACAATCGTACTAACCATAAGCACGCAATAGCAGAAGTAAATGTGGCAAACATAAAGACATGTTGCGCAGAGGGCTACATAAGAGAGTAATAGGCAGGAGGAGAGTGAAGAGAAAGAACAAGTTGTAGGGAATTTCAGAGAAAGGGCAAGAGAAAGATGGGAACACAGTTGTGAAAACAGTTGCGATGGTAGAGAGAAAGGAAAAGAACATGATACACAGGATGATGTAGAAAAGACGAGGAAAGAACTGGAGTCAAGTGGATAAGAGATGGAAATTGACATTGCATTTAAATTCCTAGAGGTTTTAACCGTGAAGAAGGTATACGGAAGGGAGTTCAACAAACGGGAAGTACGAGAAAAAAAGCTGAGGGGAAGAATTGTCGGCTGTATTTGGTAGGTTTAACTGTAAAAAGTGGGACCTTGTTGCCAGTCTGGTTGCTTGAGCAAATTCTTGTGGAGGGGGCACCAGTGACCTAAGTTTGTCGGAGCAGAATCCATGAAAATATTTGCAGAAGAGACGGAGAAGCCACATCCTGCCGGTGAGAAAGTGGCTGGAGTCGAGCTGCCAGGTCTGCACCGATCACCTTACAGACTCTCTTTTGGTAACAAAGTATGCAGAGTGGCATAGCTTGGCACAGATTCGTCTTGAACTCTTTCTTTCTTGATTCCATTGTTTATAGTGATACTTGGAAGGAAGGGCTGTAGAGTGTGGTCAACATACCACAGACGCTCCATCATTGAGAGTAGCAGTTTTAGACCACACAATATACCTTAGGACTGATAAACACAATTTTTCCCAGATCTACCCCTTTGCGTTTTTTTCCTCTTCAAAAATCGCTTGAAAGGAAGAAATGACGCTGAACAGAGTGTTCAGCTTCAGAAAGCGACTATTTGGAATTAATAGTCTTAGAAAATGTTTAAGAACACATAAAAATATTAATCAGGCTATCTGAAAAGGAAATTAATTAAAGAAATTACAGAGGATGTTAAATGAAGCACACTTCCTTCAGCATATTAATATATATCTATAAAATTGACAAGGGCGGGCGTTGTGTAAGTATTTGTTTGTTTGATAGATTCGACTTAGCGTCTGAATTTTGTGGTGTAACTCAAATTTTAGAAGGCTAACGACACCTTGAAATTTTTCAGAAAGCTAGAATTAGGGATAGAAATACATATTATAACCCCAAAAGTCAAGGATTATAATATAGAATCGATCATCCCCCCCCCCTTTATATTATCTATATCTATATATGTTGCCCCTCCCCCTCCCACCCTAATCCAATAGAGACATTCGACATTGTTATCTATATCTATGAATATGACGAGGGTGGACGTTGTGTAAATATTTGCGATGTAAATTCATCCTGTGTTTTTATTCTAATTATTACTTAAACTACCCGAGTGAAACTGCTAGTATATATACATATCTGATCTTATAATTTCTCTCAGATTCCAGAAATCTTTCCACCTCTCTCTCTATCTCTCCCTCTCTCTATCTATTCACACACACACACACACACACACACACACACACACACACTCACTCACACACTCACTCACACACACACACACCCAAATGTTGATTTGAATAATATCGACGCGTTCCGTCAATTTAAATTTTATAAACTTTTTAGTAATTATTTTTCCTGTGTTTGATTTTTGTTTAACGGCATCTCAACATCTCTGTGGGTCATTTTTTTTAATCATTTCACCCGAAGCAAGGCATTCCACTGCCACTATTGCGCATGGGGCTACATAGGGGAAGGTAAAGAGGAGGAGTGGTTAGGTGTAGGAAATGTCAGAAGAAAGGCGATAGATGGGTAAGGATACCGAGGATGAGGGTTGGGCAGATGGGAAGAGTGTTTGAAAGAATGGGAGCGAGTTAGTGTGTTAGAAGGTGTCTATTGACCTTACATTTAAACTCCTGGAGATTGTAGCCGTCGGGGAAGAAATCATGTGGAAGAGAATTCCACAGTCGGGAAGTGCGAGAATATATATATATATATATATATATATATATATATATATATATATATAAATCCAGATCATATTTAGAGGGGATAGCTATTTTAACATGCCAGTCCGAGACATGCATTGTCAAACCCGTTCTATGAAAGAATGGAGAAAAATTCTTATGCCGGAAGCAGCAAAGGAAGTGAGTGGGGAATTTTTTTTTAATGTAAAAATGTGGCGATTTAACGAATGTTCGGTTATAGTGATATTTTTTTCAAAAATGTCTTATGGGAATAATTTTTTTCCATAAAAAATGTATGTCTAAACCTACCATTCGTCAGTGCATTGAATACTGTTGCCATATCTGGTCTGGTGTTCCTGCTGTTTATCTCGAGATTCTTGACAAAATTCAAAGAAGAATCTGCAATGAACTTGGCATCACGGCTTCAGTAAATTTCTCACCGGCATGATGTGGCTTCCCTCTGTCCTTTCTACAAATATTTTCATGGCAACTGCTCTGGCAGTTTTTATTTCCTGGTGCCCAGACCTCATAGGTTTACGTGCGCTACTAGATTATCATTTAAGTACCACTTCTACTCTCTCAGCTTCTTGTCTCACACTTCCCGGCTATGTAACTCTCTTCCGTTTACGTGCTTCCCTGATAGCTACCATCTCCCATGATATAAATGCAAGATCAATTGACATCTTCAGTCTTCTTAAATCCATTCAATCTTTATCATTTCTTCAATACCCTTTGTACCCAGTCTTTTCTTTTTCCTGATAGCTACAATCTCCCAAATTTTAAATGCAAAGTCAATTGTCAGCTTCTATCGTCTTGAATCTCTTTCATTTTTTATGCTCTCTCTGTGCAGGGCCCGGAGGTTTTTTCCTTCTGAATCTATCCTGCACATTTATAAATCTACCATCCGCCCGTGCATTGAATACTGTTGCCATATCTGGTCGGGTGCCCGTGCTATTCTCCTTGGGCTTCTCGACAAGGTACAGCGGAGGGTCTGTAATGTGATTGATACCGACTTGGCAGACCGCCTGCAGTCTCTCTCTCACCGGCACGACGTGGCTTCCCTGTGTCTCTTCTATAAATACTTTCACGGCTTCTGCTCCGATGAACTTAGATCACTGGTGCCCCCTAGGTTCGAATTTGCACGAGATACTAGATTAGCAACTAGATCCCACCCTTTTACAGTGAAACAGATAAAATGCAACCGCAACTTCTACTCCAACAGTTTCTTTTCTCGCACTTCCTGACTGTGGATTTCCCTTCCACAAGGCTGCTTCCCTGACGGCTACAATCTCCAGGAGTTTAAATGTAAGGTGAATAGACACCTCCTAGCAAACTAACTCGCTTCCATTCTTTCAAACACTCTTCCCACCCACCCAACTATCTATCACCCCACTTCTGACATTTCCTATATCTAACCACTCTTTCTATTTACCTTCCCCCATGTAGCCCCAAGCGCAATAGTGGCAGTGGAATGCCTTGCTTGGGGTGAACTGATTTAATAAAAATACCCATTGTACCCATTCTTTTCAATTCTCTGGTAGCTACAATCACCCAAAATGTAAATGCATGATCAATTGCTATCTTCTATCATCTTGAATCCCATTCATTTTTCATCTTTGTTCAATACCCATTGTACCCAGTCTTTTCTCTTTCCTGATAGCTACATTCTCTCAAAATTTAAATGCAAGGTCAATTGCCATCTTCTATCTCCTTGAATCACATTTATCTTGTATCCTTTCTTCAATACCCAGTCTTTTATCCCACTGTAACCCTCTGCACACTAGTGACGAACCCGCCTTGGTTGGGCTGAAATAATATGTTTGTCTGTGTCTCCATATCTCTTTTCCTGTTTTGTGTTTGTACAATTTTTTCCTTTAAAATCTTATGTTTGTCTGTGAGATTTGGTATATGTGTTTTGTGATACTCTCTGTATTGTTGTTACAATGTCTAACTGTTTACACCCCATCCTTCTTCTTCTTCTTCTTCTTCTTCTTCTTCTTCTTCTTCTTCTTCTTCTTCTTCTTCTATGTGCCCTGTCCCTTTAGGACGTAGGCGATCATGGCTCTCCACGTCTCCCTATCCCTTGTGGCTCTTAGTATGTTTGCTCCTGTTGCTCCTGGCAACCCCCGTTCCGTCATCCACCTGATCAGACCCTGCAAATATGTTATCCGCTGCCTTCCTCTGTCTCTCGTTCCTTCTATCTGACCAGTCAGTATCAGGTTCTCCAGGCTCTCTTTTCTCATTGCATGTCCCAGGAACTTCAGTTGTCTCTTCATCAATTTCCTTTTTGTTGCCATTCTTTCTAACACCTCGTCGTTGCTTGTATGCTCAGTCCACGATATCCGTAGCATCTTTCTGTAGAACCACATTTCGGCCGCTTCCAGTTTTGTCCTCATTTTCGATGATATTGTCCAGCATTCACAGTTTATTTCCTCTCTGTGCAATTCTTTTTTTTTAATATTCTGAGTTAAATGTAACATTTAATTTATTACTTTAACAAACAGTGTATAATTTTTACAATTGGTGAAATAAATTCTAGATTTATAACCGTTTAATTATGTGTTAATTTCCGCTTAATATATATATATATATATATTGAGAGGAAAACTTAACACTTGACGCTCTCGCAGGCCGATTGAGCACTATTGAGAAATGGTAAATTTTAAAAACAGTACCTATTCATGCATTTACGCATTCAGTAATGAATTTCAACACTCTCGGTTACTGGGGTGTGTCTACATTGAGTATATATCATGTTAAAATCCGCCTTCCTCCACCGAGTGCCCATAGAATGACCGATTGATGTCAACCCGGTCAGGTTTCAATCCAGGCTAGAAGCAATCAGATGTGTAACAGTATGTGTGTATATATATATAATGAATTATTTTGGACATTATTTTTACCGATACTCGTATTTAAGTAGATATTCTGTTTTTAATAAAACAGTATTTTATATTTGTATCTACCGGCCTGATTATTTCACGATAAATTTTATGACGAAAATGTGTGCTACCCAGCAGGATTCGAATCTGCGACCCCTATTACATAGGGGAAGCATACCATTTGATCTGGTACCGTCTTGACCACTCGACCATGGATAGCCTCTTGATCAGACGAGGTTTTTATCATGCTTATATATATATACAAATCTGCGTTAGATTACAAGATCAGAAAGATGCGATTGATATGATAGGAGATAATAGAATATTGTAAAATAACATTAATCAATCGATAAATTAGTGTTTATAATACATGATGAGTATCTGGCACCCAATCAGCGGATTTATTAACAAGACTGACTGGCTTAAGTATTTACATCTTGTCCCCGAAATAATATCCAGATATGAAGGCCAATTCTGCATTAAAAATGAATTATATATATATATATATATATATATATATATATATATATATATATATATACTAGCAGTATAGCCCGGCGCTGCTCGGGTGTAATGGAAGCTTTAAAACTAATCCATGGTCCTGCAGCTCAGACACTTTAGATGTTGGCACGAAATACTAAAAAGCAATAGTTGTTTCCAGTTAAAGCGAAACCGTAGACTGAAAGAAAAATGAATGAATGTAAGATTTTTTCGTCATAAACTGAGTTTTAAAGGCTAAATAAGTCCTCTGAGCAAATGCTATCATGGCTGATACTAAGAACTACAATTATACCTACTTAGAGTCAAACCCGAAGCAAAAACTAAAATAAAAGGACTGAAAAAAAAAAATACAGACATACAGGCAGATAAACAGACACACATACAAACATTTTGCCTTATATATATATATATTATCGATTTTCTGCACTATTGTAAGAATTGCAACCTTGAAACTTCTGAATATCGTTTCTTATGTCTTTGTCTATGAGTGTTTCAAATTTGATTAAAATCAGACCACTCCTTTTATAACCCGATTTTTTCGATGATCGATTTTTGATATTTATCGGGGTTACCTCGACACAAAACCTAGCTAAGAACACCCGTAAACGCTTATAGTACAACTGTGTAAATTTTCAAGAAAATCAGTTCAGCCGTTTCGGAGTCTATAGGTAACGGACACATACACACACAGACACACGCACACATACACATACATGCACACACACAGACAAAGTTCTATTTATAAATAAGTTTACATATAAGATAGAAAATTATTTGATTTGAGTTTTTTAAATTGGTCTTTGAATTTGAAACGGAAAAACATTGAAAAATATCAGGAAGGTTTTCAGTTCAAAGTAGAAATTTGCAATTAAATTTGTAATTAAATTTGCAATTAAATTTGTAATTAAATTTGCAATTAAATTTGCTTGTCGATTGAAGTTAAAAAATAACGAAATAATGAAAATTAATGAATCTTTTTAATAAATTTTGTCTTTCTATTATTTCTCTTAAACTCTGGTCTGACGTCCATTTGTCCAAGCTAATCAAGTATGTCATGCGTTATTTACTTCAGTATTTTTCCTCTCTATCTGTTATGGGTATCAGATTCTCCAAGCCTTCCTTTCCCATTGCATGTCCGAGAAATTTCAGCTGTCTTTTTAAGATACGATTTTAAGTTCCTTCTCCGAAATCACCGGAAATGTGGTTTCTTTAAAATGTTCAGTGTAATACAATTTTACGAATCAGCCTATTTGCTTGATGACTACGTACTGACTTGTTGAAAAATTAATAGTTATTGACAAAACGACTCTTTGTCAGAAACAAGTATTTAATTAATTTACATAAATTTAATTAATTTATAGAAATTTCATAGAAAATTATAAGGATAATTTTTAATGGAAATTATAAATTTGCATTGAATACTTGACTGAAGTTGAAAAATAATGAAAATTAATGAAACATTCAGTGCACAACCTTTAATGTTTCGTTTCCTTCTGTAACTGTCAACTCAAATCTTGAATTGTCTTTAAGCAAAGATTAAGGGATTAATATCGATTAAAGATAATCTGTTTTTGAAGTGGATTAATTTGTATTTATTAATAAGTTGATATGGACCCAGTATGTGACCATAAAATACCGAGTCAAGATGGTGGTAAGTCAAGAACATATATTATGTCAACAAGAGATATAAACAGATATAAAGAGATACAAAGAGAAAGTGTAATAATAGCTTGGCTACAAGTGACCGACAGATAGACAGACTAGGCTGAGTTGAACTGAAATCGTGCTGGAAACCGGTGTCTCTGTTGCCCGGTTAATATAGGCAAATAAGAGTCCATTATTAAGTGGGTAACTCCCCACAACACCCAACTTTCAAGTGGGTGTTTAATATTTTTTTCGTTTTAGGTCGACGATCAAAGGATCCGTGGACTTCCTTTTCCTACTAGATCGCCTTCTTTCGGGTGAAGCTTGGGGTGCCTTGAGGTCGAAATTCTCGAAGATGATATCTATCGGCTCTGCATTTGACGGTGATGAATCATTTATGTGAGTTGTCCGACATTTCCTTATTTGATTTTGGTGGCGCTTATGCATATTCTTGGGACCTTGTATCATGTTGACCAGGTCTCCCACTCTTTGTTTTATAGTGCCCACTTCCCAAAACGTCATGTTATTTTTGTATACTTTGAAAAGTACTTTTTCGCCACAAGACTAACGTTTCCCGAGAAGCGTGATTGTCTTTATTGAATTTAGCTTGCTTGGGGATAAGCTTGTCGAAAACTAATTTGATTTTTCTCGCAAACATCGTTTCTGCTGGTGAAAGACCCGCTGGTGTATTGGGATTTGGAGTTATTCTGTACACCCGCAGAAACTGTTGCAGTGCCTTCTCAGTAGGTGTGCCCTGTGCTTTCTTAAGTGCTCGTTTCAATGTGTCGACGAAACGTTCCGCTTGCCCATTGGACCTAGGATGATATTGTGGAGTCGTTACATGGTTCACTTGAAACGTTTCGCAGAATTGTTTGAATTCGTAAGATGTGAACTGCATTCCCTTATCAGTTACTACGCAATCCACAACGCCGAAACGTGCAAAAAGTTCATGCAGAAAAGCTATCTTGCATCATGTGGTTGGTCTTTTACATCTGAGGACTTCCGGCCATTTAGTGTGGCTGTCTACAACTACGAGGTAATAGTGATCCTCTAATAGCCTCGCAAAATTGACATGTATCCTCTGCCATGGCTGGTTCGTCTTCCGCCAAGGCTTGCACGTAGCTGGTGGAGCTTTAGCAGCAAACGCACACCCTTTGTATGCGTCAATCATGTCTGCGATATCTCTGTCCACGTTAGGCCAGTAGATATAACATTGCATGAGGTTTTTTCCAGGATGTCCCGTATGAAAGTCCTGAAGGATTTTCTTTTGTAAACTTCTTGGTATCACCACTCTTTCGTTGTAAAATAGTACCTTATCACAAAGAGAAAAAAACAAACTCAGGCACACTTGAGTCTTTTTTGTCTGTTTTATTCTTAGTAGACGTAATGAACTCGTTTTTCAGATCCACTCTTTAAATGTCGAATAATGTAACTGGGAGCTCTCGTATGGTGTTGGCGATCATGTCTTTTTATTTCGCAGTCCGTTCTCAATGTTGCAATTATCGAGTCTTCGAAAAACTCTTTATTTTTAGGAACGAATCTGGATAATCCGTCAGCGGGGCAAAATGCTCGATTTTGAAATTGTATTTCAACAATATTGTTCCCCATCGAATAAGTATGTTAGCCGTGTACACCGGCAATCCTTTTTTACTTCCATATATCGTCAGCAGCGGCTTGTGATCGGTTTGTAGAGTAAAATGCCTGCCTTGCAAATATCTGTGGAATTTGGTCACAGTAAAGATTAATGCTTCTTTTTCGATCTGTGAATACTGCCTTTCTGCCGGCAGCAACGATCGGGAAACATGCGCTATCGGTTTTCTCGTTCCATCCGGAAGTTTATGTAATATACAGGCGCCAATGCCATAAGAACTGGCATCGCTCACTACTATAATATCCAATTTTGGGTTATAGCGGGTGAGGGAAAGGTCTGACGTAAGTGTATCTTTTATTTTCTCGAATGCTGATTGGCATCCTAGTGTCCAATTCCAGATTTGATCTTTCTTTAAAAGATCATTCAACAGAGCTGTCAAGTTATGCATTATCTCTATGAATACTTGACAGAAATTTGCTTTGTAGTGCTTGTACGTTTTCCGCGGCCGGCATGTCCTTAATCGCCGTATCCCTAACAGGATCCGGTCGTCGACCGTCTTTTGCAATAATGTGTCCTAAATATTTTATTTTATTTTTAAAAAAAATCGCACTTAGCTTCTTTAACTTTAAAACCATATTCCTCGATTTTATCGAATACGCTTATAATATGCTCCCTATGGTCTTTCATTGATTCACTTGTAACTAGAATGTTTTCAAGATAGGCAGTTGCGAAATCAATGTTGCCCAACATGGTGTCCATGATCTGTTGAAAAATAGCAGGCGCGAACTGGACCCCAGAAGCCAGTCTATTAAATTTATATCGACCTTTATGTGTATTTATACACAACAGTTAGGAGCATTCTTCGTCAACCTGGATTTGTAGGTAAGCGTATAATAAATCCATTTTTGAAAAACTTTTGCTCCCGTTTAGTTCGTTGAATATTTCTTCGGAACTAGGTAGAGGATAATGATGGCGTTTACACCCGTCGATAAATCAACACATACTCTGATTTGATTTGACTTCTTCTTAACGTATACCACTGGAGCAACCCATTCCGAAATATCAATTTTAGACAGGATACTTGCATTTACTAATCTGTCAAATTCTTCGTCTAGCGATTTACCGCTGCGAATAATGAGTCATCACGGTGGTAGCTCAAGAACATATATTATGTCAACAAGAGATATAAACAGATACAAGAGATACGATGAGAAAGAGTATAAAACGCTTGGCTACAAGTGACAGACAGGCTAGGCTGAAATGAACTGAAGTCGTACTGGAAACCAGTGTCTCTGTCGCCCGACTCTGTCCTGGAGAGTAAATAACTTTTGGTTAATATAGGCAAAGAAGAGTCCATTATTAAGTGGGTAACTCCCAACAGCATAAGTACTTTCAATATTTATGCTTTTTCTTTTTTCTTCTTTTTTGACTATACTTTAAGAAAATTATTAACATATTCTAAATTTTAGATATTTGAAAAACTTTAGACATTTTGAATTATAAGAAATGCTTAAAATCTGTTTAGAAATGAGAGAAATTGTATTTTAAGAAAAAATAAATTTTATTATAATATTTGTATATTTTGTTTTAAAAATCTTGGAATAATTTAGAAATGTAAATAATTTTAAAATCTCTAAAATATTTTTAAATCCCGAAAACTTAGAAAATTTCATAAAAAATATATAAATTTTTAGTTATAAAACAGTTGTGTATAGGTTATATAAAAAAGATCTTTTAAATCTTTAAATACTTCAGAATTCTTAGAAGTTTAATTTTTTTCTAGAAAGTTTCAGAAATTGTAAAAAATATTTGAAACCAGGATGGCCTGGAGGTTGACATACGCATAATGCTTAAATAAAGAATCAAAAACACGGCTACAAAAAAACAAAAACAAAAAAAAAACTGACACATAAGCTGAAATAAATAATTATTACATGGGGCTGTAATAAAGTGAGACATACGTGACTGAAATAAAGAGTAAAACATAAGATTAAAGAATTGAAAAGACACACAATGCTGAAATAAAAAGAGGCGCACAAGGAAATAAATAAAGAAATGAGATAAAGAAAACGCACACAGATCTGAAAAAAGTCCCACAAGGCTGAAATAAAGAGACACAAATGACTGAAATAAAAAGGAAATACACCAAATTGGAATAGAGAGATAGAAATGACTGAAAAAAGAAACACAAGGCTGAAATAAAAAAGACACGTAGGGCTGAAATAAGAAAAAGACAAAAGGCTGAAACAAAGAGACACGGAGTGGCTGAAATAAGAAAGATACACAAGGCTGAAATTAAGAGACACGTAGGGCTGAAATAAGGAGATACACAAGGCCGAAATAAAGAGACACATAGGGCTGAAATAAGAAAGAAACACAAGGCTGAAATAAAGAGACACGTAGGGCTGAAATAAGTAAGTGACTCACATGGTTCAAAAAAGGAAAGGCATAGGTCCTAAATAAAGAGACTCACACAAAAGAAATTGGAAACAAAAAGAAGAAAAATAACAGTTGAAGGCTGAAATAAAGAAGTAAAATAGAAATTGGAAACAAGAAAAAGAAAAAAAATAACAGTTGGAAGGCTGAAGTAAAGAAGTAAAATGGCTGAAATAAAGAATAGCCTAGAAATTGATTCATTTTATCATGACAAGCAAAAAATAAATTTCTTCTTTTTGTTTACATCAATCAGTGAGTGTAATGGCGAGACTTCAAGAGAAAGTAAAAAAAATGTAGCTTCACTTACTCGTTTTCTTTCCATTTTGAATGGTCGAAGGTTTGGGTCATAGACCAAAGATTTTGGATCAATGTTTATGGGAGACTGTTGCTTACCAATGTCGCACAGCGTCCACTCCGGATTCAGTTTACCCCAGTATTCTGGCCCTGAAATGGATAGACAGATTCAAATGAATCAAACGTAAACTATGTTAACAAATCGATTGCATGGTAAACAGACATCAAACCAAAATTAAGAACCGAGACGAATTCGAATCATACTCATTTTCTCTGAACTCCAATAATAAGGAACAAGTTCCATTCAAGTAGCTTATTGCCCCTTCCTGGAGAAGAGCTAATTCGAGAAACAGACTTTCCCGCGGTTGCCTCTCTGAACACTACAATCTTCTTCTTCTTCTTCTTCTTCTTCTTCTTCTTCTTCTTCTTCTTCTTCTTCTTCTATGTGCCTTGTTCTTTCAGGACGTAGGCGATCATGGCTTTCCACGTCTCCCTATCCCTGGTGGCTCGTAGCACACTTTCTCCTGTAACATCTCGCAGCCCCCGTTCTGTCATCCTCCTGCTCAGGCTCTTCAAATTTGTTATACGTTGTTTTGCTCTATCTCTTTTTCCCTCTATCTGGCCTGTCAGTATCAGGTTCTCCAAGCCCTCTTTCCTCATTGCATGTTCTAGGAACTTTAATTGTCTGTTCCTGATGCTCGATATTAATTTCCTTTTCGTTTCCATTCTTTTGCAACATTTCATCATTGCCAACATGCACGGAATATAATATCCCCAGCATCCTTCTGTAGAACTACATTACAGTTGCTTCAAGTTTTCCCTTCATCTTTGAAGATATTGCCCATCATTCACTGCCATATTGAAGAACTGACATCATATAGCAATCTAGTATTCTCTGCTTTGTTTCTATTGTAATTTTCCTGTGTCACTCAGTTTCTGGAACGCGTCCTTTGCCAAGCCAATTCGCCTTTGGATCTCTGTGTCGCAATTTCTCTCTTCTGTTAAAACACTTCCCAGGTATTTAAATTTTTGTACCTGCTTGTTTTCTCGTATACCCGACCTGTATTTGGCATTTGGGGCTGCTCTTTTTGCTGATGACCATGCATTCGGTTTACTTGCAGTTTATGTTTGTCACTATCTCCAGCTACTTTGTGTAGGAGGTCTTGTAGTTTTCTTTCCGTGTCTGTAATCAGCAATGTATCATCTGCGTACTTTATGTTATTCAAATTGTGGACTCCGATGACAAATCATGGCATAACATCTAGGATTTTCAAAATAGTCTCGCTGTACAAGTTGAACACATCCGATAAAAAGACGCATCCTTGTCTTACGCCTTTTTCTCTTTAAATCAAAAGTCAATCGCTATCTATCTTCCTTATCCTCATAATCTCCGCTTCCAATCACCTTCTCGTAAATTCGTTTTCACACATCTCATTCAAGGAATCTTTTACCTTGAGTGGCTTTCGAGCCTTATATGAGCTTACTAAAAAAAATAAATACATGTGTGAGTCAGGCTGGCCACTCGTATCCAAAGATGCTTGCAACGAGGGCTGATAGCTAATTGCCATTGCAGACGCCTGCTCAGAGACATTTGTGTTCAACACTCACAGAACTCACCTGCGGTTTATACAGAAATTATGCTAAGCAGGACTTAGAGTTTCTGGGAGAGAACGCGCATGGACAACAGGCTGAACAAGACCAGTACGCTAAAACCCTCGGTCACGATGAGTTGCAACTTCGTGCTACTACAACCATCGACTCACAAAGATTGGATGAACCTGGGGAATGGTTTTCAGGCATTTTGCAAAGATTGACCACAAGCTTGGCACACCCACCTCAGACCAACAACATCAAGAAGTCACCTTCCTGCCACAATTAGAATCGTTTAGCCGTGTCCAAATTCTAGCAAATGCTCTTGAAAAAGACATAAATTCACAATTTCTTCCCTCCTCGTTACGAGTTAAATAGCAAGGTAAAACTGTATTTACATTATTTGTCCTCATCTTTGTTTTCCATTTGTACAACTTCTTGGTCGTTGAAAGCTCCGGCCTTCTTCAGGTGTTAGGAATTTCGAACTGAACCCTGTATTACAATCACATGGGTATATTATTCTCATTCCTTGCGCAAAGCTTCTTTTGGCAGTCATGAGTTATCTCCCTCTAACTCTGAAGGTTACTTGTTCACCACTGCTGTAGCATGGTATTGAACTCACAACTCTTTGGGTCAAGTCACAGGAACTAACCAACGTCTATATCCACTGTGTCCTTAATACCAGGCTACAGCAGTGGTGAACAAGTAAGTTACACTGTTAAAGGGAGATAACTCATGACTACTAGAAGAGGCTCTATGCAAGGAATGAATATCATATACCCCAGTAATTGTAATAAAAGTTTCGGTTCGAAATTCCTGGTATCTGAAGAAGGCCGGAGCGTACAACGGCCAACACGTCGTACAAATAGCAACAAAGATGAGGACAATAGTCTGAAAATGTAAATAATGTAAATACTACCGCATCTCAGAAAAATAGACAAATACTAAAGTAATACTGTTCCTTCTAAACATGGATAGCAGCCAGTCTATCAGAAGGACTACTCTGATTTCAAAACTATGGAAGAATTCAACGGAAGGCATACCACTGTATTACCTAAGCAAAGCACAAAAGAAACTGTGGCGAGCCGTGATCACCTACGTCTTGAAGGCATTAAAATATTAACATGATCAGATTAATCTTGATGGTGTGTCTTAAATTAGTGCTAAGTATATTCAATACCAAAAATAAATAATGGCTGGCCACTTGTATCCGAGTATATCTGTCTATTAGGTCGACTAGCCAATTCCTGTTGCAGACAACTTCTCAGGCATATTCATGTTTGTTTAATCCCCATAGGGCCCGCCTGTCATACTGTCCATCCTCTGCTAAAACACTTCCCAGATATTTACATTTTCGTACTTATTTAATTTTGATATCCCCGATTTGCTAATTTCACTTCGGGCTCAACCTTTTGCTTACAACCATTCAGTCTCAATTCTTGTAGTTGTTTTCTAGTCTTTTCATCTCGCTTTGTGGAGGAGATTTTATTTTTATTTCTGTGTCTACTATCAACACTATGTCATCTGCATATCTCATGTTGTTAATATTGTGGTCGCCAGTAATGAAACCTGGTAAGATATCTAATTCTTTCCGGCGAGAAAATCTTTGCCTTACACAACTTTCTATTTTTGTATATTGGCTGAAATAATTTTCTAACTGTATGCAGGCAGTTTGCTGCCAGTATAAGTTGTAGATTATTCTAATCAGTCAGTTAAGTGCCATACGTGATACACGCTTGGGCGATCATGTCTCGAAAGCGTCATGACTGACTGGGTAGAAGATTATCCCGCAGTAGGTTGCCATTGCTTTCTGCGGTAGACTGGTTACCAACCACGGCTATAGAACCCAATCTGTCCTGTTATTTGACTCATGGCTAGATGGGGAAGATATGTACTATATTATTAAGTAGTATTTAGTGGGGGATCAGTTTATTGATTCATAACAATATAAAACTGATCCCCCACTTTATGACCAGTAGAAGTCTTAATCATCTTTCCAACTATTATATTCAGTCAGTCAGTTAAGTGCCATGCGTGATACACGCTTGGGCGATCATGTCTCGAAAGAGTCATGACTGACTGGGTAGAAGATTATCCCGCAGTAGGTTGCCATTACTTTCTGCGGTAGACTGGTTGCCGACCAAGGCGATAAAACCCAATCTGTCCTGTTATTTAACCCATAGCTGGAGGGAAGAGACGGATTACTGCCTTTCTCAAGGTTATTTGGGCGTAATTTAATGCAAGGAATTCAACTAAATTCGAACTCGGCTCTCCGATTTTTCGTTCCAAGCCGATATCCACTGCACCACAACGCACATCACCTAATATCCTTCCCAAAAGTTTTAGTAAAACATAATATAAAAATTAGTGAGATATTAGTCGAAAACTAATTTTCGCTGCCATGATAATTATTGTAGAAGCTTGCCTTATACTGACGATGAGCACTCCGACGTAGTGTAATTGTTAGTCTCGCTAGTTCAGTTGTCACTGAATAGTGAGTTTGATTCTCACTGAGTGCTCCATACTTCGACATTGTGCCACATCTAAGCTATATATTCACATTGAATACACCGGTTCTCGTTCGATCTCCGAAGTTAAGCAACGTTGAGCCTGGTTAGTACTTAAATGGGTGACCACTTGGGAATACCAGGTGCTGTAAGCGTTTAGTGACGGATGTGCGTTGTGGTGCAGTGGATATCGGCTTGGAAAGAGAAATCGGTGAGCCGAGTTCGAATTCCAGTTGAGTACCCTGCATTCACTTAAGCACTGGTACTCTTGGGAAAGGTATTAATCCGTCACTTCCCTCCAGTTATGGGTTAAATAACAGAATGGGGCCATGGAAGCAACCCATCTAGTGTTGGTGTCACAATAAAAACACCCTTGGTAGCCCTGGCGAAGCATCAAGTATTCAGGTATTTGACAAGATTATGAATTTCGCTGCAAACTGCGCCAGGGTTCCAAATGCACAGGGAATACTGGACGGGTGTGTGAGTTCGATCTCGGCCAATGGCCGCAAGACGACGACGAAGCTATGTTTATAAAATTTTCTCGACCTTACGTCAGATCTGGTTGCGGCATTGGCAGCTGTTTGATCAGTCAGCTAAGTGCCATACGTGATACACGCTTGGGCGATCATGTCTCGAAAGAGACATGTTTGACTGGGCAGAAGATTATCCCGCAGTAGTTTGCCATTGCTTTCTGCGGTAGACTCGTTGCCAGCCAAGGCTATAGAACCCAATCTGTCCTGTTATTTGACTGATATCTAGAGTGGGGAGAGATATATTATATTACTAAGTAGTCATTAGTGGGGGATCAGTTTATTAATTCATAACAATAGAAAACCGACCCCCCACTTTATGCCCAGTAAAAGACTTAATCAGGTTTCCCACTATTATATTCAGTCAGTCAGTTAAGTGCCATACATGATACACACTTGGGCGATCATGTCTTGACTGGGCAGAAGATTATCCCGCAGTAGGTTGCCATTGCCTTCTACGGTAGACTGGTTACCAGCCAAGGCTTTAGAACCCAATCTATTCATCCCATAATTGGAGGGAAGAGACGGATAATACCTTTCCCAAGGGTATTTGTGCGTAAGTGAATACAAGGAATTCAATTGGAATTCGAACTCAGCAACCCAATTTGTCGTTCCGAGTCGATATCCACTGCACCTCAACGTGTTCTAATCCAGATAAAGGCAATGTTTTCGAATGCTGATTCTCTAGAAAGACATACAACTCATTAGGCGGCATATCTTGTCAACTTGAAAAAAATGCAGGCTGCCGGTACGAAAGGCAGTATTTTAAAATGTCTGTTTGTTTTAGACAAGCAGTCTCAATTAATTTGGGAGACTGGCGTTACACACTCTTCCTCGCACCAGTCCCCCTCAAACTCGGCTTCGTGCCATACGAAGCTAAGCTTGGTAAATAGCCAAGAGGTAGTGCCGTATTAAATACAGTTGAAACATTAAGAATGAAAAGAATGAAACGAAATATAATTAAAGAAAACTGTGTTTAGCGACAGGGCTACTAATTAAGTGGATAATTAAGAAAACACGTAATTGCAGGGAAAATTAATAAATGTGATTAAGCAAGGCAAAATCAGTAATTACGTGTCGTGTTCGCAAAACGCGCCAAAAAGAAAGAAAGAAAGAAAAACAAGTCACAACAATAACAACAATAATAATAAAAACCAAAAAACAAAAATTTTTTTTACCGTAATCAATAGTCTATATTGATTTAGACGATCCACTTATAATCGTTTAGGAACGCATATATTCTCTTGTGATATTCTAAGGCAAGCAACGAATGCGCTAATCTGAATTTAATGGGCGACAATTCAGATTTATCCATCAAAGTACGTGGATTTGAGTCCGCCGACAGGTTCGAGTGAGTCCAAACCACTTTAATGTTATGGCCTTGTGCCAGACTCAGCTTGAAAAGAAGTCCTAAGAGTGTTTCACTGAAATCTTCAGAGAGGTTACAGGGACGTTAACATAAAGACAACCACCATCAAATATATATTGCACTTAAATGAAAATTCAAATATATTCTGTCATTTAGAACAACACGGTTATCAACGCTCACTTCTGAGAAAAACGCTTGTTGATAACACGTACATACTCAAACAAGAAAATAATAAGCAGAAACTAAAAATCCTCGAAGCACTCTACATTAAACAATTTAAACCTGGTTTGAATACAATCAATTTCGATATTTCCAATAACGTACTCAAATGTCTGTAATCAGACCAGGGACCATAACACCACTATCTTGTCACTGTCTTCGGCCATCCGCA
>JBBBDQ010000669.1:1575000-1602500 GCA_037127315.1 Ascarosepion bandense
TCATCTTTGTTGCCATTTGTACGACGTTTAATAATAGATCATTCTATTTGTCTATATTTCTAAGATGAGGTAGTATTTTCGGTATTTACATTATTCGGACTATTGTCCTCATCTTTGTTGCCATTTGTACGACGTTTAATAATAGATCATTCTATTTGTCCATATTTCTAAGATGAGGTAGTATTTTCGGTATTTACATTATTCGGACTATCGTCCTCATCTTTGTTGCCATTTGTACGACGTTTAATAACAGATCATTCACTTTGTCTATATTTCTAAGATGAGGTAGTATTTTCGGTATTTTCATTATTCGGACTATTGTCCTCATCTTTGTTGCCATTTGTACGACGTTTAATAACAGATCATTCTCTTTGTCTATATTTCTAAGATGAGGTAGTATTTTCGGTATTTTCATTATTCGGACTATTGTCCTCATCTTTGTTGCCATTTGTACGACGTTTAATAATAGCTCATTCTATTTGTCTATATTTCTGAGATGAGGTAGCATTTACACTATTTACATTATTCAGACTATCGTCCTCATCCTCATTCCCATTTATACGACGTTTCAGCCGTTGTACGTTCCGGTATTCTACGGGTGCTAGAAATTTCGAATCGAACCCTTTATTACAATCGCAGTGGTACATCATTCTCATTCCTTGCGCGAATCGTCTTTTGGTGGTCATGAGTTATCTCCTTCTAATCAGACTCTCTAAGTTACTTGTTAACCACTGCTGTAGCCTGGTATTGAACTCACAACTTTGGGTCAAGTCACTGGAACTAACCAAGGTTCATATCCACTGGGTCATGTGTCCTTAAGTAACTGCCATACACCTAGTAAGCTGAGTAAAGTATTAAGAGACAAGAAAATTTCGCTAGAAACAAAGAAAAGAGTATTGGATTGCTACGTAATATCAGTAATATAATATGGCAGTTAATGCTGGACAATATCATCAAAGATGAAGAAAAAACTTGAAGCAACTGAAATGTGGTTCTACAGAAGGATGATGCGGATATCATAGATCGAGCATGTGAGCAATGATGAGGTTTTAGAAATTAATATTGCGAATCAAGTAGAGACAGCTAAAGTTCCTGGGGCATGTAATGAGGAGGGAGGGCTTAGAGAACCTGATACTAACAGGCCAGATAGAGGGGGAAAGAAACAGAAGAAAGCGGAGGATAATATATTTGAAGGGCCTGAGCAGGTGGATGACAGGTCGGGGGTTGCATGGTGTAATAGGAGAGAGCGTGCTAAGAGCCACCATGGATTGGTAGACGTGAAAAACCATGATCGCCTACATCCTGAAAGGACAAGGCACATAAAAGAAGATTGGTGACATTATTTTGATTTCATGGACACGTCGTCTTTAGCGTTACGTCATGTTGGCTAGTACTTCAAGTTTTTTCTTCATCTTTGATGATATTGTCTAGCATTAACTGCCATATTATATTACTGATATTACGTAGCAATCCAATACTCTTTTCTTTGTTTCTAGCGAAATTTTCTTGTCTCTTAATACTTTACTCAGCTTCTGGAACGCGTCCTTTGCCATGTCAACTCACCTTCGGATCTCTGTGTCCAACTTTCTGTCTTCTGTTAAAACACTTCCCAGATATTTAAATTTGTGTACCTGCTTTATTTTAGTATCCCCCATCCGTATTTGGCATTTTAGGCCCCTCTTCGGTTTTCTTGCAGTTTATTTGTATTCCTTTCTTGTCACTCTCTTCAGCTACCTTCTGTAGGAGGTCTTGTGGTTTTCTTTCCGTGTCTGCTATAAGCACTGTATCATCCCTATGTTGTTCAAATTGTGGCCTCCGATGACGAATCCTGACATAACATCTAGGGTCCTCAGAATACAAGGCTAAAAAGCTACTTGACTTAGTGGGTTACTAAATAAAGTGCGTGGTGTGGACGCAGACAGAGGAAGTGAAGATCATGAGAATATGGCTATATATAACCATTGAATATTGACGATTGGGAATGTGAACAAAGACAAGGTGTTGGAGAAAATGCAACCGAAAAGGGAATTTAGCATCAGGAAGAAACAGCTGATGTTTCTGGGACACGTCATGAGAAAGAAGGTTTGGAGAACTTAATACTCACGGAATAGATAGAGGGAAAGAGAGACAGGGGAAACCTGCGAGAGGCATACTTGGTGAGCTTGAGCAAGTGGATGGTGGAGCGGGTTTTGGGAAAGATACCAAGAGGAACTAAGTGCCTTTGATTTACTGACTGATTTTATTGTGAAGAAAATAAAAGTAAGTTTTAACTTTCAGCATTTAGCAGCTTTTTATATAAAAAGTTTGTTATAAATGCATTTTTTATAGAAACATTATTAAAATCAGATTTGTAACATATTTCGATTTAACTTACAACTTTTTCTACGATAATCACCCATATTACATCGGCTCAGTGAACTAATTTTTAAAAATACCTTAAACTTCTGGTATTTTGTATGCCACATACTATTTTATAACTTTACTAGCAGTATAGCCCGGCGTTGCTCGGGAGTAATGAAAGCTTTAAAACTAATCCATGGTCCTGGAGCTCAGACTCAGCCTAAAGAATATTTGAAATAATAAAATAATTGCGACAATTTACCAATCGCACCTAGTATATATATATATATATATATATATATATATATATATATATATATATTAGCAGTATAGTGTTGCTCGGGTATAATGAAAGCTTTAAAACTAATCCATGGTCCTGGAGCTCAGACTCTTTGGACGTTAGCACGAAAGACTAAAAAGCAATAGTTGTTTCCAGTTAAAGCGAAACCGTAGACTGAAAGAAAAATGAATGAATGTAAGTCAAATTTTGATTTCCTGGTATCGATATCAAATTTTCTGCACTATTGTAAGAACTGCAACCTTGAAACTTTTAAATATCGTTTCTAATGTCTTTGTCTATGAGTGTATCAAATTTGATTAAAACCGGACCACTCCTTCTATAACCCGATTTTTTCGATTATCGATTTTCGATATTTATCGGGGGTACCTCGACACAAAACCTTACTAAGAACACTCGCAGACGCTTATAGTACAACTGTGTAAATTTTCAAGAAAATCGGTTCTGCCGTTTCGGAGTCTATCGGTAACACACACACACACACACACACACACACACACACACACACACACACACAGTTCCATTTATAAATAAGTTTAGATTTTGATAACAATCCCAAATATTTGAAATTTATTTTTTTCTGAATTTTTTTTTTCAATTTGAATTATAAATATGTTGTATATATATATTGTTAGGATGTGTGTTGTACTGGAGTGGATATCGGCTCGGAACGCGAAATCTGGGAGCCGAGTTCAAATTCCAGTTGAATTCTTTGCATTCACTTTCGCGCAAATACCCTTGGAAAAGGTATTAATCCGTCTCTTCCCTCCAGTTATGGGTTAAATAACAGGACAGAATGGGGTCTATAGCCCTGGTCGGCAGCCAGTCTACCGCAGAAAGTAATGACAACATACTGCGGGATAATCTTCTGCCCAGTCAGTCATGTTTCTTTCGAAACATGATCGCCCAAAGAATGTATCATGTTTGGCACTTAACTAACTGACTGACCAAGAGAAAAAGTGTTAAGGGTGACAAAAGATAAGGTTAAGTAGAGGTCCATGATCGCCTACGTCCTGAAGAAACAGGGTACATCAAGTTACCCCATTATTTTACACTCTCAGTAACCACTAGCGTTTTAGTGGTTTAGTAGATCATGTTTTTTAAATTGGCCTTGTGCCAAACATAACCCAACCCCCTATAATTTAAGATTATCATTAGAAGGATAGATAGAATAAAAGTGTTTCGTTTGTATGGATAAGTGGAAAATTATTTACCGAACAGAATTAACATCAATTTGTAGGAAGTGAAATTATTAACTGTGAAACTGTTTGAAGAGAAATAGTAGTAAAGAGTTAAATGAATCCAGAGTTTGTTGTAGTAGTAGCAAGGTCTTCGTACCTTTCTTTCTTTTAGCGGCTGGTGAGTAAGTAAAGAGGAAGAAAAGGCAGTAAAGAAAAATTATACTTATTGACATTAATTTTTAGGAGTTAATGTGTGTTATTATTGTTGTTTTCTTTTTTTTTTGTTGACGGTGAATAGATGAAGAAGAAGAGATAAAGGAAAAAAGAAAGAAGAGGGAGAAGAAATGTATGTTGACGAAACGTTATTTCTCCCTTATATTGTGCTGATGTCTTATCTGATCTTTGCTTCCTCTGCTTTCTTTCTTTATTCATAGTCATATTTTTCTTTATTCATAGTCATATTTTTCTTTATTCATAGTCATATTTTGCAGCATTCTGATACTTGTTGAGTGTATAGCGGGCTCGATCAGCTTTATTAAATTGGCCTCGTGTCAAACATATCCGAACTCCCCAAAAGTTAAGATATCATCAGAAGCTTGAAAAAAATAAAATGAATCCAGAGTTCGTTGTAGTCGAAAAAACTGTACATATCGACGTTAATCTTTAGGAGTCAGTTGAAGTGACTTATTGTTGTTGCTGTTTTCTTTTTTGTTGATGAGAAATAGGCGAAGACGAAGAAGAAGAGATAAAAGAAAATAGCACGCGAGAAGGAGAGAGATAGCGAATGTATGTATCACTAGGATGTTATGTCAGGTTCAGCGTTTTGAAATTTACCTTTTACATTGTGGCGATGTCCTATCTGCTCTCCGCTTTCATCTGACTGATTCAACTTTATTTAGGTCATTTGATATTTATATCTCAGATGGTAATTCGGTGGAAACTTGTGCCTCTGCTTAGAAGCTCTGATGGGGTCGATTTGGTGAGGGGATTATGAGGTTTGAAAGACCCGAAACTGCCCAATGACCCAATTCAGAACATCAATGACGACGCCCTCAAGTGCGGCTAAAAAAGCTTATATTATAAAGTAATTTATATCAAAGAACTATTTGACACTGTCTGTTAAATTTCTCTCAGTTTTGTAAATCGCTCCCTTTTCATTGGTCAGAAAATAATTCACCCAGGATCACGAAATTTGCCTTCGTCTTTTTACTTCAGTACGAAGTTAATCCTTTTTTTCTATTGGTCAAAAAGATTTTAGCACTGGCTCGCGAATTTATAAACAGTGAAGAGAAAAGTGTTACTTTTATTTCGTATTCACTACAGTAGCATTATCATCTTGCTTGGTGGTGAAAGGATTAACAAAAAGACGAATGGGTAAATATATATGCTGCATCCGCCATATAAAGGCGCTGACTTATGTTTCTTTGGTTTATGCGTTTAATAGTCTGCATTTTTTCTTCGTGTTTACATTCGCAGTGTCAGTGTGATCAAGTATTTCTTTCTCCTTCTGCCCATTAATCTTGTTTCTCATGACGTTTTAACTTTGCGTGACGTTCCTTAAAGACAATTTCTTTTCCTGGTCTTGTCAATATCTGCAATTTATCTATGTATTCTTCCATGATCTCTGTTCCTTTTCCCCCACAATTTCTAACGATTTTTCCCACCAACCTCAATAAGATATAAGAATAAGGATAGAAAGAATAAAAGTGTTTCGTTTGTATGGATCAGTGGAAAATTATTTACCGAACAGAATTAACATCAATTTGTAGGAAGTGAAATTATTAACTGTGGAAATGTTCTAAGAGAATTAGTAGTAAAGAGTTAAATGAATCCAGAGTTTGTTGTAGTAGTAAGAGACAGGAGTAAGGAGATTTTCCTGTAGTATGGGATAGAAACAATACATTAGATTAGAAAGATAAGAGAGGTTTTATAGATAAGATAGATAAGGTAGATAAAAGATGATACAATAGATAGATAGATAGATAGATAGATAGATTAGAGAGATAACATGGATTTGATGAGAAAGTTAATGTATTTTATATAGATTAGGTAGATGAGATTAGATAGGTAGCAGAAATTACATAAGCATAGATGATAGATTAGATACATAAGATAGATTTGATTAGATATATAAGAAAGAGTTGATACATAAAAGAGATCAGATCTAAACTTATTTATAAATGGAACTTTGTATGTGTGTGTGTATGTGTGTGTGTGTGTCTGTGTGTGTGTGTGTGTCCGTTACCGATAGACTCCGAAACGGCTGAACCGATTTTCTTGACAATTTACACAGTTGTACTATAAGCGTCTGCGAGTGTTCTTAGCAAGGTTTTGTGTCGAGGTACCCCCGAGAAATATTGAAAATCGATAATCGAAAATCGGGTTATCGAAGGAGTAGTCCGATTTTAATCAAATTTGATACACTCATAAACAAAGACATAAGAAACGATATTCAGAAGTTTCAAGGTTGCAGTTCTTACAATAGTGCAGAAAATCGATAATATATATACATAAAAGGCAAGATGTTTGTGTGTGTGTGTCTGTTTATCTGCCTGTATATCTGTATTTTTTTTCAGCCCTTTTATTTTAGTTTTTGCTTCGGGTTTGGCTCTAAGTCGGTATAATTGGAGTTCTTAGTCTCAGCCATGATACCATTTACTCAGAGGACTTATTTAGCCTTCAAAATTCAGTTTACGACGAAAAAAACTCATTAGATATCGATACCAGGAAATCAAAAATTGACTTACATCCATTGATTTTTCTTTCAGTCTACGGTTTCGCTTTAACTGGAAACAACTATTGCTTTTTAGTCTTTCGTGCCAACGTCCAAAGAATCTGAGCTCCAGGACCATGGATTAGTTTTAAAGCTTTCATTACACCCGAGCAACACCGGGCTATACTGCTAGTATATATATATATATATATATATATATATATATATATATATATACATATACTGGGTGCGATTGGTAAATTGTCGCAATTATTTTATTATTTCAAATATTCTTTAGGCTGAGTGTGAGCTCCAGGACCATCGATTAGTTTTAAAGCTTTCATTACACCCGAGCAACATCGGGCTATACTGCTAGTATAATATACACCCTCTCCTGCGGTGAATGACATTTTATTTACTGTTGGCTGTTTAATTTGTATAATATTAGTTTCTTTGGTTTTAAGATTTTCTCTACATTGGGTGCTGCAAAGTATTTATTTAGGGTCATACAAACATGGATGCAAACGTTATTACTTCTAATTTTGAAAATTAATATCTATTTCATGTTAATATTTGTATTTTACTTGCTCGTGGTAATGTGCACGATATGTACTTGATATATGCACGAATTGTACTTGATTTTGACAGGTCAACCTGCAAGATGTGGTACATGTATATCCAATGTAAGTATTTAATACTGTTTTTTTTTATTATTATTGGTGTGGTATGGAAAACCATAACATTATTTTTCACACAGGAGAGGGAGATTTTTAAGTTCATGAGTTGTTGGTAATGATTAGATTAGTTGTTTTAAATTTTTATATTACATAATATATCTTAAGTGTTTCTTAGGATAATTGAGGTATATGTATCGGCAACTTTGGTTTTTACTTGCCATTTCTCCTTGTTTCTAATTAGGGTGTATCTGGTTACGATAAAATAAGTTAATGGGGTGTTTATTTTTACTTACAGCAGGAATGGGCGTTGCGCTATTTTTTTTTAAAAATTCGTTAAGGTTAATTTTCTCTCTTTGTTGACGATGTGGTTAGGGGAGATTATTGTTGATTAGAATTTGTTTTATTTTCTTGAGTTTCTTATAGAATAATATGTTTGATGAATAATATAGATTATATGTTTGACCCGGTTGGAATGGCCAAGGACGCATTCCAGAAGCTGAGCAGAGTATTAAGAGACAGGAAAATTTCGTTGGAAACAAAGAAAAGAGTACTGGACTACTACGTGCTATCTGTTCTTCTACATGGCAGCAAATCTTTTCAAAGATGAAGGAGCAACAAAAGACTCGAAGCAACAGAAATGTGGTTCTACATAAGGATGCTGAGGATACCATGGACCGAACATGTGATCAAAGACACGGTTTCGGAAGAAGGGAAACGAAAAGGAAACATTTGTTTTAATCATCTCACCCCAAGCAAGGAATTCCACTGCCACTATTGCGCATGGAGCTACATAGGGGAAGATGTTAAAATGTTTTAACATCAAGAAGAGACAGCTGAAGTTTCTGAGACACGTAATGAGGAACGAAGGCTTGGAGAATCTGATACTTACAGGACGGATAGAGGGTAAGAGAGACAGGGAAAACAGCACGTGACGTATTTGATGGTCTTGAGCAAATAGACAGCAAGGAGAGGTTTCTAAAAATACCAAATCAAAAGGTATTAAGGGTTAAAAGGGACAAGAAGATGTTCTTTTTATAATAGTTATTGTATATCTTTGTGGGCATTCAATTTTGTAGTTGAATACACACGACTTTCTGCCGTAAATTTTTGTTGTAAGTCCCGACGCTTTTCCCCTTCAAATTTATCCAAAATAGCATTATCTCTGTGTAAATGTATATGCTGAACTCAAATCAACTGTTAATTATTGAAGAAAGTTACCTTTTTTTATCTAAATGTCCATAAAAAAACGAACTATATCTTGCACTTTTTCTCTCCTGTAACTCTCAAGAAGTCATGTAATTAACTGCAGAATTACGTTCTACGTAGGCAGCAATTTTCTGTCGAAATTTGGTCGATTTTTTCTTCATTTACTGATATTTCCGGCGATGTACTTCCGGTAATGAGAGTAAATGACAGTAAATGAGAGTACTGCATTTCTACTCTTATTACTTTCATACAAGAAGTACATCGCCGGAAGATTCAGTAAAGGAAGAAAATCGAACAAAATTCGACAGAAAATTGGTGCCTACGTAGAACGTCATTCTGCAGTTAATTACATATTGAAAATTAATCATATCACCCCGAGCAAGGCGGTAACGCCACTGATGTGCAGGGGGCTACGCGAGAGTGAAAAGATTTGGAAAAGAGAAAGCCGGAAACCACATCCTAAACAGGGAACAAGGGATGAGCCTCTACACCTGTACAATAGACGTGGGTGGAGTGTGAACAGGGCGATAGCTTAGTCTATCTACTCCAATTGAAAAAAAAAAGAAAAAAGAAAAAGAAAAGTGAAAAGATTGGAAAAACCGAGAAATAACTTTTGTTCATCGCTCAAAAATGGCCGAAATTTGAAAATTTTTTAAAATCTCAAAATTTTTGGAGTCTAATCAATATCATTTTTGTTTGAAATGCACAAGAGTATTTTTGGAAATAGTAAATTTAATCTAGGTACCTCGACTCATTTTTGATAACTAACATTTAAATTTAATTTTTAATAATAAAACGTTTTCTTTAAACTTTTATTTTGTTTTAATTGAAAGCTAACTGATTAAATTTACTATTTCCAATAAGTAAAATACTCTGGTTTATTTCAAATAGAAATTATACTGATTGGCATATAAAAGTTTGAGATTTTTTTTTTCAATTTTTGAATTTGCTACCATTTTTGCGCGATCGACACATTTAAACAGAAGTTAATTCTTGGTTTTAAAAATCTTGCAAAAATAGAATATACATCTCTGACACATTACTTTTAGAAAATTAGGAAATTTTATGTTAAATTAATCCGATTTACACAAATATTACTTATTTATAGCGTGAAATTTAGAATAAAACTATTTTTTAATCACCTATTTGAAGTTTTTGATCTGTCCGCGTCGTAAATCAATAAATTGTTGACAGGTTCTTGATTAGAGATAAAAATGTATGGTGTCTATAAGAGACAAAATTGTACTAATTTATTTTCCGATAAGGGAGGAAACTCTAACCCTTTAATTTGCACACAGAAATTACCAAACCAAAAACACACACACACAAAAAAAACAAAACAACAACAACAAAAAAAAAACCAACATCAAATGCAAAAAAATAGTTTAAATTATTTTAAAAATATGGGAGCAGAACGATTTTATTAAACCTTTTAATTTTCGAGAGGCAATATAATCATCAATTCTTAACTAAAACAATTTAAGCTCAACAGTTCTTTAAACATTTTTAAAATATTTTTAAAACTTTATAAATTATTATAATAAAAAAAATGAAAACAATTCTTTAAAAATTTTATTATTAATCGAAATTCTTTTTTCTTCAGACTATAATGTCCTTAATTTGTATTACTTATTCCAGCAATTGAAAGCTGTTTTAAAAGTTTTATTGCCTTTTTTATTTTACTATTCGGAATAGATTTTTGCATAGTGTTGTAAAATTTAAAATAAAGAAAAATAGATGATTTATATTTCTTAATGAGTCCTGCGTTTAACTAATAAAATTTTAGTTTGCGGCCAATTAAAATTTATAAAAATTTCATAGATTTACGTGAAGAGGGAAACAGAGGTAAAATAAATTTACCTAGATTTTTAAGTAATAATAATTTTAAAAGTAAATTCATTTATTTGTATTTTGCTTACTGGAAATAGTAAATTTAATCTAGGTACCTCGACTCATTTTCGATGACTAACATTTAAATTTAATTTTTAATAATAAAAAGTTTTCTTTAAACTTTTATTTTGTTTTAATTGAAAGCTAACTTAGTCTTTCTTGCCAACAGTATTTTAGTTATCTTGGTCTATAGGTCACACTGGCTATTTAATTGACTCTCCCACGTTCATATTGCTACCGCTTTCTGGCCAAAAAGTTAAAAATTATTTTTTTTTCAACTCACTGGCAGAAACAAGGTGTGTTTTGGGATGGAATCAACTGTCTTGAATATTCTTACTGAAATTAGAAATATAAAAACTATTACTGAAAGTTTCATTAAAATCCGACAATTATTTGATTTTTGCCACAATTACCAAATTAATGTTTGTCACCGATAAAAAGTGGGTGATGTAATCATTGCGTCTTCCATTGTAAACAGTTGTAAGGTTTTGTTTAACCGCTAACTCATATCAAAACAAAAGTTTCTGACAAAATTTCGAAAATGATAAAAAAAATAAAAATAAAAATAAAAATAAAAAAAAATTATTATCTTTCGAGACATGACTGACTGGGTAGAAGATTATTTGACAGTAGGTTGCCATTGCTTTCTGCGGTAAACTGGTTGCCGAGTAACAGAACCTAATCTGTTCTATTATTTAATCCATATCTGGAGGGAAGAGACGGATTAATACCTCTCCCAAGGTATTTGTGCGGAAGTGAATGCAAGGAATACAACTGGAATTCGAACTCGGCTTCCCGATTTCTCGTTCTGAGTCGATATCCACTGCACCATAACGCACAAATTACTTTGACCTTTCCTCTTAATAATATAAACATTTTGATGGAAAAAGTTTGTTTTAAGTTTGAGACATTTTTTATTCATATTATGCTGTTTTTTAGCGATTTAGTGAAGGTACCTAATTTAATCATTGAGCTTTCAATTAAACCTAAAATTTCAAGAAAACATTTATTTTTTAAAATGAAAGTTTCAATATATTTTTTTAAATTTAATTTAAAAGTTAGTTATCAAAAATGAGTCAAGGTATCTACATCAAAATGATGCAAAATTTAAAAGTATTGAAAATAAAAATTAAAATGCTTAATTAAGATTTAGTTGTTTCTGTCCTTTCAATTATTTTAGAAAACAAAACACAAATTTTATTATTTTTTATTATTATTTGCAACTGAAGTAACACTTGCATATCTAACTAGCATCATAGCCCGGTGTTGCCTGTGCAACTCAGAACATTTTACTAGTAGGAGACTAAATGAATTTAACATAAAAATGCCTAATTGAAGGATTGATTTGTTTTTTAGCAGAAATTTCTTTGACTGTATTCTTTGTATTTATTTATTTTATTTATTTATTTTTTTCGTTAGTTCCCAGTCAGATACTGTCTTTCTTTCTTTTTTTCTTTTTTTTTTCTTGCCAGGTGTATTTTAGTTACCTTGGTCTTAGGTCACACTGGCTATTTAATTGACTCTCCCACGTTCATATTGCTACCGCTTTCTGGCCAAAAAGTTAAAAATTATTATTTTTTCAATTCACTGGCAGAAACAAGGTGTGTTTTGGGATGGAATCAACTGTCTTGAATATTCTTACTGAAATTAGAAATATAAAAACTATTACACTCTCAGTTCAGAGATTTTCGAAGAATATTTAAAAATGTAGACATTTAATTTTAGAGGAAAAAGTTGCATTAATGCCACAAGAATTACAGACAGTTGATTTCCTGCATGAAATATTTAGCGAAAAAAAAAGCTTTATTTTCTGAAGTATGAAATATTAAACCTGTAAAACAAAAGACTTAAATAATTAAATTAATCATTGGCACTTATTATTTACATATTTTGTTTTTGTTTGTAAAATTCTTGCTTTTTTAAAATATTTCTTTTGTTTCAAAATTACGGGGGAAAATATTCACATTTTTTTGTTGATCAAATGAATTTTTAAACTGTCGGAATAAAATTAAATATAAAGGCTCATTTTTTTGTAATAAAAAATATTTTAGCCACGTTTGACACGTGTGATTTGATTTCTGTGACGTAATTTAGCAACCATCTTAGATCTTAGATATATTACGGAGCAAATGTAAACAATCGGCTCCATTGGCCAAAAAGTGCGAAAGGTGAATTTAAACTCAAAAAAGTATGTGTCGACCTGGCTTCCCTGGAGATATGTGTCCCTAGAAAGTTTGAATGGCGTGGCTTAAAAAAATGTAGGCGTGCATAGGGAGCAGTCACACACAGACTCACAGGTTACCTTTTATATATATAGATTAACTAACGCAGACACGTAAACTCACAGAGACAGTGTGGCGGATACAAACCCAGTCAACAAAGATTACAAACTGTCTTAAGATTTTAGTAATTTGTCTACTAAAATCTTTCACTTTGGATCAGATCAAAAGAAAAAATGCCGACACCGTTTAAAAAAAAATCAGTATTAAGCGTTTAAAAAGGAAAAGAAAAGAAAAGAAAAGAAATATCTCTCCTCAACAGACTCAGACGACAGCTCTTCAAAATTTACAAGTTTCTTTTTTATTTTATTTCCGGTGGAGCATAAGGAGTAGTCGCACTTTTGGTCCTATAAAAATAAAGCAGTACCCGATCCTTGTTAAAAAAAAAAAAGAAAAGCCTACTGCCTTGTAGAAGTAGCGAGATGGTTGAATGTTTATTGAATTGTGCGTTGAGGTGCAGTGGATATCAACTCAGAATGATAAATCGTGGAACCGAGTTCGAATTTCAGTTGTATTCCTTGCATTCACTTACGCACAAATAACCTTGGGAAAGGGATTAATCCGTCTCGACACTCAAGTTATGGGTTAGATAATAAGACAGATTGGCTTCTATAGCCTTGGTCGGCAACCAGTCTACCGCAGAACGTAATGGCAACCTACTGCGGGATAATCTTCTCCCCAGTCAGTCATGTCTCTTTTGAGACGTGATCGCCTAAAACGTGTATCACGTATGGCAATTAACTGATTGACGGAATATAACAGTTGGAAAGATGATTGAGGCTTCTACTGGTCATAAAATGGGGGATCAGTTTTATATTGTTATGAAGTAATAAACTGATCCCCCACTAAATACTACTTAATAATATAGTACATATCTTCCCCATCTAGCCATGAGTCAAATAACAGGACAGATTGGGTTCTATAGCCTTGGTCGGCAACCAGTCTACCGCAGAAAGCAATGGCAACCTACTGCGGGATAATCTTCTCCCCAGTCAGTCATGTCTCTTTTGAGACATGATCGCCTAAAACGTTTATCACGTATGGCACTTAACTGACTGACTTGTGTCAAACATAAACTTCCTACAACTTTCAGGTTTTATCCAGAATTATCAGAAAGTTATCAGCAGGTGAATTTGTGGAAGAATAAAAGTATACTTTTTTTACGTTTAAATAGAAATTTATTAATACAAAAGAATAAGATGAATTGGGAGATGATAAATGTTCATGAGAAACAGTATTAAGAAGTTAAGGGTATCAAGAGTTCGTAGTAGTAACTTGTGTGGAACTAATGTACGTATGTATGTATGAGCGTTTGTTGGGTAGGAGTGTTTTTTGAAGTTATCGCTCAGGGTGAATGTTGAAAAGGAAGAAGATTAGAAGTGAGAGGTGAGAGAGAAAGTAAAGACAATAATAGCGATCACTTGACGTTTGTCAAGGGACTTGCTAATTACGCGCGTCTCATTTCTCTCTGGTGACGGTCGAGCTTGCTCCGTCTTTTATTTCGTTTGTGGAGTTCATTTGGGAATTCACACTCGGATGTGATTCTGGCATTTTTATTTTGTTTTTAGATGTTTCTTAGTTTTCTGTTAGCCGAAAAACATTTCGCATCGAGGTGTGAAACTTCGCGAGTTTTGAGTGTGCTAAGCGAGGTTTGTAAATTCGAGAAAATTCGTTTATGTCTAACAAAATCAATGAGTCAGTGCTAAGCATCTAAATTTTTAAATCTAGATCTTGTTTTGTTCACTACAGCTTTTTGGCAATCACGAATAGAAATAGGACCCTGCATATAAATATATATTTGCTACTATGAAAATGGAGTGATAACAGGTCCGACTCCTTGTTAAAAAACAAAACTAAACCTAGTACATTTTAGTAATCACTAATACGAATAGGACTCCGAAAACACACACACACACACACACACACACACACACACACACACATATATATATATATATATATATATATATGAGTGCAGATACCTATATATATATATATATATATATATCTTTTTTTAAATATAAAACTTTAATCCAAAAGGAAAAGCAGGAAGGTAAATCCCTTTCCACTTCTTTTACTTCTTTCTTTCCTTTATCCTTCCCCTTCCAATTTCTTAGGGCCAGACAAGGCTAAATTTTAACTTACAACTGTTAACTCAGTTTAAAAGTAAGGTTTTTCAAAAAAATAAAAATAGACATTGATTTCTGTCTACTTTCTTATTAATCCCACCCCTTTAATTTTTCTGTGATCTATATTTTTTTGAACTTCCGCCGGTAAAATATCTCGATTTATTTTGAAATTGAAGTTACCGATGATGCGTGAAATTTCTCTTAGGGATTTCATGTAGAAATGGCCATAAAACTGATTTGAACATTGAAATTTATTTTATAAATATATATATATATATATATATAGTCATCCGCAGATAGATTTGTTTCACACCTCATCAGTACGGTTAGACATTCGATTACTTTTACCCAGGATCGAAACCCGTGCGAATTGGCGTCAGTCGGCGATTTCACCTCTGAGCTATGGGCGCTCGGTAGAAGGAGACAGACTCTTAGCGTATGATGTATCATGCACCGGTAGTTAGAGTGCTCTAATTCATTACTGAATGAGCGATGCATAAGGGTAGCTACTGTTTTTTTAAAGTCTACCATAGGTACCTCCACTCTTATTCGATAACTAACTTTTATGGAATTTTTAAAAATAAAAAAAATTCTGGAAATTTTCATTTTACTTTTAACTGAAAGCTAAATGATTAAATTTACTATTTACAGCAAGCAAAGTACTCTTGTGTATTTCAAACAGAAATTATCTTCATTGGAACATAAAATGTTTGTTTTTAGTTTTTCGGCCATCTTTGAGCAATCGACAGATTTGTAAACAAAAGGTAATTTTCGGTTTTAAAAATTTGCAAAAATATATTACATCATTTTTGAAAAATTAGCAAATTTCATGTTAAATTAATCTGATTTACACAAGTAAATAATAGCATTGATAGCAAGAAATTTAGAATAAAACTACTTTTAAACACAATGTTGACCTTTCTAACTTTTCCACCGTAATTGAAATGTGTTAACAGATGCGAGATAAGATTAGTGTATGGCTATCAAAAATTGCATAATTGTTTAATATTTTTCCGGTAAGGGGAAGAAATCCTGAAACACGAAAAAGAAATCCTTTTAATGTACACATAGAAATTACGATACAAAAAACAAACAAACAAACAACAAATACACACACACACACACACACACACACACACACACACACACACACACACACACACACACAAAAAAAAAAAAAATTGAAAATTATTTTAAAAATACGATGGCTCAATAATATGTCTAAAACTTTTCAATTTTCATTTAGTAAATATAGTCTTCACTGTATAACCTCCCAGTCTTGGAAATATTCAAAACTTTCTTCAGACTATAATGTCTGATATTTATATAATTCATTAAAGCAATTAAAAGCTGATCTAATTAAATAATGTCATAGAATTTTACTGTGATAAAAGCCGACTAAAAGGACCGCTAATCAGTTATTTTAGCAAAAACAAAATTGAATTTATAAATATAATTTTTGTTTGACATTCACCAGAATATTTTGCTTACTGGAAATAGTAAATTTAATTTTAAAAAATACAGTTAAACAATTAGTTACCATGCATTTCGTTGCTTAACTTGATCGTTTCTTTCAATGAAGTTTAGGCGGCAATTTCATTACTTTTAGATTTTTTTAGCCGATGTTCTTAATATAGAACTAACTCTTTCTTTATGTTTCCAATATGAGCTAAACCAAATATTTTCTTGATGGGCGAAATAATTTGTATTAAGCTTTTCAATTTTCGATTAGTAAATACAGTCTTCATGCATTAATTTAACACCCTAGCGTTAACGATGAAGGAAGATATTTTTTAAGATTTTGAAATTTTATAAATTATTATAATAAAAAATTATAAAAATGAAAACAATTCTTGTAAAAATTCATTATTCATTGAATTTTTTTCTCAGACTATGATATCCTTAAATTATATCGTTTATAAAAGCAATTAAATGTTTATTATGACATGTCGCTAGTTTGTATTTAAATATCTTGTATTTACTTTCAAATTTTCCAAAATTGTATATAATCCGTTATTGCACATAATTAGGTTACAATAAATATTGTATTTTATATGAATACTACTTTATGAAAATTAAGATGTAGTAAAATCAATTTAGATTTTTTAGCCGATGTTAGTGTTCTCGACAGGCTTCAAAGAAGAATCTGTAATGTGATTGGCCCCGACCTGGTAGCTCGACTCCAGCCACTTTCACATCATTAGGATGTGGCTTCCCTCTGTCTCTTCTATAAATATTTTCATGGCTTCTGCTCTGACCAACTTAGGTCACTGGTGCCTCCTCCACATAAATTTACCCGGCCAACCAGACTGGCAACAAGGTCCCACCCTTTTACAGTTAGATCAACCAAATGCAGGCGACAATTCTACTCCATCAGCTTCTTTTCTCGCGCTTCCCGCCTGTGGAACTCCCTTCCGTATACTTGCTTTCCTGACAGCTATAACCTCAGGAATTTAAATGCAAACTCAATTCCCATCTCTTATCCACTTACCTCCAGCCCTTTCTACATCACCCCGTGTATCTTGTTCTTTTCCTTTCTCTAAATCTTCGCAACTGTCTTCACTTCTGTGTTCACATACTTCTCCTGCTCTTTCTCTTTCACCCCTTGTAGCTGGTTCGTCTTTGGCTTCATTCTTCTCCTGCCTAAAACTTTAACTCTCTTATGTAGCCTCCTGCACATCAGTGGGGGTACTGCTTTGCTTGGGGTGAAATGATTAAAAATGTTCTTAATATAGTAGATCTAACTCTCTCTGTATGTACGCAATATGAGCTAAACCAAATATTTTCATGTTAGTCAATCGAGATTTTTTTTATTCCACCACATGATCCCCCCCCCACTATCTTACCAACGTTTGTTTT
This sequence comes from Ascarosepion bandense, assembly GCA_037127315.1. Lineage (NCBI taxonomy): Eukaryota > Metazoa > Mollusca > Cephalopoda > Sepiida > Sepiidae > Ascarosepion > Ascarosepion bandense. Next base: position 1,592,573 of record JBBBDQ010000669.1, read on the forward strand.
TGTTTACCTACATTTATATATGTAAAAAATTAAAATATCTTAACTGACTATTAATGGATGAAACATTTTTGTGGGTTTTGAAGCCATTCTGGATTCTTTTTTTCTGTCCAAATTGGTAATTTGTTTTTGCTACTGCGAAGTCTCATAAAAACATTATATAAAGTTCACCATTTTTATCCATAATGTTCAGTGTGTTAAAATTAGGTACCTCTACAAAATCGCTGAAAAAACAGCATAGTATGAAGAAAAATGGCCCAAACTAAATAACCTAAAATTTCATCGGCAAAATATTTATGCTATTATTAAGAGGATAGATCAAAGTATTTTTTAATTAGTTTAAAATTTTTTAAATTCTTTCTAACGTGTTTGAAATTTTGGTAGAAAATCTTGTTTTCCTTTCGTCCGTTAGTGACGCAATGTTTACAAGGGTTTATTATGTCAAACGTAATATTACGCAAGTCATTTTTTGCCGGTGAAAAACGCATTAATTTAGAAATTCTTGCAAAAATCAAATAATGGTCGGATTTGGATGAACATATCAGAACTTATTCATAAATGACTGAAATAATTTTTGAAGTAATTATTTTTAGAAGATCTTGGAAAAATATTTTTTTTTTACATGTTACCCTGCCACTAATTAATTTCTTGAAATGTCTAGAAATTCACTATCGTTATAAACCTACTATAAATTTAAATTCAGAAATCATTGGGGAATGTCAATCAACTGCCTATTTTTTTTTCGAAATTAGCCCATTTTTAGAAAATCTACTGTGAAAACAAAAATGCAATAAAACTAGGCCATTTTTTTATTTAGATAAACTTTTAATTGGTTAAAAAAAAAAATTAAGTATATCATAGTCTGAAAAAAAATCAATTAATAATGAATTTTTACAAGAAGTGTTTTCAATTTTATTATTTTTATTATAATAATTTATATTAATATGAAAGTGGCTGGAGTCGAGCTACCAGGTCGGGGCCAATCACATTACAGATTCTTCTTTGGAGCCTGTCGAGAACACTAACATCGGCTAAAAAATCTAAATTGATTTTACATCTTAATTTTCATAAAGTAGTATTCATATAAAATGCAACATTTATTGTAACCTAATTATGTGCAATAACGGATTATATACAATTTTGGAAAAATTGAAAGTAAATACAAGATATCTAAATACAAACTAGAGACATGTAATAATAAATTTTTAATTGCTTTTATAAACGATATAATTTAAGGATATCATAGTCTGAGAAAAGAATTCAATGAATAATGAATTTTTACAAGAATTGTTTTCCTTTTTATAATTTTTTTTAAATTCAGGAAACATTGGGGAATGTCAATCAAGTGGCTATTTTTTTTTTCGAAATTAGCCCATTTTTAGAAAATATACTGTGAAAACAAAAATGCAATAAAACTAGGCCATTTTTTATTTAGATAAACTTTTAGTTGGTTAAAAAAAAAAATTAAGTATATCATAGTCTGAAAAAAAATCAATGAATAATGAATTTTTACAAGAAGTGTTTTCAATTTTATTATTTTTTATTATAATAATTTATAAAGTTCCAAAATTTAAAAAAAAATTCGCCTTCATCATTAACGCTAGAGTGTTAAATTAATGCATGACGACTATATTAACTAACCAAAAATTGAAAATCTTAATACAAATAATCTCGCCCATCAATTTTTAAAATAGTTAAAACATTTTAATTGTATGCGTATGATGACCCGTATCTTCTTTTTACGGGTGGCCATACATGATATATATCATTCAAAAGTCACGTGTTTCAAAGGCTGCTCTCCATACATGAAAAAAGCAAACAAAAAAATCTAAAAAAAACAAAACAAACAAAAACAAAACAAAACTAAATAATCATTTTTGGCAAGATACAATTCATTCACCTCGCGTCCTACGTTTCAACATTCAACGGACTTTGCAAATCATCCCATCAAAATTTAAAGCAAGTTTCTTGTTTTCATTTATAATTTCCTAATTTTGTTAAAGTAATTGTAAAATTCACAATTTGTGGAGGTACCTAAAAAGAATATTATTTTAATTTTTATTTTTCATAAATCATCTTGAAACGTAAGGCTATAAAACCAAACTTCCTAAAATCCTATAAAATATCGAATAATTGCCGAAAATATTGTGTATAGTTAAAAATTAAAAAACAAAAAAAAAACGAACAAAAACGAAGCGTCCGATTAAGATTATGTTAAATTCGTCTATTATACCTGGTATTTTTAATGGCTTTGTCATATCAATTGTCTACTCTGATAAAACGATGATAACCATGATAAGAAGGGTACGTTATTAAGAAACGCTTTTATAGTACATTTCAGGCAGTAAGCAGATAATTTTCGCTTCAAATCAGCTTCAAGAAAGTTTAAATTCGCTAATTTGAACAAATGATGTGTCAGCGAGTTGTATTTTATTTTTGCAAGTTTTTTTTTTAAACCGAGTTTTGGCTTCTGTTCACAAAATTTGTTAATGGATGGAAAATGGCCGAAAAATTAATTTTTTTGAAATCAGAAAAATTTTAGATTTCGATCAATATAATTTTGGTTTGAAATATAACAGATTTTTCCTTACTGGAATTAGTAAATTTCATCTTTTGGCTTTCAATTAAAGCCAAAATTAAAGCTTCAAGAAAACTTTTTTATTTTTAAAAATTTAATTTACAGTTAGGTATCGAAAATGCGTGCAGGTATCTAGTTAAAAATTATTAAACTTTTTAAGAAGAAAGATCTAAAGTAGATGTTAAAAACTGCCTAAAAACATTGTTGATTTATTTCAGGTGGAATGATCGATTATGACATTATTATTATGACATTATTTAAGGTGGAATGATCTATTATGACATGTCTTTAATTTGTATTTAGATATATTATATTTATTCTCAATTTTTCCAAAATTGCATATGATCCATTATTACTCACAATGAGGTTACAATAAAATTTGTATTTTATATGGGGTTCTGGGTATGACCGTAAATTGCATCCGGCAAAAAGGCCACTGATTAAAAGGCTGGGAGGAGCATGGAACCACCTCTTAATTGCAATTGTTCCCAGGTCCACCCTGACCCGGGGTGGTAGCGCCTATTAGGGTCCCAGCTATAGGCAAATAGTTATCACCCTAACTGGGTCAAAACACTATGAAAGTAGAAAAAATACACTTTTATATATATATATATATATATATATATATATAGACTTTTATAGAAAAATATACATTTTTGAAGGAAAAATATTACCAAAAATACAGTTTTGAAGATAAAAATTATTCCCATAATACATTTGAAGGAAAAAAAAATATTATCATAACACATTCTTGAAGGAAAACATTATTATCAGCAATACATTTTTGAATACAAAACTAAAAGTTTCTAAAATTAAAAAAATACAAAACTATTCATCAAAATCTGACCAAATCAACCTTCTCAATATCACCGAACATAAAAAAAATACCTTAAAACCCAATATTTTTGGTATTAAAAACCCACAGAAGTGTTGATATGCCGCTAAACAAAACTTAAGATTTCTGTATTTTATATGAATACTACCTTATGAAACTTATAATGTACTAAGATCGTCGAGGGGTGGTAGTTACATCGATTGGCGGAGTCACGAGTCTCTTACAAATGTCCTGATTCAAATCATTTAATGTCGTAAATATTTAGCTTCATTGCATACAAGTTTATGATGATATATATATTTAAAAACCAAAGATTATTACCAACAAGAATCAAATATTAATGCAATGTCTTCATTCTTTCTCTTGTAAACAACCACAAACTTTCAATGTTATGGGTTCGTTTGCGTAAACGTTCGTCAATATGAAAAATAACTTTTTATACAAAGCGGATTTTCCAGGCTGTATATTAGGACAGATGTTTCTTAGAATTGAATTTCTGGTGGAGAAAGATATAACTCAAGACTATATATATATATATATATATATATTTAAAAACCAAAGACTATATATATATATATATATATATATATATATATATATGAATTTAATTTTACAATAAATCTAATAAAATTTTAATAAGAACATATTGAAGTTACCTCAAAATTGAAGTTTTTTTGACGTCGTGTAGTGGATATCGACTTGCAACGACAAATTGGGAAACCGAGTTCAAATTCCAGTTGAATTCCTTGCATTCACTTACGCACAAATACCCTTGGGAAAGGTATTAATCCGTCTCTTCCCTCCAGTTATAGGTTAAATAACAGGACAGATTGGGTTCTATAGCCTTGGCTGGCAACCAGTCTACCGCAGAAAGTAATGGCAACCTACTACGGGATAATCTTCTACCCAGTCAGTCATGTCTCGAAAGAGACATGATCGCCCAAAACCCTGTATCACGGATGGCATTCAACTGACTGACTGAATTGTTTAAAATTTGTGAAAGATTTTTCAAATAAAATTAGACTTCATAAAATTTGCATAATAACTTCGGACATCTATCTATAATTTACAGTAGCAAATTATACACTATGACAATTTTTTCAATTTTTGTCGATGCACCCAAAATATGAATGGCCGCTAATATTAAACTTTATTGGATACAAGTTAATAATAACGTATATATTTTAAAAGGGTACCTCAGCGTGGTGTAATGGTTAATAAGCTCGTTTCGCTAGAATCATTATAACTGAGTAGGGAGTTTGATCCTCACTGGGTACCCCCTACTTTCGGCCGTGTGTCAAGTCTACGCTACGCTTAGAAAACCACCTTCCTCCAGGTTGGGCGCAGGGCTAACAACCCTACCCCTTAAAAACTGTTTTTTACGGAAACAGCAAAAACGCTGCCTTACACACCATTGGGTGTAACGGAAAAGTTTATTTTTATTTTATATTTTAAAAGAAAAGATGCTCAACAACAAAAATGTAATATTAGAACGATGTCTCCGTTCTTTCTCTTGTAAACAACAGCAAACTTTCAATGGATATGTTTTAGCATTATATGAAATCTAAAACAAATCCTGGAATTGAAAGCCGAACCTGAAGGACAAAAGAACAATGCGTAGTATATTGAAGCACGTAAAAATCTTCAAAGAACCAACTGTCCAAAGAGGTCAGATGGAATTCTAAGATTTCTTTTTGAGTAAGTGTCCGTCAATATGGAAAATAATTTTTTGAAACAAAGCAGATTTTTCCGCCTGTTTATTAGGATAGCTTTTTGTTTTGGTTGGTTTCAAGTGAATTTTTGGTGGAAAAGGAATACAACCAGTAAAAATGCCTGGCTTGTCCTTTTGGGGGGGTGGAAATCAGAGATAATCAGTGATGCAGATTTTACGGTTCTTTGCCCCGGTTCGACTCAATCGAAAATGAATTTATCGGAACGGAAGATTATATTAGGGACACTTCAGTTAATTCCTTTCATATCTACCCCCCTTGAAGATAGACGGAAGATTTCCATTCAAATACCGCCAACTAAAAATAACAAGGAAACAAAAATGTTACAACCATGAAATATCTACAAAGAAAATAATACTTTTTTTTTATTTTTTATTCAAGCCTGTAAGGGCCATCAAACAATAAATTCAGGTAAGACAGTCAGGTAAGGACAACGTGAATTTATTGCGTGTTACGACATACCGGTTCCCGTACGACCACTGACGTTAAGCAACATCGAGTCTGGGCAGTAATTAGATGGGTGACCACTTTAGAATATCAGGTGCTGTTAATCTGAATGTGCGAATAAGGTCTTAGTATTGAAATCCGAGTTCGAATCCCAGTTGGGTTCATTACATTCAGCGATCAAATCTAAATTACCGATGACTAATATAGTGTATGAATTTCAATGCGTTGTACAAGACTGTTTCATGTCATAAATAAAAAAAAAAGACCTATATTGGACATAACACCACTTCTCTGAGTAGACGCCTTACATGCCACCTACCTCGTAAAATAGTACAATAAAAACATTTATTAACACAAAACTTACAAAATCCCTTAAAAAAATTTGGTTGAAAATACAAAATTTTTTAAAATCACAATATAAAAGGTACCTTGCTATAAGAGAGGCACTATATATCAAACAATTTTGTCCTACCATCAAGCTTATATTATTTAGCAGTGGAAATGGAGTTTTGAAATTTTTTTCAATTGGAGTAGATAGACTAAACTATCGCCCGGTTCACACTCCACCCACGTCTATTGAACAGGTGAAGAGGCTCATCCCTTGTTTCCTGTTTAGGATGCGGTTTCGGGTTTTCTCTTTTCCAATCTTCTCACACCTTTTTTTTTTCAATTGGAGTAGATAGACTGAACTATCGCCCGGTTCACACTCCACCCACGTCTATTGAACAGATGAAGAGGCTCATCCCTTGTTCCCTGTTTAGGATGTGGTTTCCGGCTTTCTCTTTTCCAATCTTTTCACTCTTATGTAGCCCCCTGCACATTAGTGGCGTTACCGCCTTGCTCGGGGTGATATGATTTTAAAAAAAAGTAGACAAACGCTCACACGATGCTTAGCCGCGCTCATCACGTGACAGCTTTAAAGCAATCTCCTTTTCAAAAAATACTAAAACACAAAAATTACATTACAATCAAACACGAAAACATAACCACTCTGGAAAAATAACAGCCTTGAAAATGTGAGGAGGATGAAAGCGCTTGGGAAATAAAAAATTATGGAACATTTTTACATTCCTCATCTCCAGAAAAAAGGAAACATGTAAGAATACAGGAAAAACTAAATAAAAAAATAGTTTAAATCTTTTTGTCAGTTGTTTTCAACGAAACATGTTATATATATATATATATATATATATATATATATATGTGTGTGTGTGTGTGTGTGTGTGTGTGTGTGCGTGTGTGTGTGTGACACATAATATATATATATATGTATATTGAAAAAACAAAAATTAAAAACTGCAATAATCAAGCCGGTACAAATAAATATATAAATATATTGTTTGATTAAAAAACAAAATATTAACTAGAATATGAGTATCGATTAAAAATAATGTTCAAACAAATAAATTAAATAAATATATATATATGTAAATATATAAAACATATATATATATATATATATATATATATATACATATGTATATATATATATGCCTACCCACACTGATGAGCTGTGATACAGTGAAACAGTTTTGCATGTGGATGACTAATAAATTAAGCTCTCATTACGATTGAGGTCTCTAAAGGATAACATTTTAAAAAAAGTCATAGCATTTCTGCGATTTACGCATTACTCCTTAATGGCGTGTGTATACACAGCATATATATATATATATATATATATATATATATATATGTGTGTGTATACACAGCATATATATATATATATATATATATATATGCTGTGTATACACACGCCATTAAGGAGTAATGCGTAAATCGCAGAAATGGTATGACTATATATATATATATATATATATATATATATATATATATATATATATATATATATATATATATATATATATATATATATGAAACGCTAAAGTTTCCTTCTTTTTCAGCCATGCACCGATAGCTTAGGGAGTAGAAGCTCCGACTAACACTAAATCGGTCGAATTTCGATCCCTGCTAAAAGCTAGTGGTTGTTTAGCTACACTGATGAGCTGCGGTACAGCAAAACAGGTTTATATGTGGAGGACTTTTATTCAGATGAAGAGGACCAATCGGTTTCGAATCCAGATTTCTCTGGCATTTACTTCTTAAAAAAAAGTGCTCAATAAAACGTAGAGCGTTTAGATTAATAAAGATCTAAAATTTGTCACTTGACTGATATTATATTTATCGATCTGAATACAAGAGATTCGTAGACGAATCTGTTTGTCATCGTCCGGTCTAATCGTCAGAATATCTCAGCAATTGACTCCTGTTGTTCATTATTTTCAAATGTTCTTTATTTGTTTTTGTGTATGTACTTGTATACGTGGCATGTGCGTTGTGATGCAGTAGATATCGGCTCGGAACGAGAAATCGGGGAGCCGAGTTCGAATTCCATTTGAATTCCCTGCATTCATTTTCGCGCAAATAACTGTGGGAAAGGTAATAATCCATCCATTCCCTCCAGTTGTGGGTGTCTTCTCTCCAGTTATGGGTTCTAAAGCCTTGGCTGGCAACCAGTATACCGCAAAAAGTAATGGCAATCTACTGCGGGATAATCTTTTGCCCAGTCAGTCATGACTCTTTCGAGACATGATCACACAAGCGCGTATCACGTATGATACTTAACTGACTGACTGAATTGTATACGCGCATGGGCGTGTGTGTGTGAACGCCCATATATGTGCGCGCGCACTCACACACACACACACACACACACACACACACACACACACACACACATATACATATATATATATTACGGAAATTAACGAACATTAACGAAACTTGGTTATAAACAACCAACTATTTGAAATGATTTGTTTGAACATTATTTTTTTTTTTAGTGAGACTCGTATTTAAGTAGATATTCTGTTTTTAATTAAACAGTATTATATATTTATATCTATGGGCCTGATTATTTACGATAAATTGTTATTACGAAAATGTGTGTCATTAGGCAGGATTCGTGGTCGAGAGGTCTAAGATGTGCCAGATCACATTGAAGCTTCCTCTATGTAGATAGGGGTCACAATTTCGAAACCTGTCGAATGACGCACATGTTCGTCATAAATATTTATCGTAAATAATCAGGCCGGTAGATATAAATATATAATACTGATTCATTAAAAACAGAATATCTACTTAAATTCGAGTATTGATGAAAAATAAGGTTGAAACAAATCATTTCATATATATATATATATATATATATATACACACAAAATAAAATAAATTTTGAATTCAAAACCGTTGTATGATCATTTCTACATGAAATACCTAAGAGAGATCTCTCTTAGGGATTTCATGATATTAATCCGTCTCTTCCCTCCAGTTATTGGTTAAATAACAGGGTAGGACTTGGGGAACTTGCCCTTAAAAATAAATCCCAATGAATCTTGATACTCGAAAAGAAAATGTATTCCTAGACACAAAACTTATATAAAAAAACAACAATAAATTGTTGAAAGAAAGAGGTATTACCAACAATAAATAAATTTAATTGGCAATAAATGACCCGCCGAGGTTGATATGCCATAAAAACAAAAGCAACCAACCAACAACTACTCAATCGCCGTGTTGTAGTGCCTTAATCCGAGACTATCGAGGCAGAGAGAAAACGCTTTACAACGTCCGCACTCAATGGGGGACAGACACTACTCACATTTCCCGCTCAGGAGTGACAACAGTGCTTCACGACTATCTTAGTTATTCGGTCAGTCAGTTAAGTGCTATACGTAATACACCCTTGGCTGATGATTATCCCGTAGTGCGTGAAATAGTTACTTTCTGCGGTAGACTGGTTGCCAGCCAAGGCTACAGAACCCAGTCTGTCCTGTTATTTAACCCATAACTGGAGGGAAGAGACGAGTTAATACTTTTCCCAATGGTATTTGCGCGTAAGTGAATGCAAAGGATTCAACTGGAATTCGAACTCGGCTCCCCGATTTGTCATTCCGAGCCGATATCCACTGCACCACAACGAACATCCATGCTATTTAGACAGAGCCAAAATACTTCACAACGTCGACACCCAACAGAGAACAGAAACTACTCAAATTTTTCCCCTCAGGTGAAATTACAGGACTCAACGTCTATGCTATCTAGTCAGTCAGTTAAGTTTCATACGTGATACCCACTTGGGCGTATGACTGACTGCGCAGAATATTTCTCCGCAGTAGGTTGCCATTACTTTCTGCAGTAGACTGGTTGCCAACCAAGGCTATAGAACCCAATCTGTTCTGCTATTTAACCTATAGCTGGAGGGAAAAGACGGATTAATAGCTTTTCCAAGGGTATTTGCGTGTAAGTGAATGTAAAGAATTCAACTGGAATTCGAACTCC
>JBBBDQ010000669.1:1607500-1620000 GCA_037127315.1 Ascarosepion bandense
CTTCTTTTGTTCTTCCTCTTTCACCCACCCCCGTTTCTGGTTCGTCTTTGTCTTCACATCCTCTTTCTTAAAACTTCAACTCTCTTATGTAGCTCTCTGCACGTGAGTGGCGGTACCGCCTTGCTTGGTGTGAAATGATTAAAAAAAAACATTTTTTGCAACTCTCTTTACTGCTGTGTTCACATCCTTCTTTTGTTCTTCCTCTTTCACCCACCCCCGTTTCTGGTTCGTCTTTGTCTTCACATCCTCTTTCTTAAAACTTCAACTCTCTTATGTAGCTCTCTGCACGTGAGTGGCGGTACCACCTTGCTTGGTGTGAAATAATTAAAAAAAAACATAGATGATAAAAAATACCATGGAGAGTATTTAAAACGCATATTTGTCTATCCAGAATATTTCCCATACACCTTGAAGGCGTAAAATGATATTACAGGCTGTCTACCTGTCTCTCTTTGAAGCCATAAGAGAGTTCAACAAGCGAGAAGTTCGATAGCAGAAACCGTAAGCATAAAACTTCCACCAGGCCATTTTTATCTGTACAATAATGAGATCTTGACGCCAATCTAGTTAGTCAATTAGCATTCATACGTGATACACGTTGAGCGATCATGTCTTTTTCAAGACGTAAGTAGGCAGATTTTCCCGCAGTAGGTTGCCATTTCTTTCTGCAATAGACTGGTTGTAGAACTATAGAACCCAATATGACCAGTTATTCATTCCATAGCTGGAGAGGGGGTGGGAGAAGAGTGGAATTCATATCTTTCACAAGGTTATTTGCACGTAAATTATTTGTAACTAATTCAAGTGGAATTCGAACTCGGCTCTCTGATTTCTCATTCCGAGTTGATATACACTACCGGGCATAATTATTAGTTCACCCCAGTGTTAAAAAATGATGTATTTCATATTATTTTTTTAGTATTTATTGCCAAGTGAATAATTGTAAATGAAAATAGAATGGTTCTTTTGCTAAGACTGCAAAATAACATGTGCATCAAATGAATTTATAAATATTTAATAACTAGCAATATAGCCCGGCGTTGTTCGGGTGTAATGAAATCTTTAAAACCAATCCATGGGCCTGGAACTCAGACTCTTTGGACGTTGGCACGAAAGACTAAAAAACAATAGTTGTTTCCAGTTAAAGCGAAACCGTAGACTGAAAGAAAAATGAATGGATGTAAGTCAAATTTTGATTTCCTGGTATCGATATCAAATAAGTATTTTTCATCGTAAACTGAATTTTGAAGGTTAAATAAGTCCTCTGAGTAAATGGTATCATGGCTGAGACTAAGAACTACAATTATACCTACTTAGAGCCAAACCCGAAGCAAAAACTAAAATAAAAAGGCTGAAAATATACAGATATACTGGCAGATAAACAGACACACACACAAACATCTTGCCTTATATATATATATTATCGATTTTCTGCACTATTGTAAGGACTGCAACCTTGAAACTTCTGGATATCCTTTCTTATGTCTTTGTCTATGAGTGTATCAAATTTGATTAAAATCGGTCCAATCCTTCTATAACTGGACTTTTTCGATTATCAATTTTCGATATTTATCGGGGGTACCTCAACACAAAACTTAGCTAAGAACACTCGCAGACGCTTATAGTACAACTGTGTAAATTTTCAAGAAAATCGGTTCAACCGTTTCGGAGTCTAGAGGTAACAGATACATACACACATACACACACAGAGATAAAATTCCATTTATAAATAAGTTTCGATTTAGATGACCTATAGTGCAGTTTCATCAGTGAAAGAATGAAGAAAATTTAAGGTGATTTAGCAATATTCTAAGCATGGATGAAAGGTAGATATGTATAGATATGAATAGATATGAATAGATATGTATAGATATGAAAAATAGATTTTAGAAAGAAAAATTGTTTCACAGTAAACAATGAACCAACTTTCTTAGCCTCTGATCTTGTAGTGGATTCAATATAATCTTTATTCTTCATGTCAGCTGAGAACATTAGCCCTAGAAGGTGCCTGCTGATGGAAGACAAAGAGGTATCTCTTAGATGGTTAATGGAGAGACGTTTGGTTTTAGAGGCGTTAATAAAATTAACAAGCCATCTTTAGCCTCAGTTAACAACAGACTAGAGTTCGCCTTGGACATCGGCTGCCATTTTGATCAGCCATACTATCGACACAGCGTACCGTCCATAATTATTAGACCACCTCAGTGTTTAAAAAAAAAATGATGTATTTCATACTATTTTTCAGTATGTATTGCCAAGTAAGTAATTGTAAATAAAAATAGAATGTTTTTTTTTGTTAATACTGCACAATAACATGTGCATCAAATGATTTTATAAATATTTAATAATTACCTATATCGCAGTTTCATCAATGAAAGAATGAAGAAAATTTAGGGTGATTCGGACGAGTTCATCTTTGCATCCTTACCTAGTAAAATTTTGCAAACTAATAATAAGAAAAGAACCGTTATATTTTCATTTCGAATTATCCACTTGACAATAAATACTAAAAATGGTATGAAATACATCATTTCTTTTGAAAACCTGGGGTGGTCTAATAATTATGGCTGGTAGTGTACATTACACCACCACGCACATCCAGTATTATTCTTAAATATTAAAATTTTAGTGACTATAATGTAGATCGAAGACGCTACGTCAAAAATTCTTTTAGGAGATAGTTCTTCTACTAACCAAGTATCTTCTTTAGGGGTTTTCGACAAAATCAAAAGGTGGATCTCCAGTGTAATCGATCCCAATTTGGCAGCTCGACTTCAGACACTTTCTCACCGACGAAATGTGGCTTCCCTCTGTCTTTTCTACAAATAAAACCACGGTTTCTGCTCCGACGAGCTTATTTCCCTGGTGCCTTGACCACATGAATTAACTCTTGCTACTTGATTGGCAACTACGTCCCACCCTTTTACCGTCAAAATAGTCAAATGTAACCGCCACTTGTTCTCTGTTTCTTTTCTCGCTTGTGGAATTTCCTACTCCATGCTGATAGCTACAATCTTCAAAAGTTTAAAGGCAACGTCAATTGTCATCTTCTATCTTCTTGATTCTCAATTTTTTTCTCTTGTCCTTTCTTCGACATCCCTGGTAATTTCCCTATTTCCTCGTCTTTCTCTTTTCCCTGTAACCCCTTGCGCACCAGTTGTGGTTCAGTGTTGCTTGGGGCGAAACGACAATAAAAAAGTAAAAAAAAAAAAAGAAAAAATGTAGACGAATAATTTTCGTAACCGTTAATTTATCTTATATAAGACTACGTTAATTAAGATCACAGCAATAATCAAATTCGACATCCGAACAAATTGGTCTGCTCGAGACTAGCTTATAAACTACGCTTTTTTTTAGAGGCCAGAAATTTTCTTTTTATAATGATAAATATTTTCTAAAGAAATAATTTTCATTTAAAAATCCGATAGTCTTTTAAAAACATATTTTCTAGGAATCGGCGTAAAAACTTTCTGGATTCTTAAAAAGAAACCAAAGAGAACTGACATCAAACAAAGTACTCGGACATATTAGATGAGACAGGCAGATAATGATAAAAATAGACTTAATTTCCTTTTATCTGGGAATATCAATGAAGAGAAATAACTATTTTAGCTAGAGATGTGTAGAAAATATAGCACCCTCTCCAAAAAAAAAAAAAAAAAAATAATAATAATATTAAAATATTTTAGTCAAAGAGAGAATATCTTATCAAAAACTTGTAAAAAAGTTACTTTTAAAATTTATTATTTATCTATATTTCTGAGATGAGGAAGTATTTACAGCATTTACATTATTCGGATTACTGTCCTCATCTTTCTTGCCATTTGTACGACATTTCGGCCGTTGTACGCTCCGGCCTTCTTCAGGTGGTAGGAATTTCGAACCGAACCCTTTATTACAATCACTGGGGTATTTCATTTCATCCTCGTTCCTTGCGTAAAGCACTCGATTGAAAGTCATGAGTTATCTCTCTCTAACCCTGCAAGTTCACTACTGCTGTAGGACACACGACCCAGTGGATATAGACGTTGGTTAGTTCCTGACTTGACTCTTAGGGTTGTGAGTTCAATACCAGGCTATAGCAGTGGTGAACAAGTAACTATTGTGTTACAGCTATTTAATAAATGTTTAGCTATTTAATAAACCAAAAATTCGAAAATATTTTTTAATTCTCCCTCAAGAATGGCGATGATGCCACTAAGACACAAGGAGAAGAGAAAGAGAATGAAAATACATTAGAAGGAACTGGCAATACAATCCTAAAGCGGAGACAAGGGAAAAAAAATCTTCAGAAAGTTAGACAAGAAAAAGATATATGAACGTCATGTCTGAAGAGGAGAATTACCATTGAATACAACAATGTACGAGTTTGAGTTTTGTTTAACGGTATATCAACCTTTATGGGATATTTAATGCCAAAAAGGTAGGGTTTTAAGGTATATTTTTAATGTTCGGTTATAGTGAGAAGGTTGATTTAGCCAGAGTTTAATGAAAATGTTTTGTTTTACGTCTATTGAACAGGTGAAGAAGCTCATCCTTTGTTTCCTGTTTAGGATGCGGTTTCCGGTTTTCTCTTTTCTAATCTTTTCACTCCTATGTAGCCCCCTGCACATCAGTGGCATTATCGCCTTGCTCGGGGTGATATGATTAAAAAAAAATTCTCTTTTATTTTAGAAAATTGAAAATGTCTTCTAGTGTTGTATTCAAAAATGTTTTGTTGAGAATAATTTTTTTCCTTCAAAAATGTATTAGGGTCATAACTTTTCCTTCAAAAATGTATATTTTTCTATAAAAGTGTATTTTTATGTATATATTTCTATAAAAGTGTATTTTTATACTTATTAGTGTTTTGATCTCAATTTGGGGGGGGGGTTAACTATTTGCCCATAGCTGGGACCCTAATAGGTGCTACCACTCCGGGTCAGGGTGGACCTGGAAACAACATCAATTAAGAGATGGTTCCATGCTCTTCACAACCTCCCAATCAGAGGCCTTGCTGTCGGATGCAGTTTACCGTCATGCTCAGGACCAGACAATGTACGACATCAGTAAAATAATAATAAATATTATTTCATAATCCTCGCTTTTATAATAAAAACGTTGCGTATTTATTTGTATATATATATATATATATATATATATAATTTTTAAAAAAAAATCACCTGAAGATGAAGCGGTCCACATATAGCCTCGAAACCCAACAATTAATGTGTTGTGATACTATGAATTTATAAACCATTGAAACAACTATTACAGTATATATATATATATATATATATATATATATATATATATATATATATATATAATTCAATTACTTACATGATAAATTAGACCAGTCCACAGTTGTATTAAAAAGTGTTCAATACAATTATATTGTAGAACTTTTGAATAGTTTTTATTTGTAAACGAGTTATTTCACGACTTATGTTTTCAGGCGATTTGCAATAACTAATTTTACCGTTTTTTTTTCAATCACAGATCTACATTCAAAATACATAAGTTAAAAAATTGTACAAAATTGGCTAGCTATGTGTAGAAATTGAAATTAAAATCATAAACATAACGTGGAGTATAGTGAAAACAGCCAAGCCATACAAAAGTGGCAAAATATGTAGACTCTGCCAGGTAGGAAAGTTAGCTATTATCTTATTCCCAAACAAAAATTAATTACTGAATGAAAGCACAGAAAGTATAACTAAGTGTAACCTTACTTTAAAATACCTATTAGGTCCCTAAAACCATGAATGAAGACGTTACAATATCTTCTATTTTTTTAAAAATTACGCGTTCAAAAATTCCCCGTTACGTGAGTGTTCAAAAAAAAAAAATCCTGTTACATGAGCGTTCTAAAAAAAAACAAAAAACAAAAAAAGGTATGTATCGCTCATTGACTGATGAATTAGAGCACTCTGGCTATTGGGCGTGTATAATGATAATATGCACGCTAAAAAGTCTACCTTCTTCTACCGAGCGCCCATGGCCCAGAGGTAGAATCGCCGACTGACGCCAATTCGGTCGGGTTTCAATCCTGGGTTAAAAGCAATCGGAGTTTAACCGTACTGATGAGCTGTGATACAGCGAAACAGATCTGTCTGCGGATGACTATATATATGCGCAGACAATTCTGTATCACAGCTCATCAGTACGATTAGACATTCGATTACATCCAGCCAGGAAGAATCCAGCGATTCTACCTCTAAGCTAGGGGGCGCGGTGAAGGAAGGCGGATTTTAGCGTGTTCTATACACAATATAAACATACACCAATAGCCGAGAGTGTTCAAATTCATTACTGAATTGAACGATGCAAAAATAACGGTGAGTAGCTACTGTTTTAAAAGTCTATCATTTCTCCAGAGTGCTCAATCGACGAGTGAAAGCCTAATTTCCTTCCAGTCACTCTCATGTAGTAAGTGACAATAGCGAGGCAGCATCGGCTCAGTTCATTCTCTTTACTACTAGTTATTAAACTTTACTGCCAGTTATGAACACTTTTGCAGCGTGTTTGCTCTTTAACAGTGTCTTATTGCATATATTTGTAATAAATATATGGTCGAGTAGTGAAGAATATATATATATATATATATATATATACATCCTCTCTGTTTTAATAATGATTGTTGCTAACCTGCTTGGTTAAGTAGGTTAGCAAGTCGGTTTCTGGTTGTTTTTCTTCTGTTGCCCTGATTTGTATTTTTCGGTCTAGGTCTGAGTTTTCATCACTTCGAAGAGGATGAATTGCCCGACATCAATTTAAGTAATTTGGTGCATGATTTTAATTGCCAGTGAGCTGCTGGTTATGTGGAGTGTACCACCTTACCTTGTACCACTTTACCTTGTACCGCCTTACCTTGTACCTTCTAAAATACGACTTGGCAAAATGGATAACGTGTTATCTTCCCTCTACATACTATGGAACCGGCTATTGCTCAACACCTAGTAGAGAATATAGCCTGTGCCAAGTCGTTAGGAAAGAGTAGTTCAAAATTTTGCATACAGCTGGTTCCAATAATAATTTAAAGATTTTGGAATAGGTTTGTATATGTTTACTTTTACATTTATGATAGCTTATAGTGGGTCATCCGTTCTAGTAAAACGTAGTTGTGTGTTGAAACAGATTAACTGAATTTGGCCTCGTTAGAAGATAGCCCACTATAAGTTATAAAAGGGGTTATAAATCAGAGAAAAAAAATCAAGAAAATCAGATTGAGTATAGAAACAACATTTTATATATACACATATATCAATTACGGTTTATACAAATAAAAATAATGTCTTTAGGATGGGTTCAAAAGGACGTTAAAATGTTCATAGCAGTAAATGCTGAAAAGAGAATTTGTGCATATGTATGTGTGAGCGTTTGTCAGTAAGGAATGTCTTTGATGTATCCGCTCTTTTCGTCGGTAAGTAGCTCAGAAGACAGGGAAGGCGAGGCGAGCATAGTGGATCGCTTGACGAGGTCAAGGGACGTGCTAATTACGCTCATACTTTCTCAACTTTGGTGATGCTTTTTGTGTCGGCTTTTTATTTCGTCTTTGTGGGTCCCAGCAGGTCATTTGGGAATTCACATCCGTATTTAATTCTGGGCTTCCCTTTGGATGATAAATAAAATTCGGAATTTGATATTTATTAATTTTTGGTTTTCTGCCGGAACATATGCGTAGAGCCGGCTGCTCAAAGACCAGTTTTGGTCATTTGCTTTCTGGTCCTGAGAGTGCAAAGATCCGGTACCTCGCTTTGCTCGCTCGGTATCATCACAATCTTACCCCCAAATTTATGTTGTTGAAAACGGAAGAAATATAACCGATTCAAAAAATCTTTTGAACAGGAGTTGAGTTTTATTCTTTGTTTCTTGTTTAGGATTGGATTTTCGATTGCTTCTAAATTCAGCTTCAATACTTCAATACTTCAATACTTCAATACTTCAATATTTCAATACTTCAATACTTCAATATTTCAATACTTCAATACTTCAATACTTCAATTCTAGACACGTAACGAATATTCTACTTGACTTTTGTAATGCATATTTGGCTATTTGGATTTTTAGTGTCACACTTTACGATAAATAATTATTATCTCGGGAAAAATACCCAAATATTTATTCCCCCCCCCCCACCAAAAAAAAATATATATATTCTTAAAATCCAGGATATTTTTCGAATTTACATAACCTTAAAAGGATTGACAAGCTGTAACAAGAAAACTGATAAGAAAATCATTTTCTAATTAAGACCCAACTGAATCATTTAAAAAAAAAAGTGTTCGCATCAAAACCTACGGACTGTTACTGAAAAGCTGCCTAATAATTGGTAACTAATCGATGTAAACACCGGTGAATAGATAACTGAAGAAAAAGGCATTCTATTTTATTCTTTGAAGAACTTAATAGGAAATCGAAAACGGAAATTATTTATGACTCAACCTAACACATTAACTTAAACCTGATAGACGCATATCTGAAATTTATAAGTCATATATAAGGCGTAAAACTTCTAAAGTAGCAACCTACTGCGGAAAAAACTTCTGCATAGCCAGTCATGAATCAAAAGAGACATGATCGCCCAAGTGTGTATCACGTATGGCACTTAACTATGTTATGTCAATGGGCTAAATAGTTAAAATAAATTAGCATATATGAGGGCATAAAAGAACCCCACCTAAGCATTTGACTGGATGTGTGTTGTGATGCAACAGGTATCTGCTAGCGATGAGAAATTCGAGTTCGAATTCTTGTTGAATTCGTTGCATTCACTTGCACACAAATACCCAACTCTTCTCCCTCCAGATATGGATTAAATAGCAGGAGAGACTGGTTTCTGTAATCTTGGTTGGCAACCAATGTAACACAGAAAAAATGGCAATCTACTTCGGGAAAATTTTCTGCCTAGCCAGTCATGAATCAAAACAGACATGATCGCCCAAATATGACACGTAACTGACTATGTTAAGTCAATGGGTTTACCAGTTGAAATTAATTAGCATATATGAGAGCATATAAGAAGCCCATCTATGCAAATTTCATTTGACTGGCTAGGCAGAAAATTTTCCCGAAGTAGGTTGCCATTTTTTTTCAAACAGATTACGAACGGACTAGAAGTCACAGAAACAAAACATAGTGATACATGCTTTGGGCGATCATGTCTCGAAAGTGACATGACTGACTGCGCAGAAGATTATCCCGCAGTAGGTTGCCATTGCTTTCTGCGGTAGACCGGTTGCCAGCCAAGGCTATAGAACCCAATCTGTCCTATTATCTAACCCATAACTGGAGAGAGAGAAGAAACGGATTAATACCTTTCCTAACGGTATTTGAGCGTAAGTGAATGCAAGAAATCCAACTGGACTTCGAACTCGGCACCACGATTTGTCTTTCCGAGTCGATATCCATTATACCGCAACACACACACACACACACACACACACACACACACACACACACATATATATATATATATTAAATGTAAAAATGACCACTTATATATATATATATATATATATATATATATATATATATAAGTGGTCATTTTTACATTTAATGAGTTAATGAGTTGTTGAAGTTAATTAAACTTAATTGAAGTTACTCTTAACACCGTTAAATTTAGACTTTCACCATCACAGCCGGGACTGAGAGGAGTCAAGCCTGATCGTTGACAGTTCTTCACCGCTGTTTCTGTGGATACTGAAATACAACGTGGGTGTGGGGCAGGATTGGTGCAGAACGGGCACGGAGCAATGATGGCATCAAATGAAGCACCCAGCTACAGGGTATTAACTCCACAAAAATGGATTCATTTGTAGAACATTAAATGGTTAACCAAATATTTAAGGTACTCATTTCATTTGCTTTTATGTTAAATAAAATTAAAATATATGAAACCGTAAAAGCCTTTGTGGAATGGAGGTGTGAAACTAAATCTATGCTCTAAATAACATTTAAAAGCGTTTTAGTCATTAAAATATTAAATTTCTTAAACATATTCCCTATTTGTTGGAATTTACAAATTTCCAATTATTACGAAAATTGGGTTCCTTAAATCGAAAACTTTAAGTTATAAATAACAAAAAGAACAAAATAAGTAGTACAGTAAAGCATTTTTTTATAATTAACATTGAAAATAAAACAATAATTAGATCAAATGGAACGGAAGTTAAAAGTTAAAAAATGGAGAAAATCACATTGATAATTTAAAAAATATGCAGTAGTTTTCAAAAAGTTGTGTGTATTCGCGTGTTTTTTTCTTTTTTTTTTTTGGTACTTAATTTCAGAAGAAAGTTAACTTTCAAATATATGAAAATAAGTGATAATTGTAATTTCACTTTATTTTTTCAGACGAAACTTAACTTTCAAATATATGAAAATATAGATTTTTTTTAAAGAAAGTTAACTTTAAAAAAGTTAAAACTACACTTATCACTTATTTTCATATATTTGAAAGTTAACTTTCTTCTGAAATTAAGTACCAAAAAAACAAAAACAAACAAAAAAAAACAAATTAATTAACAAAAAAAAAAAACTGAGGAAAAAAGAACACGCAAATACACGCAACTTTCTGCTGAATTGAGTACCGAAAAAAAATCGCGTAGCAAAAGATACAACCCCAAATGCCAAATACAGGTGGGGGATAACAGAATCAAGCAAGTACAAGAATTTAAGTACCTAGGAAGTGTTCTAACAGGAGATGGAAAGTGTGACACGGAGATCCGAAGGCGAATTGGCATGGCAAAGGACGCGTTCCAGAAGATGAGCAAAATACTAACACACAGGAAAATCTCAATAGAAACGAAGAAAAGAGTGCTAGACTGCTACGTGATGTCAGTTCTTCGATACGGCAGTGAATGCTGGACAATATCATCGAAAATGAGGACAAAACTGGAGGCGGCCGAAATGTGGTTCTACAGAAGGATGCTACGGATATCGTGGACTGAGCATGCAAGCTACGACGAGGTGTTAGAAAGAATGGCAACAAAAAGGAAATTGATGCTGAGCATCAGGAAGAGACAACTGAAGTTCCTGGGACATGCAATGAGGAAGGAGAGCCTGGAGAACCTGATACTGACTGGACAGATAGAAGGAAGGAGAGGCAGAGGAAAGCAGCGGATAATATATTTGCAGGGCCTGATCAGGTGGATGACGGAACGGGGGTTGCCAGGAGCAACAGGAGCAAACATACTAAGAGCCACAAGGGATAGGGAGACGTGGAGAGCCATGATCGCCTACGTCCTGAAGGGACAGGGCACATAGAAGAAGAAGTAAATTCTCCAAACTGACTAACACTGATTCGTGTTATACATCCCATTCCGGGCACAAAGATTTCTTTGAGCCGAAAGTCCGAGTCAATCAGAAATTCCAATTCTGGACGAAAATCAAGTTCTTCAAATTACTTCGTGGAACTTCAAAACCTCACTTCACAAAGTTCCTCACTCCTTGGCATTTTGAAGAAATAAAATTGATTTCCCCAATTCACAAATTTTGGAGATATTTTAATCTGAATTTAAAACGAAAAACATTAAATTTACAAAGTTTTCGTGTTACTTTAAATTCAATATGAATTAAAATCTTTTATAAACACTATTTTTTTCAGTTATTTTAAAATTTGAATTTTTAACTGTTCCCTTCTGATCGGGTCACATATCCCAGTGTTGAATATTCAGGCACCAGATGAAGAGCAAATTTACAATTCCGGAATCATGTTGATTCCAAAAAGGTATATGTTTTTGTAGGGTAATAGCGGCCCTAGTTAGAGGGTTTCAGGTACACGGAAGGACAGGCATAATTCGCTTTTTATTTATTTAGAAAAAAAAAACAAAAAACAAAACAAAACAAAAAAAACAGGTGTAAATGATCTTGAGACAGTTTTTGACATATTTTTTTTTTTTGGTGGGGGTAGGTTTCTCTTTTTTCATGTTCTTCATAAAAGTCTTCTTTATAGTCAGCAGCTCTTAAGCCCTGAGGAGTGAAGTAAGAAGATACATCTCCTTTGATTCTCTCAAATCACAGAAGAATCACAGCGGCCAGAGACACTCTATGTATGATCAGTGAAACATCCTTAGTGTTTACGCATAACTATCTGTCATTCCTTGGGTTGACCTCAAAGTTTTTCTCATCAAAGAAAGAAATAAGCCTTCCAAGGTCTAGATGTTTTGAATTGCTCAACAAACGTTTTGCGCAGATTAGGTTAACTTATTTTTTTGTGGACATGAACTGAGCGTATTTCTTCATTGCATACATACATACATACATACATACATACATATATATATATATATATATATATATATATATATATATATATAAGAAAAATTAAGGCAGACACGTTATTTCATAGTGAATCGGAAGCATAGGCCTATTTCAGGCGAACTATCGTCAGCTTCCGTCTTTATTTTACAAAGGATTTTACACGAATCAGATTCACAAATACCTACAAAAACGAATGGAAATAACGCTCGCTCCCTTAAAAGAGAAAATTTAAGAAAAAATACATCAGTTTTCTTTTT
>JBBBDQ010000669.1:1625000-1812500 GCA_037127315.1 Ascarosepion bandense
TAGACTGGTTGCCAATCAAGGCTATAGAATCAAATCTGTCCTGCTATTATCTCATCCAGATAAGTCAGTTACGTGGTAGACGCTTGGAAAATCATGTCTAGTGAGAGACATGACTTACTGAGCAGATTTTCCCGCAGTAGGTTTCCATCACTTTCTGTAGTAGACCGGTTGCCAACCAAGGCTATAGAACCCAATCTGTCCTGCTATTCATCCCACAGATGGAAGAAGAAGAGATAGATTAATATCTTTCCAAAAGGGTATCTTAAGTGAATGCAACGAATTCAACAGAAATTCGAACTCGGCTCTCCGATTTCTCTTTCCGAGACGATATCCACTGCACCACAATAGACATAGATGTTTGATAACCTGAGTACAAGGCTATATGATGATTAGGAATAATGTGTTGTGTCGCTTATGTATTTTAAGTCTCGGAAGTAAAAACATTAATCCCATATTTCTGAAATCATATACTGTACAAGCTCTGAATTGGAATTCCTGTATGTAACTGTAAATAACGCTTCAAAATGGAATGCCGAATATTCGCGCGGAAATAACTTGGAAATTTTCTCAATGAAAGAGAAGCCGGCACAGATGGAAGCGCAGTTATAAATCCGTTACCCTCCACATTCCCAAAAGACCCAATACTAAGTCAATTCTAAGCGCCACCATCTTCGCCATCTTTGAAGGTCCCATTTATACAAATTCTATCTAATTGTACAACTTCCGTTCTTTTAAGATCACGCATGCGTAGTTTATCCTATTTGTTCAAATACTTCTGCTATTGATTAAGAAAGCAGCCATTTTCCTTTTTAGCTTTTATCTTTCTTCTTTTTTTGAAAAAGATTTCGGAATGAATTTAGAAGCCAACTAGATTTGCGGCTATTATTTTTAATTTATATAAAAGTTAAGAGAGTTTTTTTTTATATCTTTTTTATTTTCGCTTTTCTGTGCGTTCAAAACGAGCAGAATATCTAAAGTTGCACAAGCTAAGAAATATGGAACGGACGTTTGCACTCGAATGTCAGGCCAACGGAGTGTAAGAATACGAGGCAGAAGTAAGAAAATCACTCTTATAAGTAAATTAGAGGCAATTTATTTGTTTATTCTGTTTCATGCTTCAGATGCAGCGTTTACAGCAATCAAAACTAACACTGGAGCATTTAATAGTAACAGTATTGGGTTTGATGATTTCTCCTGAATTCAGTGTACACTATCAATTGACGTCATGTTGTCCTTATAAGTAAACTCAGTATTTACAACATACATCTAAGCAAGTACATGCACGCATTTCACACATACGCACACACACACACACACACACACACACACACACACACACACACACATATATATATATATATATATATATAAACTTATTTATAAATGGAACTTCGTCTCTGTGTGAATGTGTGTGTATGTGTGTGTGTGTGTGTATCCGTTACCTATAGACTCCGAAACGGCTCAACCGATTTTCTTGAAAATTTACACAGTTGTACTATAAGCGTCTGCGAGTGTTCTTAGCTAGGGTTTGTGTCGAGGTACCCCTGATAAATATCGAAAATCGATAATCGAAAAAATTGAGTAATAGAAGGAATGGTCCGATTTTAATCAAATTTGATACACTCATAGACAAAGACATAAGAAACGATATTCAGAAGTTTCAAGGTTGCAGAAAATTTGATATCGGTACCAGGAAATCAAAATTTGACTTACATCCATTCACTTTTCTTTCAGTCTGTGGTTTCGCTTTAACTGGAAACAACTATTGCTTTTTAGTCTTTCGTGCCAACGTCCAAAGAGTCTGAGCTCCAGGACCATGGATTTAAAGCCCCAGGACCATGGATTTAAAGCCCCAGGACCATGGATTTAAAGCTCCAGGATCATGGATTTAAAGCTTTCATTACACCCGAGCAACGCCGGGCTATATTGCTAGTATATATATATATATATATATATATTTCTCAAAAAATATTCAGGTCGATAGATTTATATATATAAATATACTGTTTAATTTAAAACAAAATATCTAATCAAATACGAATATCTATTAAAAATAATGTTCACACGAATTAATTAAATTTGTTGTTTTTTAATGTATTTCGTCAATTATCGGAATTTCCGTAACATTGTCTGTTTACGATACACTTTCATAGCAGAGATGATTATTTAGAAGAAATCGGAATTTTTTGTTTATAAGGCTTAATTCGGCTTCGTATACTGTGAGATCATTTGTGGTCGAGTGGTTAAGAAGAATGAGATCAATTAATGGCATCCCCTATGTTGTTAGGTATCTCAGGTTCGACTCTTACCGAATAACTCATTTTTCCTAACAAAATTTCTCAAAAATTTTCAGGCTGGTGGAGGTATATATATAAATATACTGTTTAATTAAAAACAGAAAATCTACTCAAATATGAGTATCTATGAAAAAATACTAAAACAAATAAATTATATATATATATATATATAGACGTAAATTAATAAATATACATAAAAGGAGGGTGTACATATGTATAGTATTCAGGTGTTTAATGTATGAACATACCTATATTATATATAATAATAAATATACATATTATCCTATGTCGATGGCACGACTCGGAGTTTCATGCGTTATGCAAGCATCAGTTGCATATTTCAAACTGACAGTTTAATAGATTTGAATTTAAGTTCATTCGATGGGGAATTAAATCTTATAAAGTTAATTTACTGCTTTTTTAATAAAAAAAAATTAAAAATTTAAATACTCTACGGTTACAAGTGGATAAAAATTTAAAGTTTGAATTTTAAATTAAAATGAAAATAAAAAATAAAAGTAAAATGAAGAAGAAATCAAAGGGGCGTAAATCATGAGTCTTAAAAATATAATTATTCAAATATTTCATGTACATAAAAATGTAGGAAAATTATAATTTTAAAATTTTAAATAAAAATAAAAATAAGATAAGAGAAAAGAAAAGAAAAAAGAAAAGAAAAACTAAGAGGTAAAAATATAGAATTAAAATGTAAGGAACAAAAACAAAAGGTGTTTAATTCATAGTTGTTAAAAGTAATTTTGTGGGAGAAAGAAAGAAAGAAAGAAAGAAAGAAAGAAAGAAATAGGCCCGTGTAAAGAGAAATCTATATCAATCTGGTCCTAAAAATTTAGGTATTTTTCCTATGACTGCATGTGGTCATTAAATCACTTTTTTTATTCATTAAATTTAGATTCTTGATATGGTTTAAGATGACAAGATTTTCTAAATGCCATGAATTACATTTATCTCCTTTTTTAGTTTGAAATATGCACCTGATGATTGCATAAAGTATGAAGCTCCGAGTCGTGCCATCGACATAAGATAATATGTATAGTTACTATTATATATATATTTATTAATATATATATATATATATATATATATATTTTTTTTTTTTTATATATAAAATAATGACCATATATGGCAGCAGTACTCCATGCACGGAGTTCACCACAGTTCTTAAATACAGGAACAACTAAAGAGAACTTCCAGCATGCAGGGAAACAGGAAGCAGAAATGCAGTAGTTATATAGTTTAGAGAGGACAGGGGTGAGTTCAGGAGCACACCTCTGTTATTCACGAGCACACCTCTTTTTATATTTATATATAAAATAATGTTCAAACAATTCATTTCATATATATATATATATATATATATGAAATGAATTGTTTGAACATTATTTTATATCGATACTTGTATTTAAGTAGATATTCTGTTTTTTCTCGCAGCTTTGCCCTCTTGGCAACTCCGACCATGCTGTTGTCTCTCTCAATATTTATTTCCACTCTCACTCCCTCCAGGAGCCTCCTACCTATAGGATCTCCTACGGCTACCAAAATGCTGACTGGGACGCCTTTCGCGATTTCCTCTGCGACGTCCCTTGGGGAAAGTGTTCGATCTCCCAGTTGATGACTGTGCCTCTGAGGTTTCGTCTTGGATGAAAGCTGGCATTGATGCCTTGATACCTACCAGGAAGTATTGCCTAAAACCTAATTCTTCTTCGTGGTTCTCTCCTGCCTGTTCGGCCGCCATTGCCCACAGGAACCATTACTCCCGTCTATTCCGGAGACAGTCATCTGATCACGATAGGCGCCTATTCACGACTGCTCGTAATGAGTGCAAGAGAATCTTGAATAACGTCAAACGGTTACTTGCTGAGAGAATGCGACAGCGCATAGCTGACCGCAAGTTCGGCTCCAAGGACTATTGGCGGTTGTACAAACGGGTGCTGAACAATAGTAAAACCTCAATACCTCCTTTAATCAATGAATTCGAGGTTCTCACGTCATCTGTGGACAAAGCTGAGTGCTTTGCCCGCAGATTCTCATCCAACTCCACATTCGACTCATCTGTAGTACACTCACCCGACTTCTCTATTAGAATTGAGGCCAAACTGCACGACGTATATATTACCCCGACAGTAGTTTCCCGAGTAATCTCAAAAATTGACCCCCATAAGGCTTACGGCGGTGATGGAACCCCTGTTATAGTACTTAAGAGGTGTGCTCCTGAACTCACCCCTGTCCTCTCTAAACTATATAACTACTGCATTTCTGCTTCCTGTTTCCCTGCATGCTGGAAGTTCTCTTTAGTTGTTCCTGTATTTAAGAACTGTGGTGAACCCTCGGACCCATCCAACTATCGCCCTACCAATATTCGGGAAAGTATTCGAGGCCATAATTAATGCTGAAATAGTTCAACATCTTACTGTCCACAAACTCTTCTCTGACAGGCAATATGGGTTCCGCTTTGCCAGGTCCACGGCCGGCATGCTAACAACCGTTACGGAGTACATGCTCCTGACCCTTGATGAGTCAGGTCAGGCTCGTGCTGTGGCCCTGGACATCTCCAAGGCTTTTGACAGGGTTTGGCATTCTGGCCTTCTATGCAAGCTACGGGGTTACGGTATTACCGGATGCTTGCTTGATCTAATCCAATCTTTTTCTAAATAACCGCAAAATAAAGGTCGTCTTGAATGGGCATGCCTCTTCATCCTACAGCACAAATGCTGGTGTCCCTCGGGGCTCTATCCTGGGCCCGACGCTCTTCCTTATTTTCATCAACGACCTCCCAGATGAGATCAAGTGCTAAGTAGGCATCTACGCAGATGACACCACAATTTACTCCCGCATCAGTAAAAAACCCGTCGTGGCGGACAAACATAATCTCGCTGCTGACCTTGAACGGGATCTACACTCTGTGGTGAATTGTGGCAAGAGGTGGCTTGTCAATTTCAATGCGTCTAAGACCAAGCTGTTGTCTGTCAATCATCACAGGCAACCTCTCCTGCCTCCCATAAGCATGGACCAAGTGATTCTCCCTGAGAGCAATACACTGCGCTTCCTCGGCCTTAGCTTCTGTTCTGATCTCAAATGGAAACACTACATCGAGTCCATAGCTAAATCCACTGCTAAGAAGGTTGGGTCACTGTGTCGGGCCAGGATGTTTTTTTCCCCCAGAATCCATCCTGCATATATACAACTCAACCATTCATCCGTGCATGGAGTACTGCTGCCATATATGGTCAGGCGTCCCTGCCGTTCACCTCAGTGTTCTCGACAGACTCCAAAGGAGAATCAGTAATGTGATAGGTACTGACTTGGCAGCTCGACTACAGCCACTTCCCCACCGACGAAATGTGGCCTCCCTTTGTCTGTTCAATAAATACTTTCATGGCTTCTGCTCTGACGAACCTAAGTCACTGGTGCCTTCTCAACAGGTGTTTACTCGTACAACCAGATTGGCAACTGGGTCCCACCCATACACAGTTAGGTTAGCCAAATACAGACGACAATTCTACTCCTGCAGCTTCTTCTCTCGCACTTCCCGCCTGTGGAACTCGCTTCCATATTCTTGCTTTCCTGACGGCTACAACCTCCAGGAATTTAAATGCAATGTATATCCTTTCCTTTCTCTCCACCTTTGCAACTGTCATCACACCTGTATTCCCACCCTCCTCTTGCTCCTTACTAACTGGTTCGTCTTCCTCTTCACTCTCTTCTAATTAATCTTTTTACTCTTATGTAGCCCCCTGCACATCAGTGGCATTACCTCCTTGCTCGGGGTGATACGATTATATATATATATATATATGTGTGTGTTTTCATTTTTAAGGAAGGTTTATTTCATGTACAGAACTACATTCCAGTCGAATTCGTTTTATTTACTTACCCACGAAAACCAGTGGAAAGAGTATTAATCTATCTCTTCTTCTTCCAGCTGTGGGTTAAATAGCAGGACAGATTAGGTTCTATATCCTTGGTAGGCAGAAATTAATGACAACTTACTGCGGGAAAATCTTCTGCGTAGTTAGTCATGTCTCTTTCCAGACATGATCGCTCAAGAGAGTAACATATATGGCAATTAACCGACTGGGAGATCTACACACTAAATACGATTTAAATATATTATTAATTATGTATATAGAATATATATAAAATATCTATTTTTACGGGTATTTACTAAAAAAATTGTTTTATATGAAATATAAAAAATCCTTATTATTACTGCATTGTTTTTGTTGTTGTTGTTACCTACAATCTGTGGTTAATTGACGCAAGAAATGACTTGTTAATCTTAACGCCTGCAAAACGAAACCACTCTCATTAACTCGTTTGTGATATCCGTTTTTACCTTATATGACCAAAGCTGATGCTAATCACCTGGAAAGTGACCCATTGCAGCTTCTCGGACTAACGTTTTCGGCTTACATTAAAATAAATAATTATAATGAATCATTTGCGAGGTCCACTACAAGGAAATATTTTTCCCTGACTCTTGCCTGAGAATTTTCGTGACAGAATCTATCTTGAGCATTTATATTTCTACCATTCGTCTATCCATTCAATATTGCTGACACATCTCATCTGGTGGCTTAGAGGTTTTTAAAATACAACGAAGAATCTGCAATGTTATTGGTCTTGAACTGTCATCTCGGCTTTAGTGACTTTCTACACAGCGGTAACGTATTTTCTTTGTACCTTTATATTAAATATTTTCGTGTAAATTGTTCTGAAGAGCTATCCTCAGCTAGACATTGAGAATCTAAGCTCAGTAATAGATTTGGTAGGATGTGCGTTGTGGTGCAGTGGATATCGGCTCGGAACGACCAATCGGGGAGCCAAGTTCGAATCCCAGTTGAATTCCTTGCATTTGCTTACGCACAAATACCCTTTGGAAAGGTATTAATCCGTCTCTTCCCTCTATTTATGGGTTAAATAGTAGGACAGATTGGGTTATATAGCCTTAACTGGCAACCAGTCTTCCGCAGAAAGCAGTGGTAACCGACTGAGAAATAATCTTCTGCTTAAAGTCATGTCTCTTTCGAGACATGATCGCCTAAAGCCTGTATCACGTATGGCACTTAACTGACTGACTAAATATAATAGTTGGAAAAATGATTAAGGCTTCTACTGGGCATAAAGTGGGGGATCCGTTTTATATTGTTATGAAGTAATAAACTGATCTCCCATTAATTATTACTTAATACTAATAATACATCTCTCCCCCCTCTAGCTATGAGTCAAATAAAAGAGCAGATTGGGTTCTATAGCCTTGGTTAACAACCAGTCTGCCGCCGAAAGCAATAGCAACCTACCGAGGAATAATCTGTTTAAACAGTCATGTCTCTTTCGGGACAGGAGCGCCCGAAGCGAGTATCACGTATAGCCCTTAATTAACTGACTGAATAGATTTGGCGGATGTGCAGTGGCTATCTCTCAGTAAGCCCGCGCGTTCTAGTAGCATTGCTGCTTTGCTTCTAAACTTATTCATAAATGGTCTGTGTGTGTATGTGTCTGTGTGTGTGCGTGTATGTGTGTGTGTGTCCGTTACCTATAGACTCCGAAACAGATGAACCGATTTTCTTGAAAATGTACACAGTTATACTATAAGCGCTTGCGAGTGTTCTTAGCTAGGTTTTGTGTCGACGTACCCCCGATAAATATCGAAAATCGATAATCGAAAAAATCGGGTAATACAAGGAGTGGTCCGATTTTAATCAAATTTGATACACTCATAGACAAAGACATAAGAAACGACATTCAGAAGTTTCAAGGTTGCAGTTCTTACAATAGTGCAGAAAATCGATAATATATATACATAAAAGGCAAGATGTTTGTGTGTGTGTGTCTGTTTATCTGCCTGTATATCTGTATTTTTTTTCAGCCCTTTTATTTTAGTTTTTGCTTCGGGTTTGGCTCTAAGTCGGTATAATTGGACTTCTTAGTCTCAGCCATGATACCATTTACTCAGAGGACTTATTTAGCCTTCAAAATTCAGTTTACGACGAAAAAAACTTATTTGATATCGATACTAGGAAATGAAAATTTGACTTACATCCATTCATTTTTCTTTCAGTCTACGGTTTCACTCTAACTGGAAACAACTATTGCTTTTTAGTCTTTCGTGCCAACGTCCAAAAAGTCTGAGCTCCAGGATCATGGATTAGTTTTAAAGCTTTCATTACACCCGAGCAACGCCGGGCTATACTGATAGTATATATATATATATATATATATATATATATATATATATATATATACTAGGTGCGATTGATAAATTGTCGCAATTATTTTATTATTTCTAATATTCTTTAGGCTGCGTCTGATCTCCAGGACCATGGATTAGTTTTAAAGCTTTCATTACACCCAAGCAACGCCGGGCTATACTGCTAGTATATATTAAAGTGAAATCGAAGTCGTTGAGGGAAATCAATGTATAATTTGCCAAAACCTAAAACTCCTATCCTGAAGAAGTCTCTAACACAAATGACTATACTGAAAAAAGAAGAAAACGCCCGATAAGGCAAGCATACATAGTACAGTAGAGTGCTCAAACCCTGTTACCTCGATATACCAAAAACCAATTAACAACATTAAATCCTATGAAAAATCGCCCTGGTTGCAATTCGAGTTTCAGGCTTTATTGTAAATATTACTATTACCTTTGGTCGATTAATTGAGAACACAATTCTATTTTGTGGAACCGTATGAAAATGCTAGAAAAACATGCTCTGTTTATACAAGCTATATAAGTGAAATACGGTAGACAGAACTGTTTCAACATACAGGCCTTATTTAACTGCAAATCACACGAAATTTTGTGCCATCAGAAATTGTAACTGAAGTATGATCAGTGTAGGTGCTGAATAAACAGGTTGGCTTTGTGAATATTTTAAAAACACTGATGTGCCTGAGCAAGCCTCTAGCCTATGTACATAATAATGGCTAGCCACTCGTATTCGAGGATACCCGTCTAGCTAATCAACATTGCCGACACTTGCTCAGTCACACTTGATTCCACCTGTGCTTTATACTGCAACTATGCTGAACGGACCTTACACTTTTTAGGGGGAGCGCGCGTTATCAAGCATGACCAACAGTTTGAACAAGGCCAACTCTCAGCTACGATGACTCGCGCTAGCATAGCCATCAACAGCACCTCAAAGGAAGCTGTCTACCAAATTTAACTCACAAGGCTTAGGTCAACCCGTGGTATGGTTTTTTTCCAAAGATACCGCACGCTGGGATCACCTCCTCCAGATCGATAACATCAAATCGATCATGGTGAGATTTAAACCCGGACTTCATAGTCAGAAAGCGAATATTTTAACCACTCATGCATGCACCCATTATATAGATAGATAGATAGATAGATAGATAATGACCAAATAGATAGATAATGAACAGATAGATAGATAGATAGATAGATAGATAGATAGATAGATAATGATCATAAAGATAGATAGATAATGAGCAGACAGATAGATAGATAGATAGATAGATAGATAGATAGATAGATAGATAGATAAGATAATGAATACAAAATAGATAGATAGATAGATAGATAGATAGATAGATAGATAGATAGATAGATTATTGATTTGGAGAGGTTTTTCACTTAACTGTCCAGTGTTGTTTCAGTCATGTTGATTTTGAAGTGTTGTGAAGGCATTATTATGATGCCTTCACTCTTCAGGGGTCCTGATTATTTTACCCAGTACTGTGCAAAACTATTTTATCTTTTATGAGGCATATTGACAGAAAATAAACAATTTAATTAAAGTAATTTTATTTGATTTACTCAACAAATGCTTTAACAAGAAAAAATACTTGTTACAAAATGAATTTAATATTTAGTATAACAGCCTTTTTGCTTGAATCACAACCTTCATTCTGCCAGTCATTGAAATCACAAGCTTCTTCAATGTATCTCCTGCCAAGCAGCTTGTATTTGTTCCCATAGTGTATCTTGCGAAGTAACATTAGATTTATCAATTTTTTACAGTTTCTGGGAGAGAGCGTGTTTTCGAGCGTTAACAACAGTCTGAACATTGTGACTTCAAGCTAGCCCACCCATTGACAGCTCTATCCAATTTCACTCGCAAGGTTTGGATCAACCTCTTGTATGCTTTTCAGGCACTTTCCAAAGATGATGCATGCTGTGATCGTCTCCTCCAGACTGATAACATCAAGAAGTCACCTTCCTGACAAATCTATCATGGTGAGATACGAACCCGGACTTCATGGTCAGAAAGCGAACTATCTAATCACTCAGCCACGCTCCCATATAGTAGACAGACGTACTCATAAACAAACAGTCAGCCATTAATAGTTTATTTATATCAGTTCCAGAATCACTAATAACTGTGTTTGGTAACAGAAAATACATCACTTAAAGACTTTCAATAGCAGCAACAACTAAAATGGATAGCACATTTAATTCGAAAAAAGAGATCATATTATCAAGATATAGATATTTCACACTGCTACAAATAAATGGTTAGGAAGGAACCCCCATTGATGTTGATGTACATGAAAAATATATTTTTCTGAAAAATCCTTTTAAGCGAAAACTTCAAAAGGGTTTTATAAATTTCAACCAAAAACGGTACTGGTTACTCGGTCAATGAATGTCAAATGTTTCCTTATAGGGAAACCGTTAACGATTATCAATGCCGTTAGCAGTTCTACTTTTTCTAAAGCTCCTGTTCCTCGTTACATCACCCATTCACGCAAGCTTGTTAGGTAGAGAGCACTTTTTCCATCTCTATCTCTCTTGCCCTCAATATGTCCTGTGAGACCGAACTGGCGCCGTAACCAAATTTCAAGTTAATGTAAATATTGAAATGAATTTAAAACGAAAGTCTGAGTGTCAAATTATCCAAGCCTCCTTTTCTCAGTCAGTCAGGATGTGCGTTGTGGTGCAATGGATATCGATCTTCTCGGAATGAGAAATCCGAGTGCCGAGTTCGATTTCGGTTGAATTCAATTGATTTCCTTCCAGCTAAGGGTTAAATAACAGACCAGATTAGGTTCTATATCCTTGGTTGGCAACTAGTCTACCATAGAAAGTAATATAAAACCTACTACTACTAAATGTTCTGCCCAGTCAGTCATGTCTCTTTCGAGACATGATCGCCCAAGCGTGTATCACTTAACTGACTGACTGAATATAATAGTTGGAAACAATTACAGATTCTAATTGGTATAAAGTGGAGGGGGCGGTTTTCTATTGTTATGAATTAATAAACTGATTCCCCACTAATTAATACTTATTAATATAATGATATAATATAGTCCATCTCTTCTCCCTTCTCGTTGTGCAGTGGATATCGGCTCGGAACGAGAATTCGGGAAGCCGAGTTCGAATTCCAGTAGAATTCCTTGCATTCACTTACGCGCAAATACCCTTGGGAAAGGTATTAATCCGTCTCTTCCCTCCAGTTATGGGTTAAATAACAGGACAGATTGGGTTCTGTAGCCTTGGTCGGCAACCAGTCTACCGCAGAAAGCAATGGCAACCTACTGCGGGGTAATCTTCTGCCCAGTCAGTCATGTCTCTTTCGAGACATGATCGCCCAAGCGTGTATCACGTATGGCACTTAACTGACTGACTGACTTCTCCCTTCAGCTATGGGGTAAATGGCAGGACAGATTGCGTTCTATAGCCTTGGTTGGTAACCAGTCTACCACAGAAAGTAATGGAAACCTATTGCGGAAAAATGTTCTGTCCAGTCAGTCATGTTTCTTTCAAGACATGATCGCCCAAGTTTGCATCACTTATAACACTTAATAAGACAGTTGGGTGTAAAGTTCCTAGGCTGATTCTAAAGGAGAGATACTAGAGCGGTGAAATATTGCATGCATTGATTTCACCTTTTTTTTTTAAATTATTAACTGGATTTTTTCTTATAACTCACAACTCAAAGAGTCAAGTCAGGAACTAACCAACGTCTATATTCACTGAGCCATGTGTCCTTTAGTTTTTGACTTGACTCTTAGAGTTGTGAGTTCAATACCAGGCGACAGCAGTGGTGAACAAGCAACTTGCAAAATTAGAGGAAAATAACTCATGACTTTCAAACGAGGTTTTACGCGAGAAATGGAATTCATATACCCCAGTGATTGTAATAAAGAGTTCAGTTCGAAATTCCTAGCACCTGAAGAAGGCCGAAGCGTACAACGGCCGAAACGTTATACAAATGGCAAGAAAGATGAGAACAATAGTCCGAATAATGTAAATACTGTAAACCAAATCTTAATTGCTGATGTTCTCAGGTTAATCCTGACCCGGTGTGGTAGCACCTGTTAGTCCCATCTCTGAGCAAATAGTTTCTCCACCAACTGGGATCAAATCACTTCTTATTCTTCTGTGGGCCGTGTCTCTTCGGGACGTAAGCGATCATGGCCTTCCACCTTCCTATATATGTAGTGGCTCTTACCACGTTTTTTCATGTTACCCTACATAAACCGTATTCTGCTACCCACTTCCTCTACCCTTCAAGTATGCAGGATGGACCTAGACGGGAAAAACTTCCGGGCCCTGCACAGAGAACCAACTTTCATAGTAATGGATTCGATATAGTCATTCCACTTGAGGGCCGCTGAGAGTGTGAGGCCAAGGAGGCGTACCGTTTTACTCTCAGGAAGGCAGGCCTGTCCCATGCTAATGGGAGGTAAGAGCGATTGTTTATGATGGTTAATTGATAGCAGCTTCGTTTTGGAAGCATTAAAATTTACGAGCCATTTCTTACCCCATTCCACTACGGATTCGAGGTCCTTCTCAAGCTCAGCAGCGAGGTTCGCTTTATCACCCACACCGGATTTCTGGTCGAGGCGAGAGTAACCTGTGGTGTCATCGGCGTACATGCCTACTTATCCTTTTCTTGTATCTCATTGCAATTCCCGGTTCACACTCCACCAACGTCTATTGAACAGGTGAAGAGGCTCATCCCTTGTTCCCTGTTTAGGATGTGGTTTCCGGCTTTCTCTTTTCCAATCTTTTCACTCTTTTCTTTTTTCCTTTTTCAATTGGAGTAGATAGACTAAACTATCGCCCGGTTCACACTCCACCCACGTCTATTGAACAGGTGAAGAGGCTCATCCCTTGTTCCCTGTTTAGGATGTGGTTTCTGGCTTTCTCTTTTCCAATCTTTTCACTCTTTTCTTTTTTTCTTTTTCAATTGGAGTAGATAGACTAAACTATCGCCCGGTTCACACTCCACCCACGTCTATTGAACAGGTGAAGAGACTCATCCCTTGTTCCCTGTTTAGGATGTGGTTTCCGGCCTACTATTTTCTAATCTTTTCACTCTTACGTAGCCCCCTGCGTATCAGTGGCGTTACCGCCTTGCTCCGGGTGATATGATTAAAAAAAAACATTACAAAAAAAAATTAAAAATTTCCTGACGAATGAATAACGAAGGAAGGCATCACATTAAAAAAAATGTAAGATTAATATCAAGCAGCCTAGATCGAGACATCCTACTAAAGAAATGCGAAGTTTTGTTTGATTTTTTTAATATAATTATTTCAGCCCAAGCTAGTCATAAATGTCACTAATGTGCAGGGGGTTAGAGTGAGTAAAAAAGGGTACAAGAGATGCCGAATAAAGGATAGAAGATGAATGGGAATCAAGGATACAGAAGATGGCAATTGACGTTACATTTAAAATTTTGGAGATTGTAGCTAACAGGAAAGCAAGCAAATGGAAGAGAGTTCTACAAACGGAAAGTGCGAGAAAAGAAACTGTTAGAGTAGAAAAGGAGTTAGAATTAACTATTTCTAGGGTAAAAAGGTGGGACCTTGATGCCAATCTAGCCGCACGAGTAAATACACGCGTGGGAGTACCAGAGAAAAAATCCTGTCAAAACAGTTGCCTTGAAAATACTTGTCGAAAAGACAGAGGGAAGCCACATAACGTCGGTGAGAAAGTGACTGAAATCGAGCTGTCTATTGCATTACAGATCTTCCTTTAGATTTTGCCGAGAACCTCAAGATGAATAGCAGGAGCACCCGACCAGATATGGCAACAGTATTCAATGCACGGACGAATGGTAGATTTATAAATGTGCAAAATGGATGCTGATGAGAACCTCAAGATGAATAGCAGGAGCACCCGACCAGATATGGCAACAATACTCAATGCAATGATTTGGTTTGTTTAACTGCATATCAAAATCTTATGGGTCATTTAATGCCGAATCTTAAATTTTTTTTTTGTGAGTTTTACTCCCAACATGTACTCCCCCGAAAAGTATTACTGGTAATTTTCAAATATATTTTATATTATCATGTTTTGACTACAGTTTTGGTGTTCATTATTTGTCCATAATTGGGACACTAATAAGTGCCACCACCCTCCAATGCTGACATCATTGAAGACGTTTATATTCTGATGAAATAATTTGCCCTTGCTTGGAACATTACGTGAAGAGAAAGAAGCATGTTTAAACACCGAGTCTTGTAGGACCCAATTTGGAACCTTCTTCTAAAGCCTAGCGTCTTCGACGTGAACGATGCACAAAAAATAAAAATAAAAAAAAGTTGAAACTTCAGAACATACTTACGAGGTTTACATTCCTCCAAAATATTTTTAGACAACATAGTCAAGGAAATCGCGAAGAAAAGACTAACTGTTCATTGTAAAAGGAAGAAATTTATGATCTTTTGCAAGGAGGGCTATGAATTTCAGGTGTCAAAATCAAGCAAGTGCAAAAATTTAATTCTTGGAAAGGATATAGCAGACGACGGAAAATGTAACACCAAAAATGCAAACATTCACAGTAAAAACGAAATATGCCTTTCGAAAACTAAGGAAAACACTAATCATGGGTATCTCGCTGCTGACCTTGAGCGGGATCTGTGGTGAACTGGGGCAAGAAGTGGCTTGTCAACTTCAATTCCTCTAAGACCAAGCTGTTGTCTGTCAACCATTACAGGCAACCTCTTCTGCCTCCCATAAGCATGGACCAGATGATTCTCCCGGAGAGTAATACACTACGCCTCCTCGGACTTACCCTGTCCTCAGACCTCAAATGGAACCACTATATTGAATCCATAGCAAAATCTACTGCTAAGAAGATTGGGTCACTATGTCGATCCAGGATGTTTTTTCCACCTGAATCCATCCTGCATATATACAAGTCAACCATCCGTCCGTGCATGGAGTACTGCTGCCATTTATGGTCAGGTGCCCCTGCCGTTCTCCTCAGTGTTCTTGACAAGCTCCAAAGGAGAGTCTGTAATGTGATAGGTACTGATCTGGCGACTCGACTGCAGCCACTTTCCCATCGTCGAAATGTGGCCTCCCTCTGTCTCTTCTATAAATATTTTCATGGCTTCTGCTCGGATGAGCTTAAGTCACTGATGCCTCCTCAACAGGTGTTTACCCGTGCAACCAGACTGGCAACTGGGTCCCACCCATTCACAGTCAGGTTAGCCAAATGCAGACGACAATTCTACTCCTGCAGCTTCCTCTCTCGCACTTCCCGCCTGTGGAACTCAACCCCGTATTCTTGCTTTCCTGACGGCTACGACCTCCAGAAATTTAAATGCAAAGTTAATACTCACCTACTAACCACTGGACTCTAGCTCTCTCCCCTCCCCTGTATAATCTTCACTTTCTCTCCGCCCATGTATCTGTCATTGCACCTGCTTTCTCAGCTTTCTATTGTTCCTTTCTAACTAGCTTGTACTCCTCACTCTTTTCTAATTAATCTTTCTACATTTATGTAACCCCTGCACATCAGTGGCGTTTCTGCCTTGCTCGGGGTGAAATGATTAAAAAAAAAAAAATATAGTCAGTCAGTCAGTAAGTCAAGTGCCATGCGTGATACACGATTGGGTGATCATGTCTTGAAAGAGACATGACTGACTGGGCAGCAGATTATCCCTCAATAGGTAGCCATTTATTTTCTGCGATAGACTGGTTGCCAGTCAAGGCTATAGAACGTAATCTGTCCTGGTATTTAACCCATAAGTGAAGGGAAGAGACGGATTAATAACCTTTCCCAGGGCATTTGCGCGTATGTGAATGTAATGAACTGAACTACAATTCGAACCCAGCGCAAATGACGCCATTTTAATTAAAATTTTATTAAAATTTTCAGTACCTCGTTTTCTTACCTAAATAATATGTTTTTCAGTTCCTATTAATGTTAACCTAAAGTACAAATTTTGAAGTGCCTGCATGTAAAATATTTCAAATAACGATTTATATTTAATATTTTTTTGATATTTTCAAACTCGGGTATGATATACCCATGGTTAGTAGCGATTTAACTTTAAGTGATGATTATTGTTCTAGTGTTAAGGAACAGGAACATTTAGTTAGTGTTGGGGAGCACCCCTTTTTTACACAATAAATGGACTCGTCTAAGATGTACATATAATCCTGCCCATAGAGAACGGCAGTGATTATCACAGTGAGTGTTGAGTAGTTGTACTCTACTATTGACTGTCAGCTCTCTGCCTTCGGGTGGATAGCACTAACCCAGTCGTGATTTCGCCGAAGGGTAGAATCACGACTGGAGAATGATAGACAGATATTTTTGGCCTGGCTATATGGCCGGGAAGACCCACATTAAAAAAACCTTGTGTCACATTTCGCCTTACGTGGGAAGGTGGGTAAATACCGTTGAGTAGTTGGACCGCCGCTTAGTTGGTCAGTAAGAATATAGACTCATTACCCGGATTACTTCTTCTCTACAAGACTGTATATATTAATTCCTACAAACAGTATTTCTAGTATTCCTGTATTTACTAACCCGTGTTCCAGATTGGATATATATTTGTTCAATATAACTTACATTTTATCTCTCCATATCTGTTTTTGTTATTATTATTTTGTGTGATTTCGAAACAAGAATCCTCAACAGTTAGAAATGAAGAATAAAGCGTTACACTGTCGTTTAATAGAAATCCTCATTTGACAATGAATATAGGTCAATTTTATCACATATGGAGACACTGTTCTGCATTGATACTGTTCTGTAGAAATATTCTGACACTACCATAAATGGAACACGTGAACAGTGAAGAAGTTTTAAGACAAATGCAACTAATATATATATATATATATATATATATATATATATATATATATATATATTAATCATATCACCCTGAGCGAGGCGGGAACGCCACTGATGTGCAGGGGGCAACATAAGAGTAAAAGGATTAGAGGAGAGTGAGGAGAAGGACGAACCAGTTAGAAAGGAGCAAGAGAAGGAGAATACAGGTGTGATGACGGTTGCGAAGATGAGTGAAAGACAGGACGTAGATAAGTAGGGTCAAGTAGTTAAGAGATGAGAATTGACCTTGCAGTTAAATTCCTGGAGGTTGTAACCGTCAGGAAAGCAAGAATAAGGAAGCGAGTTCCACTGGCGGGAAGTGCGGGAAAAGACGCTGCAGGAGTAGAATTGTCGTCTGCATTTGGCTGATCTAACTGTGAATGGGTGAGACCCAGTTTATTTCCTATTAGAAAACGAGAATGGAAAGTTCAGGGATACAAAATGAAGAAATTGGGCTTGGAGAATTTCACACGCACAGCGCATCCTGAAGACAGGAGGAACTAAATCGAATGGCGAGTAAGCGACCTAACGAGTTTGTGTAAATAGATTGCGGAATGGGACCTGAGAAAGAGAATAATGGTAATTCTATTCGGGGACTGTCATCGGACATCTTAAAAAAAGGAAAGAAAGAAAATGGATTAATTTATCAAAGTAGATGCAGCGAGCTTCTGTGCGTTTTTCTTTTGGCTGTCAAGAGTGGAACAGGATTAACAACTTATCAGACATGACATGCAATCAACTTGGTCTACTTCTGAACAATGAAAATGGTTGCCAAATTATTCTACAAGAAGGTTGATCCACACTTTTTTTAACCGAGTTCATCCAAAGCAAGACAGTAAAGCCACTAAGACACAAGGGGTTACTGGGTGCAGAAGAATAAGAAAACAGAAACATTATTAAGGAGCGAGAACAAAAGAAGTGTACCGTATTTTCCGGCCTACAAGACGCACTTTTTTTTCCTAAAAATACCCCGAAAAATACGTGCGTCTTGTAAGACGAATATATCAATTACCACCATGCTTACTACCTTTACATAAATGGGAGTGAGGATCATTTATTGTACATGACTGAAAGTAGTTATGACTCTGCAGATGCTAGTTTAGAGTTTTTACATGAATCCTGCACATGACGAGTTTTGGGGATGAATGAAATTTCTTTGATTGGTTTATAGTTTTACATGCATATTTAAAAAAAAAGTTTTATGAAAATAAAACCACCCTTGGACAATGAAAGATGCATAGTATATTTACTAACCACCATCTAGTCTGTCATTGCCATACAAGCAAAATCAGACGAGTGATGAATGTAAAGAATACGTAGCGCCAGTATGTGAGGGACACATCCGAAGCGTCTTGTATGCTAGAAAATATGATATTCAGAAAAACAATAATGAGTGATTATTATCGCATTCAAATTTTTGAGGACTAAAGTTGGTTGAAAAGCGTGGAACCGAAAGGGAGTTCCACAAGCAAGAAGCACGAGAAAAAGAAACTATTAGTGTTATGGTGCCCTGTCTCTAGGAATGGACTCCTCCCCTGTCAAAAAATACTAACCTGCATGACTTCCGGGGACGCAGCTGTGAGGCAGTCTAGAGACAGTCGAGACGCAGCATAACTCTACTGTTTGGACTTACACTTCTATTTGCTGATTACTAACATTCTTACTTGTATATATGTTCTGTTATTCTAATACACTGTTTGAACTTACTTTCTGGTCCAAACAGTCTACAACAACGTGGCGACAAAGATTCGCCACAAATGTTAGCATAGGGATTAGGGTTATATCTATCGAACTCAACTGTAAATTGGTGAGAGCTCATCGCCAGTGGTGTACCGCGCTTAAATAAATAAAATTTAGGTACCATAGCGAAGGGGTCATCCGAATAATTATCACGAAAGTAAAGGAAAGGCACACGGGGGGTAACCTTATGACGGCGCGAAAGGGAATGAAGCCAAGCCGTAGTAACAGAGCCAATAATATTTCTGATTTTTCTTTGAGTTTTAACAAGGCTCCCTAGATAAATATCGGAAACACGAAACCATAATTGGCAGCAATATTCTAAACATGGACGACTGGTAGACTTATAGATATGTATTTGTCAATATTTCTGAGATGTGGTAGTATTTACAGTATTTACATTATTCGGCCTATTGTCCGCATGTTTGTTGCCTTTGTACGACGTTTAATAATAGCTCATTCTATTTGTCTATATTTCTGAGATGAGGTAGTATTTACAGTATTTACATTATTCGGCCTATTGTCCTCATGTTTGTTGCTATTTGTACGACGTTTAATAATAGATCATTCTATTTGTCTATATTTCTGAGATGAGGTAGTATTTACATTATTTACATTATTCGGCCTATTGTCCTCATGTTTGTTGCCATTGTACGACGTTTAATAATAGATCATTCTATTTGTCTATATTTCTGAGATGAGGTAGTA
Organism: Ascarosepion bandense; assembly: GCA_037127315.1. NCBI lineage: Eukaryota > Metazoa > Mollusca > Cephalopoda > Sepiida > Sepiidae > Ascarosepion > Ascarosepion bandense. The sequence goes on from JBBBDQ010000669.1 coordinate 1,644,820, forward strand.
TTTACAGTATTTACATTATTCGGCCTATTGTCCTCATGTTTGTTGTTATTTGTACGACGTTTAATAATAGATAATTCTATTTTTCTATATTTCTGAGATGAGGTAGTATTTACAGTATTTACATTATTCAGACTATTGTCCTCACCTTTGTTGCCATTTGTACGACGTTTAATAATAGATCATTCTATTTTTCTATATTTCTGAGATGAGGAAGTATTTACAGAATTTACATTATTCGGACTATTGTCCTCATCTTTGTTGCCAATACCAGCAGTGATGAACAAGTAACTTAGAGGGTTAGAGCGAGATAACTCATGACTACCAAAAGCGGCTCGCCGCAAGTAATGAGAATGATATACCCCAGTGATTGTAATATAGGGTTCGGTTCGAAATTTCTAGCACCTGAAGAAGGCCGGACGTAAACGGCCGAAACGTTATACAAATGGCAACAAAGATGAGGACAATAGTCCGAATAATGTAAATAGTGTTATTGATATATAAAATATATTCTAGAGAAAAAATTGTCCCGCACAACATAGTGAACCAACTTTCTTAGCAGCTGAACTCGCAATGAATTCAATGTAGTTTTTTCCATTTCATGTCAGTTGAGAAAATTGCTCTATAATACACAAATTCGCCTTACAGGTCACGTTATATGTCATCAAAAAGACTTTGAAAACAGTGATTTCATAATCGCGGAAATAATTAGGATGTCAATAAATTCCTAATCGCAGAAATAATTAAAATGCCAACTGAAATTATTTTTAACGGAATAACCTTTGCCGATCAGCATTTTACTGGTTTAGCCTTTTTGATCGTCACTCTGATGTTTGGGAGGATAGGCTATTCTTCAGTATACTTAGAATATGTAACTTACCGTAACTTTTGATAGAAATTCATAGGATTCTGGATTGTTGGTGGAAAATTAAAATTTTAAGATGAGAAGCCCTGTAGTCAGAAGCTGAAATTTCTGATGACATAAGACATTTTTAAAAAGTTGCTCTGTTTAAAAGTGTCTGATTGACAATGTTTTGACACGAACCCATTTATCGCATTAATTGATTTTCGAGTCACCAAGAAATGAGAGAAAGAAAACAAAATCAAATACATTTTCTTTATGGATTCAATGTAGTTTTTTCCATTTCATGTCACTTCAGAACGTTAGCCTGATAAGGCGCAACGAGTCATTTGTTTAGAGGTTAGCATCAGCCATGCTGATAGTAGGCAGAGGGGTATCTCCCAGATCAAACTTCTAAACTTATTTCCAAATGGAACTTTGTCTGTGTGTGTGTGTATATGTGTGTGTGTGTGTCTGTGTGTATGTGTCCGTTACCTATAGACTCCGAAACGGCTAAACCGATTTTCTTGAAAATTTACACAGTTGTACTATAAGCGTCTGCGAGTGTTCTTAGCTAGGTTTTGTGTCGAGGTACCCCCGATAAATATCGAAAATCGATAATCGAAAAAATCGGGTTATAGAAGGAGTGGTCCGATTTTAATCAAATTTGATACACTCATAGACAAAGACATAAGAAACGATATTCAGATGTTTCAAGGTTGCAGTTCTTACAATAGTGCAGAAAATCGATAATATATATATATAAAAAGCAAAATGTTTGTGTGTGTGTGTGTGTGTGTGTGTGTGTGTTTATCTGCCTGTATGTCTGTATTTTTCAGCCCTTTTATTTTAGTTTTTGCTTCGGGTTTGGCTCTAAGTAAGTATAATTGTAGTTCTTAGTCTCAGCCATGATACCATTTACTCAGAGAACTTATTTAGCCTTCAAAATTCAGTTTACAACGAAAAAAACTTATTTGATATCGATAGCAGGAAATCAAAATTTGACTTACATCCATTCATTTTTCTGTCACTCTACGGTTTCGCTTTAACTGGAAACTTTCTTTCTTTCGTGTCAACATCCAAAGAGTCTGAGCTCCAGGACCATGGATTAGTTTTAAAGCTTTCATTATACCCGAGCAACGTACTGCTAGTAATTTAATAGACCGATAGTTAGAATGGCCGGACGGTTCACCAGAGTACTTAAAAACTGGAACAACAGGCAGGAAAACAAAAAACAGTGAGACATGTATTATATCGGTTAGTGAGAATAGAAGCCATTTTGGGGGCCCAGTTCTTAAGAACTATTCCAGGGATATTATCAGGTTCATATGGTTTGTGGCTGTCTAGGTTAGAGGTAATAGAAGTGACTATAGAAAGGCTTATACACATATTGCTCAACAGACCCTCGGTTCTAAGAGGCAAGTTAGGCAGAGATAATGTAGATGGGTGAAAAGTTGAATTAAAAGGCAATATGTGGGTGAAAAATTCAGCTTTGTTTTTAATCTTGATGGGATTTTAGTTGCCTAATTCACCAGGAAAAATCTGATGGGCGGGAACTGTTTTAGTTGCCGATTACACAATCAAGGGACAGGTAGTTTTCTAATTTACAATGTTACTTATATTCTCAGACTTTAGTGAGTGGAATAATTTCATATGTCCTGTGCATTCAGGATATTGGGGGATTATGGCGCAACTTTCGTCTTTATATACTTGTACTACACATCAGATTCAATCCTATCAAATACAGTTTTAATCTTACCTCTCCAAGTGATTCTTTTTTCGGTGTATTAGCTTGTAGGGGTTTGATATTTAAATAGGAATGCGTGCAATGTTTTGTTTGAGTTTAAGTTTTGTTTAACGGCATATCAACCTTTGTGGGGTATTTAATGCCAAAAAGGTGGGGTTTTAAGGTATTTGTTTTTTAATGTTCAGTGATAGCGAAAAGGTTGATTTAGATTTTGAGTTTTTGTTTTGTTTAACGGCATATCAACGTCTGTGGGTTATTTAATACCAAAAAGGTGGGGTTTTAAGGTATTTGTTTTTTAATGTTCAGTGATAGCGAAAAGGTTGATTTTTTTTTTTTTAATCATTTCACCCCGAGCAAGGCATAAACGCCACTGATGTGCAGGGGGTTACATAAATGTAAAGAGATTAATTACAAAAGAGTGAGGAGTGCAAGCTAGTTAGAAAGGAACAATAGAAAGCTGAGAAAGCAGGTGCAATGACAGGTACATGGGCGGAGAGAAAGGGAAGGTTATACAGGGGAGGGGAGAGAGCTAGAGGCCAGTGGTTAGTAGGTGAGTATTAACTTTGCTTTTAAATTTCTGGAGGTCGTAGCCGTCAGGAAAGCAAGAATACGGGAGTGAGTTCCACAGGCGGGAAGTGCGAGAGAGGAAGCTGCAGGAGTAGAATTGTCGTCTGCGTTTGGCTAACCTGACTGTGAATGGGTGGGACCCAGTTGCCAGTCTGGTTGAACGGGTAAACACCTGTTGAGGAGGCATCAGTGACTTAAGCTCATCCGAGCAGAAGCCATGAAAGTATTTATAGAAGAGACAGAGGGAGGCCACATTTCGACGATGGGAAAGTGGCTGCAGACGAGTCGCCAGATCAGTACCTATCACATTACAGACTCTCCTTTGGAGCTTGTCAAGAACACTGAGGAGAACGGCAGGGGCACCTGACCATAAATGGCAGCAGTACTCCATGCACGGACGGATGGTTGACTTGTATATATGCAGGATGGATTCAGGTGGAAAAAACATCCTGGATCGACATAGTGACCCAATCTTCTTAGCAGTAGATTTTGCTATGGATTCAATATAGTGGTTCCATTTGAGGTCAGAGGACAGGGTAAGTCCGAGGAGGCGTAGTGTATTACTCTCCGGGAGAATCATCTGGTCCATGCTTATGGGAGGCAGAAGAGGTTGCCTGTAATGGTTGACAGACAACAGCTTGGTCTTAGATGAATTGAAGTTGACAAGCCACTTCTTGCCCCAGTTCACCACAGAGTGTAGATCCCGCTCAAGGTCAGCAGCGAGATTATGTCTGTCCGCCACGACAGGTTTCTTACTGGAGCGGGAGTATATTGTAGTGTCATCTGCGTAGATGCCTACTTGGGACTTGATCTCATCTGGGAGGTCGTTGATGAAAATAAGGAAGAGCGTTGGGCCCAGGATAGAGCCTTGTGGGACACCAGCATTCGTGCTGTAGGACGAAGAGGCACGCCCATTCAGAACGACCTTCATTTTGCGGTTATTTAAGAAAGATTGAATTAGGTCAAGCAGGCGACCGGTAATACCATAACCGCGTAGTTTGCATAGGAGGCCAGGGTGCCAAACCCTGTCGAAAGCCTTGGAGATGTCCAGAGCAACCGCGCGAGCCTCGTCAGACTCATCAAGGGCCTGTAGCATGTACTCCGTTACAGTAGTTAGCAGGTCGGCTGTGGACCTGTCAAATCGGAATCCATATTGCCTGTCGGAGAACAGTTTGTGGGCGGTGAGATGATGAACTATTTCAGCATTTATTATAGCCTCGAACATTTTCCCGAATATTGGTAGCAGACTGATAGGGCGATAGTTGGATGGGTCCGAGGGTTCACCACAGTTCTTAAAGACAGGAACGACTGAGGAGAATTTCCAGCATGCAGGAAAGCAGGAAGCAGAAAGGCAGTAGTTAAACAGTTTAGAGAGGACAGGGGAAAGTTCAGGGGCACACCTCTTAAGGACTATCACCGGGATTCCATCGTCACCACACGCCTTATGGGGGTCGAGTTTTGAAATTACTCTGGATACTATTGTCGGGGTAATATATACGTCATGCAGTTTGGCCTCGGTTCTAATAGGGAAGTCGGGTGGGTGCACTCCGGACGAGTCGAGTGTGGAGTTGGATGAGAATCTGCGGGCAAAGCACTCAGCTTTCTCCGCAGATGACGTGAGAACATCAAATCCATGGATTAAAGGAGGTATTGAGGATTTCCTATTGTTGAGCACTCGTTTACAAATCCTCCAATAGTCCTTGGAGCCGAACTTGCGGTCAGCTATGTGCTGTCGCATTCTCTCAGCAAACAACTGTTTGGCGTCATTTAGGGTTCTCTTGCCCTCACTGCGAGCGGATGTGAACAGGCGCCTATTGTGATCAGTTGGCTGTCTCCGGAATAGACGGAAGTAATGGTTCCTGTGGGCAATGGCGGCTGAGCAGGCCGGAGAGAACCACGGAGAGGAATGAGGTTTTAAGCAATACTTCTTGGTGGGTATGAAGGCATCAATGCCAGCTTTCACCCATGACGAGACCTCAGAGGCACAGTTATCAACTGATAGGTCAAACACTTAATTTAGTCAGATTTTGAGTTTTTGTTTTGTTTAACGGCATATCAACACCTCTGTGGGTTATTTAATGCCAAAAGGTGGGTTTTTAAGTTTTTTTTTAATGTTCAGTTATAGTGAGGAGGTTGATTTAGTCAAATTTTGATTAATTTTTTTGTTTTCATTCTATTTTAGAAAAACTGAAAATGTCTTCTAGTTTGTATTCAAAAATGTATTGCTGGTAAAAATTATGTATTATGGCAATTTTTTTCTTCAAAAATGTTTTGGCAATATTTTTCTTTCAAAGTCTATTTTTATGTATATATTTCTATAAAAGTCTATATTTATACTTTCATAGTGATTGACTCCACTTTGGGGGTTAACTATTTGACTAATGCTGGGACCCTAACAGATGCTACCACTCCGGGTCAGGGTAGACATGGGAACAACAGCAATTAAGTGGTGGTTCCATTCTTCTCACAACCTCTCACTCAGAGGCCTTGCTGCCGGATGCAGTTTAGCGTCATACCCAGGACCAGCAATGTTTTGTCTGTAGTTTCTTGCATTAATGAAAAATTTTATTTTAATTATTTGACTGAATTTAAAGTACCTTTTTCATGCATATATAAAAGATTGATTTACTATTAACATTATCTGGACTGTTGTCCTCATATTTGTTACCATAATCACGACGTTTCGGCCGAAGTACGCTTTGATCTTCTTTGGTGACTGGAATTTAGAACTGAACGCTTAATTTCATCACTGCGGTAAATTGTTCTTGTTCCATGAATTAAATCAACTAAGTTCTTTGTTCACCATTGCTGTAGCCATGTATTGAACTTACAACTATTTAGGTCAAGACACTGGATCCAACAAACGCTTTTATACATTGGGCCATAAAGACATTTTTTAGAAGTTAATATTTATCTAATGAGGAATCGTAACAAAGAAAAATAAATCTTTCAAAATGTTTCTCTAAGTACCGTATGGTAACCAATTTATTTTAGATTTCGCTGATTCTAGATGATTTTTGATGATTCTAGACCCCTACATGAATATGGAAATTAGTCAGAGATAAAATATTATTTAATTGATGACAAAAAAAAAATACAAATTGATGCATAACTTCAAAATAAAAAAGCAAAAGAATTTTATTCAAAATTTAATATAATTATTATTTCAAAATAAATTAAACAAAATGTCCCGTTTTTTTCCAATCTTTCAAACATTTTTTCACTCTATAATCACATGCGTATTATACATAAAAAGAATGAGCGTTTTATAGATGAAAATAGCGAATTATGCAGGCAATCATAGGCCTCTACCTCTCCCTATACCGTGTAGCTCTTGTTGTAATATATTATATACTAGCAAACTCAGAAGATTTTAGTAGTAGGAGAAGATGCCAATGAGAGGAGTAGATGGAAATCATGAGAGGAAAACGTTACATTAATGCCACATGAATTACAAACAGTTGATTTCCTGCGTGAAATATTTAGCGAAACAAAAAAACTTTATTTTGTTTCTCTTGTTACGCCTCCTAAACCATACTCTGCTATCCATTAGGTTGCTTCAAGTTTCTTCTTCATTTTTGATTGGATTGTCCAGCATTCGCTGCCATATTGAAGGACAGACATCACATAACAATCCAGTACACATTTCCAGCGAGATTTTACTGTCTCTCAGTACTCTATCCAAATACATTCAGAATGCATCCTTACTTTGTATATATGTTCTGTTATTCTAATACACTGTTTGAGCTTATCTTCTTGTTTCCGTGTTTTTCTTTCTGACCCAGACGGGCCACAACAAATATAATATCCCCGATTGCAAGACAATATCTCCGAAGGCAACATAATTAAACCGATTGCAACATAATATACTCGACAGGAATATAACCATTTTTTTAATAATCATATCACCCCAAAACAAGGTATTTTGCTGCCACTGTTTTGCAGGGGGTTACATCTTTTTTTTTTTTTTAATCATATCACCCCAAGCAAGGCGAAAACGCCACTGATGCGCAGGGGGCTACGTAAGAGTGAAAAGATTGGAAAAGAGAGAAACCGGAAACCACAACCTAAACAGGAAACAAAGGATAAGCCTCTTCACCTGTTCAATAGACGTGGGTGGAGTCTGAACCGGGCGATAGTTTAGACTATCTACTCCTATTGAAAAAAAAAGTGAGAAGATTGGAGAAGAGAAAAACCGGAAACCACAACCTCAACAGGAAACAAGGGATAAGCCTCTTCACCTGTTCAATAGACGTGGGTGGAGTGTGAACAGGAGGAAGATTATGAGAAAGAGCGATAGATTATAGAGGTTGTCAGGAAGTGGGTAAGAGAATGATGATAAAGTGAGGGATCAGTTTATATATTGACTGTAATGTAGAATTGATCCCCCACTTTATATCCATATCATAATAGCACAGAATTTCTTTTTTATAATCATATCGCCCCAAGTAAGGCATTTTACTGGCACTGTTTTGCAGGGGTTTACATAGGAGGAAAGTTATGAGAAAGAGTGACAGGTTATAGGGGATGTCAAGAAGTGGATAAGAGAAGGATGAGAATACTGATGAGAGTGGAGTGGACGGAGAAAGGAGCATGAGAGAGAGGATGCAGGTTAGTGAGACAGGAGATATCTATTGACTTTACATTTAAATTCTTGGAGATTGTAGCTGTCGGGAAAGCAAGTAAATGGAAGGGAATTCCACAGACGGGAAGTGCGAGAAAAAATTCTGGTGGAGTAGAATTTGCGTTTACATTTTATTGGTTTCACAGTAAAAGGGAGGGACCTAGTTGTTAATCTTGTGGCTCGAGTAAATCCATATGTAGCAGGCACCAGTGAACTAAATTCATCGGAGCAGAAGCCGTGAAAATATTTATAGAAGAGGCACGGGCGGATGGTAGGTTTATATATGTGCAGAATTGTTTCAAACGGGAAAAACTTCCTGGCTCTATGCAGAGAACCGACTTTCTTAGAAGGGGATATATATATATATATATATATATATATATATATATATATATATTCAAGTGGAATGACTATATAGAATCCATAGCTAATATGGATTCTATATAGTTATTCCACTTGATGTCTGTTGTGAGAGTTAAGCCAAGGAGATACTAATGGGGGTAGGATATATATCTATATATATAAAAGGCAATCTGTTCCCTATGTACGCCCACATTTTTTAAGCTACGCCATTCAAACATTCTAGGGACACATATATACAGGGAAGTCAGGTCGACACGTTCAAGTTCAGCAATTTTCCCTTTTCGATTTTTTTGGCCAATGGAGCCGATTGTTTACATTTGATACGTAAAACATGGTTGCTAAATTACGTCACAGAAATCAAATCACACGTGTCAAACGCGACTAAAATATTTTTTTATTAAAAAAAAAGCCTTTATATTTAATTTTTATTCTGATATGTTAAAAATTGATTTGGTCAACAAAAAAATGTGAATATTTTTCCCCGTAATTTTGAAACAAAAGAAATTATAAAAAGTAGTGTTTTTTCAAACAAAAACAAAATATGTAAAAAAAAAAATGTGCAAATGGTTAATTTAATTATTTCAGTCTTTTTTTTTAGATTTAATATTTCATACTTCAGAAAATAAAATTAAAAAAGAATAAAGCTTTTTTTGCTTAATATTTCACGCAGGAAATCAACTGCCTGTAGTTCGTGTGGCATTAATGTAACATTTTCCCCTAATGAGTTCCATCTACTCTTCTCATTGACATCTTCTCCTACTACTAAAATGTTCTGAGTTGCACAGGCAATGCCGGGCTATGATGCTAGTATATAATATATTACGACAACGTTACAAAAGCCAGTTTAGGTTCAAAATTTCCCTACATATTTAAAACATCTTCTAAGAAACACACACATAATAAAGAAAAGCAATACACGTGGCTTCCCTGTGTTTCTTCTATAAATACTTTCACGGCTTCTGCTCCGATGAACTTAGATCACTGGTGCCCCTTAGATGCGAATTTGCACGAGATACTAGATTAGCAACTAGATCCCACCCTTCTACAGTGAAACCGATAAAATTCAACCGCAACTTCTGCTCCAACAGTTTCTTTCATCGCACTTCCCGACTGTGGAATTCCCTTCCACACGATTGCTTCCCCGACGGCTACAATCTCCAGGAGTTTAAATGTAAGGTCAATAGACACCTCCTAACACACTAACTAGCTCCCATTCTATCAAACACTCTTCCCATCTGCCCAACCCTCATCCTCGGTATCCTTACCCATCTATCACCTTCCTCCTGACATTCCCTATGTCTAATCACTCCTTCTCTTTACCTTCCCCTATGTAGCCCCATCCGCAATAGTGGCAGTGGAATGCCTTGCTTGGGGTGAAATGATTAAAAAAAAATAAGGAAAAGCAATACACTTCAAAGACACTTGTTTGATTACAGTAACATTACGCAGAAGATAGAGCTGGGGAATTTTGCATCAAGTTACAGTTTCCTCGTTTCGTGTAGCGAAGAAACTATTTATATACTAACTTTTGCAAAGCATATAAAAGTTAAGTGCGTACTCACCCATAACCACATAATAGAAAAATAATGATAAAGAAAGGTTAAAAAGTTCATCGGTATTTCATTTTAGATCAGACAAATGCAAAATTTAGAATGACAACTCCAGCCGACTAAGACCGGCCGTGTAAAAAAGAAAAAAAAAATAAGAAGAAAGCTAAGGAAAATGAATTCATGTTATAATATTTGGTGGAGGCACTAAATAAATAAAAAAAAAAGAAGAAAATATTGAAAAATGAAAAGAAAGTAATTATACGAAACTAAAACAAGAAGTACAGAAAATATTCCTTAGAACGATATCTATCTATCTATCTATCTATCTATCTATCTATCTATCTATCTATCTATCTATCTATCTATCTATTCAATATCTATCTATCTATCTATCTATCTATCTATCTATCTATCTATCTATCTATCTATCTATCTAGGGCTAGTCAATATCTATCTATCTATCTATCTATCTATCTATCTATCTATCTATCTATCTATCTATCTATCTATCTATCTAGGGCTAGTCTATCTATCTATCTATCTATCTATCTATCTATCTATCTCAGTCTCTTCATATCTATCTATCTATCTATCTATCTATCTATCTATCTATCTATCTCAGTCTCTTCATATCTATCTAACTATCTATCTATCTATCTATCTATCTATTTCAGCATATTCATATGTATCTATCAAGTTAGCTAGCGTAGCACATTCATTCTCTCTCTTGATATATATATATATATATATATATATATATATATATATAATTGAATTGTGTATTTAAGCAACAATCTCTATTTTATAAAGGTTTGTTTTAAAAATGACAGACAATGAATTTTTTATATAATTTCTTTTTTCATGTGTTCGTATAATTTGTTCTTTTTTGAGCAAAATAATATAAGAATTGTCCAAAGGTTTTTTACTTTCGAGCGCTTTCGGCTATACTTTTAGCCATTATCAATAATTAATTTTGTTTACTTGTCAATAAACATATGTAAATTTAATGCTTTTAGAGTCTTGTATATTTTACGTTCCGAACACGGTAAGCACATTGTTGCCATGATCATAATTGATGTTATTAAGTGTAAAATTTCTTTTTTTATTAGTAATGCCGCCATTATTTAAAATCTGCTTTTGCATATGGATATACATAAGATACACAAGACTCTATTTGCATAAACTTTACACACACACACACACATATATATATCTATATCTATCTATCTATCTATCTATCTATCTATCTATCTATATATATATATATATATATATATATATATATATATATATAAGCATGCGGTGTAGATATAGAAGAATCCAAAGGAGTATCCTGTACATACAGTGGTAGGATGACTCTCCAAGAGAGCTCTAAATATATATTTATATAAATACATATAGAGCAAATATAAGAAAAAATAGGCAGACATGTTATTTCATAGGAAGTATAGGCCTATTTCAGGCGAGCCATCATCAGCTTCCGTTTTTATTGTATAGAAGATTTTACACGAATGAAATTCACAAACGAATACAAATAAAGATTGCTCCCTTAAAAGAGAAAATTTAAGAAAAAATACATCATTACATCAGTTCGGCGAATACACGCACACATTGATACATAAGTATATATATACATAACATATAATCAAAGAGCACGCGTGTTTCCTCTCGTGTTTACGAAAAATTGGTCGTGTTGAGTTTGAAAAAAAAATGAAAGACTTACAAAAAGTCATAATTCAATTAACAAAAACTCAGTTGGATCGACAACAAAAAAGCGACGAGCAGTTAAACAACAACAATTATTTATGGAGCTACATTAACAACAGATGGATTTTGCAAGAACAAGTCTTTAAAAGAACGAGGAACTACAAAATCAAATTGAAGAGTTACTTCTTAAATCGTAATGGCAACACAAACTGGGAACGATACTGCTTTTTCCAGGGTACTATCTGGAGTACTATAAAAACTTTTGAGTATGTACCTGAAGACGAAAAAACCTTTGATGCTTTTATAGGCGGTACAAGGATTTATTTAACGTCGACTGTAATAACTGGCCAAATTCCAAGAAAGTGCGTTTATTACTAAGGAAGTTGGGTACAGCAGAGCACAGCAGGTTTGTTGATTTTATCCTCCCCAAAAAGACAACAGACCTGGAATTCTCAGAAACTGTCAAGCTACTGTCGGAATTATTTGGGTCGAACACATCACTTTTTAAACAAAAGATGGAAGTGCCTAAATTAATTCAAAGAGGATAAGCAGGACTATTTAATATTTGTCGCTACGGTAAATAAATACTGTAACGATTTGAAATTAGCGGAATTATCTGCTGACGACTTTAAATGCCTAATTTTTGCTCAAGGTCAGGTCTCAGCCGGAGACGCTGAAGTTAAACATTGAGTGCTCAGAAAATTAGAAAATGAGCCGGGTTTAACCCTCCAAAAATTAGCAGAAGACTGCCAGAGGGTCGTATCCGTAAAAAAGTGACTCTAGGAATATCGAGGAGTCGAGAATCTCTCATATATAAAAAAAATTAAGAACAGATCAAAACGCCACTCCCCGGAAAGAGAGAAAAGAAAATATCGTGACAAGCATACTGTAAGACAAGAAAATTCCTCACCAGGTCCGTTACATTTGCGGAAAATTACACTGGATGAGGTTTTGCCCGTCCAGAAAGAAAAAAATCTGTCAGAATTGAGATCAAGCTGTCCATATAACATCAAGTTGTTGGTATGCGAAAAAATTCAGAACAAAAAATGAAATAAGGCAGACGCAGTCAAGCGATAAGGAAGATGGAAATTTGCGCAAATATCTAATCGTTAGATAAAACAATTAAATTCCACCTGGACAGTGGATCTGACCTGACGATCATAAATTTGCATACGTGGAGGCGACTGAAAGAGCCAAGTTTATTGAAAACTAACAAAACGGCACGCTCTGTGACAGGTGAAAAAATAAACATTTTAGGAGAAGTATTTTTCGCGGTAACATTAAATGGAACAACTAAAAAATTGAGAGCATATGTGATAAAAAATACTGAAAATATGTTCGGTACAGATTGGATTGAAAGTTTCAATTTGTGAGACTGTCCAATGAGTATATTCTGTCGCAAATTAGAAACTACAACGTTCAGTATTGAAAAACTAAAACTGGAACTAAAGGAAAAATTCCCGGAGGTGTTTTCAGGCTTGGGGGAAACGCACTAAAATAAAAGCTCAATTCAAGTTAAATGATAATGCACAGCCAGTGTTCAAAAAGAAGAGGAACGTTCCGTTCGCAGCGGTAAACCAAATAGACGAAGAATTAGACAGATTAGTAAAGGCAGGTATCCTTTCTAAAATAGATTTTTCGGAATGGTCTGCTCCAGTGGTATACGTTAAGAAGAAGTCAAATCAAATCAGAGTATGCGCTGAGTTTCCGACGGGTTTGAACGCCTCGTTAAGAGACTATCATTATCCTCTACCTAGCCTGGAAGAAATATTCAACAAATTACCTTCAAATCCAGGTTGACGAAGAACTGCTTTGTATAAATACATATAGAGGTCTATATAAATTTAATAGATTGGCATTTGGGATCAAGTTCACGCCTGCTATTTTTTAACAGGTCATGGACACCATACTGGGCAACATTGATTTTGCAACTGCCTACCTTGACGACATTCTATTTACGAGTGAATCAGTGAAAGACCATAGAGAGCATATAATAAACGTATTCGATAAAATCCAGGAATATGGTTTTAAAGTTAAAGAAGCTCAGTGCGAATTTTATTTAACCCAAATAAAATATTTAGGACACATTATTGATAAAGACGGTCAACGACTGGATCCTGATAGGGCTACGTCGATTAAGGACATGCCGGCCCCTGATAACGTACAGCACTGCAAAGCTTTTTAGGCTTAGCAAATTTCTATCAAGTATTCATAAAGAACATGCATAACTTGAGAGCTCCGTTGAATGATCTTTTAAAGAAAGATAAAATATGGAATTGGACACCAGAATGTCAATCAGCATTCAAGAAAATAAAAGATACACTTACGTCAGACCTTTCCCTCACCCACTATAACCCAAAATTGGATATTATAGTAGTGAGCGATGCCAGTTCTTATGGCATTGGCGACTGTATATTACATAAACTTCCGGACGGAACGAAAAAAACGACATCGCATGCTTCCGGTCGTTGCGGCCGGCAGAAAGGCATTATTCACAGATCGAAAAAGAAGCATTAAATATAATCTTTGGTGTGACCAAATTCCATATTTTACTCTACACACCGATCACAAGTCGCTGCTGACGATATATAGAGGTAAAAAAGGATTGCCGGTGTACACCGCTAACAGACACATTCGATGGGGAACAATGATGTTGAAATGCAATTTCAAAATCGAGCATTTGTTTTCCAAGAATATTTGCCACGCTGACGGATTATCCAGATTCGTTCCTAAAAATGAAGTGTTTTTCGAAGACGCGATGATCGCAGCATTGAGAACGGATTGCGAAATAAAAAACATGATCACGAACACCATAAGAAAGCTCCCAGTTACATTATCCGACATTTAAAGGGAGGCTTTGAAAGACGAGTTCATTACGTCTACTAAGAATACAATTTACAAAAAAGTCTCAAGTGTGCCTGAGGATTTTTCTCTTTGCGATAAGCTACTATTTACAATGAAAGTGTGGTGACACCAAGAAGTTTACAAAAGGAAATCCTTCGAGACTTTCATACGGAACATCTTGAAAAAACCCGAACTAAAAGCCTCATGCGATATTAGGTCTACTGGCCTAACATGGACAGAGATATCACAAACATGATTGAAGCATGCAAAGGGTGCGCGTTTGCTGCTAAATCTTCACCAGTTACGTGTAAGCCTTGGCAGAAGACGGACCAGCCATGGCAGAGGATACATGCCGATTCTGCGGGACCATTAGAAGATCACTATAACCTCATAGTCGTAGACAGCCACACTAAATGGCCGGAAGTCCTCAGATATAAAAGACCAACCACAGGATGCACGATAGCTTTTTTGCATGAACTGTTTGCACGTTTCGACGTTGTGGATTGCGTAGTAAATGATAACGGAACGCAGTTCAGATCTTGCGAATTCAAACAATTCTGCGAAACGTTTCAAGTGAACCATGTAACGACTCCACAATATCACCCTAGATCTAATGGGCAAGCGGAACGTTTCGTCGACGCATTGAAATGAGCACTTAAGCACAGGGCACACCTACTGAGAAGGCACTGCAACAGTTTCTACGGGTGTACAGAATTACTCCAAATCCCAATACACCAGCGGGTCTTTCACCAGCAGAAACGATGTTTGCGAGAAAAATCAGATTAGTTTTCGACAAGCTTATCCACAAGCAAGCTAAATTCAAAACAAGACAATCACATTTCTCGGGAAACGTTAGTCTTGTGGCGAAAAAGTACTTTTCAAAGTATACAAAAATAACATGATGTTTTGGGAAGTGGGCACTATAAAACAAAGAGTGGGAGACCTGGTCTGCATGATACAAGTTCCCAAGAATATACATAAGCGCCACCAAAATCAAATAAGGAAATGTCGGACAACTGACATAAATGATTCACCACCGTCAAATGAAGAGCAGATAGATATCATCTTCGAGAATTTCGACCTCGAGGCACCCCAAACTTCACCTGAAAGAAGGCGATCTAGTAGGAAAAGGAAGTCCACGGATCCTTTGATCGTCGACCTAAAACGAAAAAAATATTAAACAGCTTTTCGGGTGGAAAAGCTCTTGAAAGTTGGTTGTTGTGGGGAGTTACCCACTTAATAATGGACTCTTATTTGCCTATATTAACCGGGCGACAGACACTGGTTTCCAGTTCAGCTCAGCCTAACCTAGTCTGTCTGTCTGTCGGTCACTTGTAACCAAGCAATTATTACTCTTTCTCTTTGTATCTCTTGTAACTGTTCGTATCACTTGTTGACGTAATATATGATCTTGACCTGCCACCGTGTTGACTCATTATTTTATGGCCCCATACCGGGTACATATCACTAGGTTTCTACCATGAGTGGTGTCTTCAGGCGATTAGCAATAACTGATTTTGCCGTTTACCGTTTTTTTAAGAATGCTCACGTAACGCTGTTTTTTTTTTTTTTTTGAACTTTTCCCGTGGTAGGGAATTTTTGAACGCGCAATTTTTAAAATTACAAGAAATTAAAACGTTTTCATCCATGGTTGTATGAATCTAATAGGTATTTTTTAGTATGGCTACACTTAGTCATAATTTCTGTTCTGTCATTCAATAATTCATTTTTGTTTCGGAATAGCATAACTTTTCTTTCTGGCGAATTCGGAATTCTAAAACTGTTGTTTGTTCCTCTTTATCTGGATATATATATATATATATATATATTACGGAAATTAACGAATTTTAACGAAATTTGGTTATAAATAACCGACAATTTGAAATTAGTTGTTTTAACATTATTTTTTTATCGATACTCATATTTAAGTAGATATTCTGTTTTTAATTAAACAGTATTATATATTTATATCTACTGGCCTGATTATTTACGATAAATTGTTATTACGAAAATGTGTGCCATTCGGCAGGATTCGAACCTGCGCCCCCTATCTACATAGGGGAAGCAGCCATTTGATCTGGTAACGTCTTGGACCGCTCGACCACGAATGGCCTCCAGTCTAAACGAGGTTTAAATCAAGCCTATATAACACAATTTTCGATTTATCGTAACAACCATATCTGCTCTGAAATTATATATTTTATAAAATTTGAATTTTATATATATATATATATATATATATATATATATATATATATATATATATATATATATATATATACAGTGTATCGAGGCAGCAAATAATTTTTTAAACATATATTGTTAAATATAAGAGACAATGAATGTCTATTATGGTTAATTATGAGCCGTTCTAAACGTCGTATTTTGGCTTTAATTTCAGTTGAAAATAAAGACAAAAATTCTCCAACATTTGGATAATTTTTTATTAAGATGCTTCTAAGCTTTTGGCTCACATGAGCCATCTTCAGAGAGATTATTAAGACGATAACACAATAACATCCACCATCAGCGACGATTTTATTTTCTACTAAAATCATGCGGTGTGACGTCATAGAACCTCATTGCAAATTTGCGAACTGCGTTTGTGACTTTTGGTAACTATTGCCGTTGCCTAGCGGAGTTTTATGTCAACACAAAATAAAATCGTCGCTGATGGTGGATGTTATTGCGTTATCGTCTTAATAATCTCTCTGAAGATGGCTCATGTGAGCCGAAAGCTTAGAACCAAATTAATAAAAAATTATCCAAATGCTGGAGAATTTTTTGTCTTTATTTTCAACTAAAATTAAAACCAAAATACGACGTTTAGAACGGCTCATGATTAAACATAATAGACATTCATTGTCTCTTATATTTAACAATATATGTTTAGAAAAATATATATATATATTGTAGTTTTGTTATTACAATGGTTTAAAAAGTATACTGAAAGCAACGTAATGAAATTACTACTTATTACCATCGTAAGATTACTCACACTCTAAAATATATCTATTTTTATCTCAATGTTTACTGTTTACTACTATCTATAAGCCTATCTCTTTTAATTATATATATATATATATATATATATATATATATATATACACACCTTAAATAAAACTTTATTAACTCTTGTTGTGTATATTTACTTTCACTACTAGTCATCTATTATCTGGTACTTCGGTTTTTAATATTTAAGTTCAGTTTATCACGTTTTCTTTAAAATGTTTTTTTTTATCTCCACTTTACGACGAATATTTTATTTTTTATTGTTCTTATTTCTTTTTTCTAATTTTATCTCCTGATAAATACATTATGATACATAATGATACATTATCTACTGCCTTATTCCTTTCCTATTTAAATTTTTGACACGTCTTGTCTACTATGGTTACATTTTGCCCCAATTTTTATGTGTCTTCGCACAAAATTCTTTGAAAATATAACAACCTTCCATTCCCACTATAATCCTTTAATATGACGACGCATTTTTTATTTTTAGTGTAAGTTTGTTATTTTACATGTCCTTGTCAATATATATATGACCAAGTAAATTAACCACAGTTCACTGCTTGATGATGGTGTATTGAACACCGAAACTTAATAGCTTTTGAGTTGCAGTATGTAATAATAATAATAATAATAATAATAATAATCCAGTACGTGCCAATAAATCCAATGTTGACAAAGTTAATACTCATCGATGGTTACGTGCATCTGGATTAAAGTCTGAAACTGAAGGATTTATACTTGCAGCACAAGACCAAAGTCTTTTCACGAGAAACTTTCAGGCAAATATTATGCATAATAATATGGATCCAAAATGCAGGTTTTGTGATAAACACCAAGAAACAATAGACCACCTAATTTCAGGCTGTTCTGTGCTTGCCCCAAACGAATATAAAAATCGCCACGATAGAGGCTATTAACATCTATTTTAACAAAACATATTTCTTCTTGGAAAGAAATGACATACTACCGCATGAACAAAAAGGGTGTAAACGTGGCTGTTATGGATGTAAAGACCAATTACTTATTAATAAGATGATCTTGGAAATGTGCTTCAATGCAAAGAAAAATATTAGTAGTGCTTGGATAGATTATCGTAAGGCATTCGATAGTGTACCACATTCCTGGATCTTAAAGACTTTAAATATGTACAAGTTATCACCCGTCATCATCAATTTCATCATACAGTGCATGTCTATATGGAAAACAACCCGTTACCTCAATCATATAAATGGAACCTATAAGTCTTGTGAAATAAACATCAACAGAGGTATATTTCAAGGTGACTCTTTGTCTCCCTTACTATTTTGCATATCAGTAATAGCATTAGCCAGTCAACTTAACAAGACATAAATAAAATAGCTCAAAAGAAAATAAGCCATCTATTTTATATGGATGACTTACAGTTGTATGCTAAGAATGACAATGAGCTGGAATGTCTTTTGCAAACTGTAAAATGCTTCAGTGAAGACATTGGAATAAAAATTCAATTTGAATAAATGTGCTAAGTTACAGCTTTACGAGGATCACTATAACAAACATCTTCAATTAGCTTAGACCCTATTTAGAGCAAGAAGACGCTTATCTAGGTGTAAATGAGAGTGAAAGTATTCACCATAAAAAATGAAAGAAATAGTACGTAATTTGTATTATAGAAGGCTACGACTGATATTCAAAACTGAATTGAATTCTCAGAACAGAATAATGGCCATTAATAACCTTGCCATCCCAGTGATCCAATATAGCTTCAACATCTTAGAATAGATTCTAAGACAAGAAAGCTCCTTTCTAAACATAAAATGTATCATCCAAAGGCTGATGTATACCGTCTATACATATCCCGTAATGAAGGTGAGAGGTCTTATTCAGCTAGAATTGTCATACAAGACAACTATTGGCTTACTAACATGCATAGAAACAACAAAGGACTGGATGATACAATTAGTCAAACAACATGGAAACAGAAAGAAAAATATTCAATAATGAAAGAAGGCAGTAAATGCAAACATGATTTACATTTAGTAGATTCTGTAGAAAAGCAAAACAGAAGCCAAGAACCAACTATTGCGGCAAAAATATGAAAAAGAAAGCCCTTGAACAGATGAAACAACGCTGGCAAGACAAACCTCTGCATGGCCAATATTCTGAACGTGATAATAAACCCAATGTTGATAAAGTTAATACTAATCGATGGTTACGTGCATCTGGATTAAAGTCTGAAACTGAAGGCTTTATTATTGAAACACATGACCAAAGTCTTTTTCACTAGAAACTTTCAGGCAAATATTATACATAATAATATGGATCCAAAATGCAGGTTCTGTGATAAATACCAAGAAATAATAGACCATATAATTTCAGGATTTTCTGTACTTGCCCCAAATGAATATAAAAGTCGTCACGATAGAGTGGGGCAATATTTACGTTAGACAATGTGCAAACACTATGGAAAATATGCAAACAAACACTGGTATGAACATCAACCAGCACCGGTTATGGAAATAGAAGATGTCACCATTTTATGGGATTACACCATCTACACAGACAGAAAAATTGAAGTAAATAGGCCGGACATTATTGTTAAAAACTAAAAAATAACGTGCTTATCAATTGATATAGTTTGTCCAGCAGATTGTAACATAGAAACCAAAGAATTTGAAGACACTGTCAAAATATAAAGACCTGGAAATTGAAATAGAAAAAAATGTGAAAACTGAAAACCAGTGGTAGTGGATGCACTTTGAATGATAAAAAATGGAACCAAAAACACATTGAAAGAATCCTTGGAAACACCAGATTGAGAGATATACAAAAAATTGTCTTTTTAAGTCCAGCCCACTCACTAAGGAGAACTTTGTCTATGTAATGTAGGGATGTTAGGGAGATATGAAAAAAACATGAGATGGAGCCATACCAACACACTACGACCTGCCTTAGGTCTTCCTGCAGATTTGGTCGGTAGTGCGATTATAGCAGAAATCGAATTATGATGAAAAATTACATCATAATAATAACTGTATTGGCTATCATACTAGACTTTTTCTATTAAACTTAACAACAGTAAACACACAACAATAAACACACTGATAATAATCATAACATTAGTATCTTCTATAAAAAACATTTATAGCAATTATAAACAGGACGAATTTTTACTTCATTCGAAAATACGCAGCTCCCGTCGACTATTACCAAAAAAGGAAATGAATAATCTATTATACTACATTTAAACCGGCTAATCCCATCATCAAAAACAACAATTCACGCGCGAGATCCGAACCACAACAAACCAACATTATGGATTCAGGCGGAAAAAAACATCCTGGATCG
Source organism: Ascarosepion bandense (assembly GCA_037127315.1). Taxonomy (NCBI): domain Eukaryota; kingdom Metazoa; phylum Mollusca; class Cephalopoda; order Sepiida; family Sepiidae; genus Ascarosepion; species Ascarosepion bandense. Next base: position 1,665,402 of record JBBBDQ010000669.1, read on the forward strand.
ACATAGTGACCTAACCTTCTTAGCAGTAGATAGAAAAATCTACTGCTAAGAAGGATAGGTCACTATGTCGATCCAGGATGTTTTTTCCGCCTGAATCCATCCTGCATATATACAAGTCAACCATCCGTCCGTGCATGGAGTACTGCTGCCATTTATGGTCAGGTGCTCCTGCCGTTCTCCTCAGTGTTCTTGACAGGCTCCAAAGGAGAGTCTGTAATGTGATAGGTACTGATCTTGCTGCTCGACTGCAGCCACTTCCCCACCGTCGAAATGTCGCCTCCCTTTGTCTGTTCTATAAATACTTTCATGGCTTCTGCTCGGACGAACTTAAGTCACTTATGCCTCCTCAACAGGTGTTTACTCGTGCAACCAGACTGGCAACTGGGTCCCACCCATTCACAGTCAGGTTAGCCAAATGCAGACGACAATTCTACTCCTGCAGCTTCTTCTCTCGCACTTCCCGCCTGTGGAACTCACTCCCGTATTCTTGCTTTCCTGACGGCTACAACCTCCCGAAATTAAAATGCAAAGTCAATACTCATCTACTAACCACTGGACTCTAGCTCTCTCCCCACCCCCTATAACCTTCCCTTTCTCTCCACCTATGTATCTGTCATCGCACCTGCATTCTCAGCTTTCTATTGCTCCTTTCTAACTAGTTTGTACTCCTCACTCTTTTCTAATTAATCTTTTTACAGTTATGTAGCCCCCTGCACATCAGTGGCATTTCTGCCTTGCTCGGGGTGAAATGATTAAAAAAAAATTACGAATTCATGTGTGCTTTGCAGAACTTCGTTCTTGATCCTAATTTCGTAAATAATTATAACGGCCGCACCACAACAAAACTGACTCGAAGACTCACGTTACATCTCTCTCAACGAAGCTCAATTCGATCTCATTTAAACACACACAGAGAACTTACCAAACCTCGTCTGGAACATACTCGTTGACAACACAAATATCCCAGCGTCATCCACATGCAAAAAAGACCAAAAATAATGGAGACCTTGTTGATAAAAACGAAAAACCCAACACTCAATAATATCAACTACGAACACGTTAACAGCAAGCTTACCATACATAACACATAGCTACATACATAACATTCTGTTACACCTAAAATAACATTCATCCTCGTAAATGGATAAAAGTATAGCCGAAAGCGTTTGAATAAAGAAAATATTAGGACAATTTTTATATAATTTATGTCCTGAAAAGAATAAAAATTATAAGATCACACGAAAGATTACATAAAAAATCTGCATATATATATATATATATATATATATATATATATATATATATATATATATATAAATTAAAAAAGGATTAATTCAATGGTGTTGGATGATCATTTCGATATGAAAATCCCCACGGGGATAACACATCACCTCAGCAACAGAAAAATCCTTTCAGAAACCCTTTTTCTTTTTCTGTTGCTGAGGTGATGTGTTATTCCCGTGGGGATTTTCATATCGAAATGATCATCCAACACCATTGAATTAATCCTTTTTTAATTTATATTTACACTGTAATATTTTATTACATGGAGCTCTCTTCCTGTGTCATTTTTTAATATTAAAATGTAATTTTTAATATTAATTAGGATCGGGTGTTTGGAATTTACCTTCCTGCTTTTTCCGCTTGGATTAGAGTATCTGAATTAATATATATATATATATATATATATATATATATGCATCGGTCAATTAGTAATGAATTTGAACCCTCTCTGCTACTCGCGTATGTTTACATTTTATATAACACGCAAAAGTCTGCCTTCCTCTAAAGAGCTTCCATAGTTCAGAGGTAGAATTGTCAATTCAGTCGGGTTTCAATCTTGGATAGAAGCAATCGGACGTCTAAACGTACTGATCAGCTGTGATACAGCAAAACAGATCTGTCTGCGGATATATATATATATGCAATTTTAGGGAGTCGCAGGTTAGAATGCTGTCGTAAAGCGCAAAATATCGAATGCTTAGAAGCAATCGCACACACACACACACAAACACACACACACACACACACACACACACACACACACATATATATATCAATATTTTGTTAAGCTCAATTAACAAGGTATGTTTGTTTAATTTTTATAGCATTTTTACAATTTTCGAAGTACTTTTTGCGCGTCTGAATCAAAATTGTGGATAAATTATAGCAAAAGGATATCGTTCTGTTTTGACCGTCTCCTTCATTATCAAGAAGTCGGTGATGTCGTTATAGTAAATAAAACTGACTACACCAAGAGTTTCATAGGCCTACGAAATAAATCGAAATTTTATATACGTATTTTTCACGGAGTGGGGGACTTGCCCTTTACCTCACTAATATCATACGCACAGATTTGAACTGTAGCGTCCCACTCAAAAAAAAAAAAAATAAATAAATAAATAAAATAAATAAAAATAAATAAATAAATAAAATAAGATAAACAAATAAAAAGTAAAAAAAACAAAATAAAGATAACACACCACTATATCGCCAACTAAATATTATCTACAATACTGAAAACATCCAGTTTATTCGAAAATTTTAGAAATTCAATAGAAACTGTAACAGACAGAACTTGTCGTCTGGAGTTAAAAGTTTAATGCGCATACGCACAGAGATCTATCTATCTATCTATCTATCTATCTATCTATCTATCTATCTATCTCAGTCTTTTCATATCTATCTATCTATCTATCTATTCCAGTCTGTTTCTTTCTTTCTTTCTTTCTTTCTATCTATCTATCTATCTATCTATCTATCTATCTATCTATCTATCTATCTAACTACATCTCAGTCATACATCTATCTATCTATCTATCTATCTATCTATCTATCTATCTATCTATCTCAGTCTTTTCATATCTATCTATCTATCTATCTATCTATCTATCTATCTATCTATCTATCTATCTCAGTCTTTTCATATCTATCTATCTATCTATCTATCTATCTATCTATCTATCTATTCCAGTCTGTTTCTATCTATCTATCTATCTATCTATCTATCTATCTATCTATCTATCTATCTATCTATCTATTCCAGTCTGTTTCTATCTCTCTATCTATCTATCTATCTATCTATCTATCTATCTATCTATCTATCTCAGTCATTTCATATCTATCTATCTATCTATCTATCTATCTATCTATCTATTCCAGTCTGTTTCTATCTATATATCTATCTATCTATCTATCTATCTATCTACCTATCTATCTATCTTTTTTGTTTTTGATCATCTCACCCCAAGCAAGGCATTCCACTGCCACTATTGCGCATGGGGCTACATAGGGGAAGGTAAAGAGAAGGAGTGGTTAGACATAGGGAATGTCAGGAGGAAGGTGACAGATGAGTAAGGATAGCGAGGATGAGGTTTGGGCAGATGGGAAAAGTGTTTGATAGAATGGGAGCAGGTTAGTGTGTTAGGAGGTGTCTATTGACCTTACATTTAAACTCCTGGAGATTGTAGCTGTCGGGGAAGCAATCATGTGGAAGGGAATTCCACAGTCGGGAAGCGCGAGGAAAGAAACTGTTGGAGTAGAAGTTGCGGTTGCATTTTATCGGTTTCACTGTAAAAGGGTGGGATCTAGTTGCTAATCTAGTATCTCGTGCAAATTCGTATTTAGGGGGCACCAGTGATTAAAGTTTATCCTAGCAGAAGCTGTGAAAGTATTTATAGAAGAGACACAGGGAAGCCACGTCGCGCCGGTGGGAGAGAGACTGCTGGCGGTCTGCCAAGTCGGTATCTATCACATTACAGACCCTCCTCTGAACCTTATCGAGAAGCCCGAGGAGAATAGCAGGGGCACCCGACCAGATATGGCAGCAGTATTCAATGCACGGGCGGATGGTAGATTTATATATGTGCAGGATAGATTTAGACGGAAAAAACTTCCGGGCCCTACACAGAGAACCGACTTTCATAGCAGCGGATTTAGCAATGGATTCGATATAGTCATTCCATTTGAGGTCCGCTGAAAGTGTGAGACCAAGGAAGCGTAGTGTTATACTCTCTGGGAGGCAAGCCTGGTCCATGCTAATGGGAGGTAGGTGAGATTGTCGATGATGGTTAATTGAGAGTAGCTTCGTTTTAGAAGCATTAAAATTTACTAGCCATTTCTTACCCCAGTCCAATATGGATTGGAGGTCTTTTTCAATCTCGGCTGCGAGGTTAGCTTTGACGCCTACACCAGATTTTTGTAAACTGTGGTGTCATCGGCGTACAAACCTACTTGGGCTCTTATGGAATCAGGGAGATCATTAATGCATATCAGGAAGAGTGTAGGACCTAAGATGGAGCCTTGGGGGACACCTGCGTTTGTATGGTAGTTCTGGGAGGCATGTCCGTTTAATACCACCTTCATTGTGCGGTTAGAGATGAATGACTGGATTAGTTGAAACAAATGTCCAGTTATACCATAGCTCCGCAGTTTACATAGAAGACCAGCATGCCAAACTCTGTCGAACGCCTTAGATATATCCAATGCAACGGTACGGGCTTCGCCATTCCTGTCGAGTGCCTGGTATATGTACTCAGTGATGGTCGTTAGCATATCAGCAGTAGACCTGGTGAAGCGGAAACCATATTGCTTGTCCGAGAGGAGCCTGTGTGCGGTGAGATGCTGAACCACCTCGGCGTTGATAATGGCTTCGAATACTTTGCCAAAGATCGGAAGAAGGCTGATAGGGCGGTAATTTGCAGGGTCAGAGGGTTCTCCAGTGTTTTTAAATATAAAAACTACAGAGGAAGATTTCCAACAGGCAGGAAAGCAGGAAGCAGATAGGTAGAGGTTGTAGAGCTTAGAAAGGACAGAGGAGAGTTCAGGAGCACATTTCTTTAAGACTATGGTTGGGATTCCGTCACCACCGCTCGCTTTGTGAGGGTCAAGTTTTAAGATTATCTTAGAGACAAGCGAAGGTGTAATGTGGACATCATTCAGTTGTGCGTCGGTTCTAGGTGAGAAGTCGGGTGTAAAAACTCCAGATGAGTCCAGACTCGAATTGTTCGAGAATCTGCGGGCAAAGCATTCAGCCTTATCTGCTGCGGAGGTGAGGACCTCAAATTTGTTGATTAGCGGGGGTATTGTGGACTTGCTCTTGTTATGTATTCTTTTACAGAGTCGCCAGTAGTCTTTAGCGCCGAATTTAGAGCATGCTATGCGTTGCTTCATTCTGGCAGCAAACAACATCTTAGCTTCATTAAGTATCCTTTTACACTTATTACGAGCTGAAGTGAAAAGGCGCCTGTTTTGGTCTGACGCGTAGTTACGATAGAGTCGGAAGAAATGATTCCGGTGGGCAATGGCAGCCGAGCAAGCGAGTGAGAACCATGGAGACGAATGAGATTTAAGCCGGAATTTCCTAGCAGGGATGAAGGTATCGATGCCAGCCTTAACCCAGGAGGAGACCTCGAATGCACATTCTACGATGGGAAGACTAAAAACGTTGTTCCAAGGGATGTCACAGAGGAAGTCTCGGAACGAATCCTAGTCTGCTCTTTGATAGCAGTAGGATATTCTACTTGGCTGGGTTTCATGGGTCGGGCGGGAGTGGAGTGAAATATTGACGGACACTACAGTGTGGTCAGAGTTTCCAAGTGGGCAGAGTTGTCTGGTAGTACAAAAGTCTGGGATGGAAGTGAAGCAGAGGTCTAGAAGTGAGTCCCTTCCGTTAGGGTTGTCGGAGAAACGCGTGGGGAAGTTCACTACTTGCGTAAGGGATTGGGTGATTGAAAAGTTCATGGTGTGGACACCAGCAGGGTCGGTGACAGCGTTCTTCAGCCACTTGGTGTGGTGGGCGTTAAAGTCACCAAACACGAATACATGGGCAGAGGGATAGGAAGAAATGGCTTTGTCGATATTGTCAGAAATGATGTCAAGTAACGAACAGTCAGGGGAGGAAGGAGAGCGGTAGAGAAAGAAGAGAAAGCTAATCGTGCTGAGAAGTGAGAGGCGGAAGCACATGAAAGAATGATCTGGTGATTCAAAAGATGACACCCTAGCTAAGGGAAGGTGTTCGCTGACATAGACCCCAAGCCCATGCATATGAACATTGGAGTCCTTCCTGAAGAGGGGAAGGTAGTCAGGAACATAGAACTCAGATGAGGGGACAGAAGGGTTAAGATTAGTTTCACATAGGGCTAATATATCAGGTGAGTTATTATGGAGGAATGAATCTACGCTGAGGAAGTTGGTGCGGATGCCGCGTATGTTAGTGAAAGAGATGCAGACAGGTTTGGGCGTTTTCAAATGAGCTGGTTTAGTTTTGCTATTATGTTTGCTTTTTTTCCATAGTGATTCAGTTAAGGAGAGGTCTTAGAATAGAATCAGTCGGTCAATCGTTTGCAACTTGTGAAGGATGGAGACTGGTGCGGCTTACAACATAATGTGGCCTCGGGGTTGCCCACCGAACGTTCATGCAGGGACGCTCGTCCATGCGCGATATGGCACTACAAGAACACCGGTATTATTCAACTGTTGATCAGAGCAGCCTCTCAAGACGCTACGCAAGAGTTAGGGCTCCTAACTACCAGTCGGAAGCAGCAAACAGGAAACTGCCAACCCAGTACCCTCAGAATGTAAAGACGTTGCCACCATACTCCGTAACTGCATAGAGCTTTCAGCTGAACTAATACTAAGACCGGAGAAGGGGGATGAACCGGGAACCCCTTCCTAAACAAGAAACAAGGCGATCACATCTAAACTCATTCAACAGAAGGGGGTGGAGTGTGAGACCGGGCGATAATAGGAACTATCTACTACAATTTAAAAAAAAAGAAAGAAAAAAAAGTGACTGAGGTTTACAAAGTTTTATCTATCTATCTATCTATCTATCTATCTATCTATCTATCTATCTATCTCGAAAGTACTACGCGAAGCTAAAAGTGACAAATGTTCATACGACATTTATTTCGAGTCTACATTTACAGCCTTAGTAAATTGTAGATAACACCTGCTACAGTATATATATATTTTTTTCTAAACATATACTGTTAAATATAAGAGACAATGAATATCTATTATGTTTAATCATAAGCCGTTCTAAACGTCGTATTTTGGCTTTAATTTCAGTTGAAAATAAAGACAAAAATTCTCCAACATTTGGATAATTTTAGAAGCAAATAAGCTTAGAAGCAAATTAATAAAAAATTGTCTCTTATATTTAATAGTATATGTTTAGAAAATTATGTGCCGCCTCGATACACTATATATATATATATATATAAATGTTATATATATATATTCAAACATATATATATGCATATAAATATATATTCAAACATATATATATATATATATATTCAAACATATATATATGCATATAAATATATATTCAAACATATGTATATATATATTCAAACATATATATATATGCATATAAATATATATTCAAACATATATATATATATATTCAAACATATATATATATGCATATAAATATATATTCAAACATATATATATATATATTCAAACATATATATATGCATATAAATATGTATTCAAACATATATATATATATATATATATATATATATATTATAATAATAATAATAATAATAATAATAATAATAATAATATTATTATTAGCTCTACTTTGTATTGAGCACTTTTTTAAAAATAGTGTTTGTTTGGATGGGGAATATTATTCCACCCATACTTGGTTATATATATATATATATATATATATATATATATATATACAGAGAGAGAGAGAGAGAGAGAGAGAGAGAGAGAGAGAGAGAGAAAGAAAGAAAGAGAGAAAGTTTTCAGAATTGTGCGAAGGATCTTATATAGAAATCTCCTGTCGTCTGACTGGTTCCATATTTTAAACACCAATTGAATTGCAATTTCAATCCTTGCTTATTAGATTTCATGCACTTCACGACATAAAAACGGCTTGCCAAACTATCTTTTTATCAGTATACCACTGAAAATGAAAAGAATCTCTAGATGATGTCTATTGCCAAGAAATGGTTGTTTATTTTTTCAGTGTTTAACTGAAAGAGTAATATTTATTAGAAGACTTAATCTTGAATTTAATGGCTAAAAGTATAGCCGAAAGCGCTCGGATAAACAAAATATTTGGTAAATTTTTATATAACTTATATCCCCAAAAGAAAGAAATAATTGCATTATACACAAGATCTAAAATGAGCGTACGTACTGTGCAGTAATATTGAAAAGTCACATGATACGTGAATATATACAATAATTTTTTTTTCCATAATTCATTATTTTGCCTAAAAAAATTTTTTTTTTATGATGAGAAGCCAAAAAAAAAAATATATGTATCACTTCAGTTTTGTTGCGTATTTGAAGGCCGGTTCGTTTCTATGAAAACATAAACGATTTTCATTTTACATTAAAAATATTGCGCCGATTTTTCACAGATGGCGTCTAAAACCTTTTGCTTAAAATCAAGTCTGTAAAAGACGTGATTTTATATTAAGGTTAGTGCACATGTGTATATTTAAAAAATGAACGTTTTAAGACGGACTTAGAAAGAAAAAAATGAATGAACTTAATGATAATAACATCAGTGTCTGCGTTTGTCATTTTTGTAGTCTCGTATCTTAAAAATTCTTTGATATAAAGATTACTTCTGTTTGCTATAGTTATAGACAAATTCTAGAAATTCTTGAAAAATAATTTTAGAAATTCTGGAAATAATTATAGGAATATATTGTAGTAAATTATGGAAAAAGCGTCCTAAAGTTAAAGATTAAAACAAAATTTAAATTCATTAAGAAATCTTCGTTTTGATTTTAGATGATTCTGCTTATGTTTTCACATCGGTTCTTGTACAGATACTGAAGTTAAGCAACGTCGAATTCTGGTACCAAGATAGGTGACCGCTTGTGAATCCCAAATTTCCTGAGGGAATATAAAACCTAAAGGATAGATAGATTTAGTTTTTAGTTTAGGCTTGGTTTAAGAAGAGCACTTCGAATACCTAAAATTTTGTAATTGCCATATCCATTCAGGACTTAGTAGATCATGTCTCTCCACAGCTTCTTTTCGATAAAATTAGGGAAAGTTAGTGATGTGGTTTCTACTTGCTTGTTCAAAAAGTCAGAATTCAGATTTTCCTTCTCATAGACTGGCTGCCAACTGAGACTGAAGAACCTAGTCTACGCTCCTATATTATCAATAGCAAAGGTGATTCTCTAGATGCAACTTAGATGTGGCACAAGGCTGACAGTATGGAGCACCCAGCGATTGCGGGTGGGAGAGATGTTATATTGATGGATTTACGGAATACTTTTTTAATGGTTGTCATTTGTGGTTTAGCTGTGGAGAGACAAGCTTTCTTTTTTAAAACTAAAAACTAAATCAATCTATCCTTTAGGTTTTATATTCCTTCAAGAAACGTGGTCTAATGGCTGGCAATCTTGTCTCGCCAGAATCATTACAATTGAGTAGTGAGTTCGATTCTCACTGAGTGCCCCATACTTTAGGCCTTGTGCCACATCTAATATGCGATCAGAAAATTATCTCCTCCAACCGCAGAAGATAGTAGCGTCATGGTTATCGGCGTAAAAACAAAATGTAATTTGAGAATCTAAGTTAAGTTTTGGCTTAGTCTGTTGGCTGTTCGCTCAAATGCCTTTTCCCCACCCAGCTATGGATTAAATAGCAGAATAAACTGTTATTTTGTTTTGGCTCCAAGTAATAGACAGCGTTTCTCAATCGGCACGACTAGTCACAGCAATGCACCCGGAAATGTAGTCAGGTGAGTCACAAGCTAACAGAAAAGTCATTTGTGAATTATTTCTATGTTAAACAAAACGAATAATTTTTTTAAAGCTAGAAACACCAAAAAGTTTAATGTCATAACAATAAATGCTTATTTTAGGAGACTTCTATAATATTTTGCTCGTTTTCTTGTGTTACTTAAAGTTTTCCGTCTCTTAATATTCTACTTAGCTTTTGGAAGGCAACTTTAGCTATCAAAATGCGACTTCGGATTTCAGTGTCACACTTAAATTCGTAAAGCCAAGATACTCAAAGTGGAATCCTTATCAGAACAGTTGCCATAAAAATATTTCTAGAAAAGATACAGGGAAGTTATTGAAGAGGGTAAGAGACTAAAGCCGAGATGTCAAACCAGGACCGATAAAATTGCAGATATTATTTTGGAGTATTTACATTATTCGAACTCATTTTGGTTGCCATTTGTACGACGTATCGGCCGTTGTACGCTCTGGCCTTCTTCAGGTGCTAGGAATTTCAAACCGAACCCTTTGTTACAATGACTGTGGTATATGACTCTATTTATTGCGTAGTAGTGCCTCTTTTGGTAGTCAATAGTTATCTCCCTCTTACCCTGTAAGTTACTTGTTCATCACTGCTGTAGCCTGGTATTGAACTCACAACTCTTTGGGTCAAGTCACAGGAACTAACCAATGTCTATATCCCCTGGGCCGTGCAACAAGAGCAACTGATTTTTTTATTTATTTTGGATTCTTCCAAGAACCACTAGATACTCTCATTTCCTTTCCAGTGTCGAAGACACCGTTTCTCGACGACAGTTCCATTTCCCAGATATTTAAATTTCTGCACCTGTTTAATTTTAGAATCTCCGATCTGTAGTTGGCGTTTTGTGGTCCTCTTTTTGCAGATGACCATGCATTCAGTTTTCTTGATGTTTATGTTTAACCCTTTCTTCTTGCTTTCCCTTGCTACCTTCTGTAGAAGGTCCTGTATTTTCCTTTCCGTGTCTGCTATCAGCACTGTGTCATCTTCGTATCTTGCATTATTTAGATTGTGGCTGCCAAGGATTTCTAGCTCTCTCAGAATTGTTTTACTGTACAGGTTGAATTGACCTGGTGAGAATACAAATCCTCTTCTTACACCCCTTTCTATTTGTGTATATCTATATCTATATCTATATCTACGGAATTCATTTTCTATCTACATCGAGATGGTTTACTGCCAGTATAGGTTCTTGTTCGAATCATAGACTTTTGTTTTCATTATAAGTCTAATTTTGATAATTTGGATTCTGCTGCTTTTATTCAACATTTTCTCCCCCGTATCTACCTATCTGAATTTTGTATCCCGACATGTAGTTGGCGTTTTGGGGTCCTTCATTAAAAGTCTAATTTTGATAATTTGGATTCTGCTGCTTTTATTCAACATTTTCTCCCCCGTATCTACCTATCTGAATTTTGTATCCCCGACATGTAGTTGGCGTTTTGGGGTCCTTCATTAAAAGTCTAATTTTGATAATTTGGATTCTGCTGCTTTTATTCAACATTTTCTCCCCCGTATCTACCTATCTGAATTTTGTATCCCCGACATGTAGTTGGCGTTTTGGGGTCCTTCATTAAAAGTCTAATTTTGATAATTTGGTTTCTGCTGCTTTTATTCAACATTTTCTCCCCCGTATCTACCTATCTGAATTTTGTATCCCCGACATGTAGTTGGCGTTTTGGGGTCCTTCATTAAAAGTCTAATTTTGATAATTTGGATTCTGCTGCTTTTATTCAACATTTTCTCCCCCGTATCTACCTATCTGAATTTTGTATCCCCGACATGTAGTTGGCGTTTTGGGGTCCTTCATTAAAAGTCTAATTTTGATAATTTGGATTCTGCTGCTTTTATTCAACATTTTCTCCCCCGTATCTACCTATCTGAATTTTGTATCCCCGACATGTAGTTGGCGTTTTGGGGTCCTTCATTAAAAGTCTAATTTTGATAATTTGGATTCTGCTGCTTTTATTCAACATTTTCTCCCCCGTATCTACCTATCTGAATTTTGTATCCCCGACATGTAGTTGGCGTTTTGGGGTACTCTTTTTGCAGATGACCATGCATTCAGTTTTCTTGCAGTTTATGTTTAATCCTTTCTTCCACTTTCCTGTGTCTCTTGTCGCTCTTAAAATCTTTTCTCTTAGTATCTCTTCCGAACCTTGCTCTACCATTCAGTTGCTCAAGCCCATCAAGTATGTCTCACGTTTACTTCCACTGTCTCTTTTCCCTCTATCCGTCCCGTGAATATTAGATTCTTTCTTATTCAGTCAGTTAAGTGCCATACGTGATACACCCTTGGGCGATCATGTCTTTTTCGAGACATGACTGACTGGGCAGAAGATTATCCCGCAGTAGGTTGCCATTGCTTTCTGCGGTAGACTGGTTGCCGACCAAGGCTAAAGAACCCAATCTGTCCCATTATTTGACTTATAGCTCGATGGGGAAGAGATGTACTTTATTAATAATTAGTAATAAATGGGGGATCAGTTTATTACTTCATAACAATATAAAACTGATCCCCCACTAGAAGCCTTAATCATCTTTCCAACTATTATATTCAGTTAGTTAAGTGCCATACGTGATACATGCTTGGGCGATCATGTCTCTTTCGAGACATGACTGGGCAGAAGATTATCCCTAAGTAGGTTGCCATTGCTTTCTGTGGTAGACTGGTTGTCGACCAAGGCTATAAAACCCAATCTGTCCTGCTATTTAACCCATAACTGGAAGGAAGAGACGGATTAATACCTTTCCCAAGGGTATTTGAATGTAAGTGAATACAATGGATTCAACTGGAATTCGAACTCTGCTCCCCGGTTTCTCGTTCCGAGCCGATATCCACTGTACCACAACGCACATCCGCATCTTTCTTATTACGTCTCCCAAAAACCTCAGCTGCCTCATCCTGATCCTAAGTGTAAGTTTCCTTTAATTTTGTATCCTCTCCAAAACCTTGTTCGATTCATAGTATCCCCATCATCCTTCTGTAGAACCACATTTCTATTGCTTTAAGTATCTCCTTAATCTTTGCCATATAGAAGGACAGATATCGCATAACAGTCCAGTACTCTTCTTTGTTTCCAACGAAATCTTCCTTTCTCTTAATATTCTGCTTAGCTTTTGAAATGCATCCTTGGCGATACCATTGCGTCTTCAGATCTCAGTGTCGCACTTCCCATCCTCTGCCAGAAGACTGCCTGGCATTTAAATTTCTGCACTTGTTTGGTTTTAATATCCCGACGTGTATTTAGCATTTTGTGGTCCTCTTTTTACTGATGACTATGCATTCAGTTCTCTTGAAGTTTATGCTTAGTCCTTTCTTCTCGCTTTCCTTGCTACCTTTTGTAGAAGGTCCTGCCTTCTCCTTTCCGTGTCTGCTATCAGCACTGTGTTATCTGTGTATCTCATATTGTTGAGATTGTGGTCAACGATGAAGAATCCTGGCTAACTCAGAATGTTTCTCTGTACAGGTTGAATAGATCCGGTGAGAAGACACATCCTTGTCTTACACTCTTTTCAATTTTGACAAAATCTGCTGAATTCATTTCCTGTCCTTATACAAGCGGTCTCTTTAAATAGACTTAAAACTGAGTGTTAAAGAAAAAAAGTGACGTTTTTATATTTTTGAGATGAGATGTTGCAATTATTTGCACTATTTACATTGTTCTGGGGAGCGTGTGTTGTTGTGCAGTGTATATCGGCTCGGAACGAGAAACGGGGGAGCCGAGTTCAAAATCAAGTTGAATTCCTTGCATTGACTTGAAAATACCCTTTGGACAGCTATTAATCCGTCTCTTCCCCCCAATTATGAGTTAAATAACAGGACAGATTGGGTTCTATAGCCTTGGCTGGCAACTGGTCCACCGCAGAATGTAAAGGCAACATACCGCGTGATAATCTTCTGCACAGTCAGTAATGTCTCGAAAGAGACATGATCGCCCAAGAGTGTATCAGGTATGGTACTTAACTGACTGACTGATATTATTCGGCCTGTTGTCTTCATCTTTATTGCCATATTCAGGAGATTTCGGCCGTTGTACGCTCCGTCCTTATTCAGGTGAGAGTGGGTAAAAGCGTTGGTTGAATCCAGTGACTTGACTCAAACAGTTCAATAATTGGATACAGCAGAGGCGAACAAATCATTAAAAGTTTAGTTGAAAGATACTGAGAAATCTAGAAGAGGCATGAATCATCGAACTAGAATAATCTTCCCTGGTGAGAGAAATAAAAGGTTCAGTTCAGTTCGAAATTCCAGTAAACTGAAGAAGGCCAGAGCGTACAACGGCCGAAACGTCGTGAATGTGGAAACATAAAAAATTATTATTTCTCAGTTTGACTGATGTGTTCTCAGCCTCGAACCAACGGCCTTTTGGTTTGCTGTCCAGAATTTAACAATAAGCTATGCAGGCTATGACAACGCAAATGGTGCGTGAATTTTTTTCTTCTCAATTTTCGGTATAGAGTAATTTAAATGTATTATGAAGCAATTTCAAAAATGTTTGAATCAATTTGGCTTGAGACCTGGTGCAACGAGAATTCGGATTTTCCTCCTTAATTCTGTGCGTAAATCCGTTATTGAATTCTCGCGAGAATTGAAATTAAATAAATAAACAAATAAAAACAAAATGAACAAAACTAAATGTTGATTCGTAATAGACAAAGCTAAAAATAAGCTAAAGCAAGTAAATGAAATGAAATTCATAACAAATTTAACGCAATTGCCGCGTAGGAAAAACTAAATGATGTAAAATAATAGACTTTTCGGAAAAGTTTACTATTTTCTCGTATCATTTGTAAATTTTATCTGTATTAATTTATTTTTCGTAAATATATATGTTGAATATATTTTTTATCGAAGAATGTATAGCAGATTTGATCGATTTTCTATTATTGTCGAACTTCTTTTGTTTCTCTTTTTAGCTTATTCTGGTTTTCATTCGTATGTACAAATAACACAATTATGTCCTAGTCTCAGCGAGGGCGGGAAAAATCTTTGCCAACAACAAATCTGGACATTAATAAAGCCATTGAAATCCAATAAAAATTCTATCAATCAGTAGAGATAAATAATCAATATTCCAAGTGACGAGGGTTGGGTTGATAAAGAGAAAAGAAGCAAAAAGCAATAGGCTGGCGTGAATCTTGCCCGAAAAAAAAAAAAAAAACTATAACCATTTCGTTCTAAGATGAAATCAAGGAAAATCAAATGGAAAAAGAGAAGTATCTGAAATATGAGCACAAGAAAAAAAGTGATAACGCTATTTTCTTAATTATAGAAATATTCGCCGAACAATCATTTCCAGAGGAATAATATGGTTATGATTGTCAGCAAAATTCTATCTATCTATCTATCTATCTATCTATCTATCTATCTATCTATCTATCTATCTATCTATCTATCTATCTATCTATCTATCATCTATCTATCTATCTATCTATCTATCTATCTATCTATCTATCTATCTATCTATCTCGATCTTCATCTATCTTCATCTATCTATCTATCTATCTATCTATCTCGATCTCTTCATCTATCTATCTATCTATCTATCTATCTATCTCGATCTCTTCATCTATCTATCTATCTATCTATCTATCTATCTATCTATCTATCTCATCTATCTATCTATCTATCTATCTATCTATCTATCTATCTATCTATCTATCTCGATCTCTTCATCTATCTATCTATCTATCTATCTATCTATCTATCTATCTATCTCGATCTCTTCATCTATCTATCTATCTATCTATCTATCTATCTCGATCTCTCATTCTATCTATCTATCTATCTATCTATCTATCTATCTCGATCTCTTCATCTATCTATCTATCTATCTATCTATCTATCTATCTATCTATCTATCTCGATCTCTTCATCTATCTATCTATCTATCTATCTATCTATCTATCGATCTCTCATCTATCATCTATCTATCTATCTATCTATCTATCTATCTCGATCTCTTCATCTATCTATCTATCTATCTATCTATCTATCTATCTCGATCTCTTCATCTATCTATCTATCTATCTATCTATCTATCTATCTATCTCGATCTTCTTCTATCTATCTATCTATCTATCTATCTATCTATCTCGATCTCTTCATCTATCTATCTATCTATCTATCTATCTATCTATCTATCTATCTCGATCTCTTCATCTATTTATCTAATCAATCTATCTATCTATCTATCTATCTATCTATCTATCTATCTATCAGCATATTATCTATCTATCTATCTATCTATCTATCTATCTATCAGCGTATTATCTATCTATCTATCTATCTATCTATCTATCAGCATATTATCTATCTATCTATCTATCTATCTATCTATCTATCTATCTGTCTGTCTATCTATCTATCTATCTATCATGAGAAACAGTATGGTCACAAAAATCAACTCGGCATGCCTGGCCACTGTGTGTTTTCATGCCCAAGAGATCTTCAAGCGGGAAAAGTGACAGTCACTATTAAGTATTGATTCCTTTGTCAGCTTTCACTCACTTTCACTTGGACACCTCGGGGTGGTGTAATGGTTAGCAAGCCTGTCTTGCTAGAATCTATTGCAATTGAGTTCGTTTCTCACAGGATACCCCATTCTTTCGGACTTGTGCCACATCTTCATCGGTCCTGGGTATGATGGTAAACTGCATCCAGCAGCAAGGCCTCTGATTGAGAGGTTATTAGGAGCATGGAACAACCTCTTAATTGCTATTGCCCCCAGGTTCACTCTAACTCGGAGTGGTAGCATCCTGTTAGGGTTCCATCTATGGTCAAATAGTTAACCCCTAAACTGGGTTCAAAACACTATGAAAGTATAAAAATCGACTTTTATAGAAAGCAATAACTAACAAGACATATTTGAAAGAAAAAATATTATTGCCATAGTAAATGTTTGAAGAAAAAAAATTATAACTAGCAAAACATTTTTGAATTTTTGTCTCACATTTTCTGAGCCCGCTTTCCTCGTTATGTGCTCAAAAGTTTTCAGCGGACACTTCCTGATGCTTAGAATAAATTTTCTTTTTGTTTCCGTTTATCTAAAAGTTCATCGTTGCTCACTTGTTTGATTTTTCTGTAGCCACAATGCTTCAAGAATCTTCTTCATTTATGATCAGATTGATTAGCATTCATTGTCGTATCGGAGGATCGATAGTACATAACATCTCAGTAGGGGATGAATCCACGCAATATATATATATATATATGTATAGATATATATTCTTTATTTGTAAAAGAGTTATTACGCAACCTAGGTTTCTACCATGTGGTGTCTTCGGGCAATTTGCAATAATTGATTTTACCGTTGTTTTTTTTTTTTGTTTTTGCTTTTATTTTTTTTTAAGAACGCTCAGGTAACGGGGATTTTTTAAACGTTCACGTAACGGGGAAATTTCGAACGGACAATTTATAAAATTAGAAGAAATTATAACGTTTTCATCCATGGTTGTATGAACCTAATAGGTATGTTATGGTATAGCTAAACTCAGTCATAATTTTTGTTTTAATATATATATATATATATATATATATATATATATAAGCATTATATCACTACACAAAGATTTTCATGTTTCAGAACAATACTGTTCCTCTTCAGGTGATATTTTAAAACGAAAAGCATTATATATATATATATATTTATATATATAATCCGCATACAGTCCTGCTTTGATGTATCACAGTTCAACAGTGCAGCTAGATTAAGCGTTTGCTTCAAACTGAGACTGAAACCCGACTGATTTGTCACTAGTCTGAGGTCCACCCACCAAGCTATCGACGTACGTCAGAGAAAGTCAAGTTTCATAGCGAGTAACGAAAAGTAACGTTGCCCTTCTCATATCAGAGTTCAAGTTGTTTTCATTTAAACACACCCGAATACCTACCAAATTCTATCCGTAACATACTTGTTGATAATACAGATATCATAGCATCATCCACATAAAAAAAAAATGGTTAAAAAATATTGAACGCATTATTATAAAAATAGAAAAGTTCAACACTTAATATTATCAACTACGAACATAGCAATAACGTGCTGACTGTGTTCGGAATATGACACATATACACATGACTCTACACACATACATAAAGAGCATACATTTTAAGCCGCACGTAAAATAAAATTAATAGGCATTTTGTATATAATAATTTATGTTCTGAAAAGAAAAAAATCACAAGATCACATAAAAATTATTTAAAAACTTAACCTTAATAACTTGTCTGTCATTGTATTGAAACTTGCATAAAAGAGAGATTTATTATTGTATCACAGTTCAACAGTGCAGCTAGATTAAGCGTTTGCTTCAAACTGAGACTGAAACCCGACTGATGGTTATGGTATAGCTAAACTCAGTCATATTTTTCAAATAAACTTGTGATAAAATATTTGTCGAATCGTGAGAAGTAGACTTCAAAACTGTGTAAATTATGATAACAGTTTGAGCTGATAAAAGTCAAGCGACTTTATATCATTGTACACAACAAAATTTAATTGTCAATGTAATAATTGTATTAGTAAATATAATTGTATATTTAATCTGAAAATAAACGTTATCATTTACTGTCCACTTAATTTTGGACTACCCTATATATATATATATATATATATATATATATATATATATATATATATACACCCCAGAACAGATTCGCTGTATCACAGCTCATCAGTACGGTTAGACATCCGATTGCTTTTTTACTCAGGATTGAAACCCGACCGAATTGGCATCAGTCGGCGATTCTACCTCTAAGCTATGGGCGCTCGGCTAAAGGAGACAAACTTTTAGCGTATGATATACTATGTATTCATACGCCAGTAGTGAGAGTGTTCTAATTCATTACTGAATGAACGATATATATATATATATATATATATATATATATATATATATATATATATATATATATATATATATATAAATTAAAATAGGATTAATTCAATTAATTTTAATTTAATTTATATTTGCTCTGTAATATTTATTACATGGAGCTCTCCTTGATCATTTTTTAATATTAAAATAAAATTTTTAATATTAATTAGGATCGGCGGGTTTTTGGAATTTGCCTTCCGGCTTTTTCCGCTTGGATTAAAGTATTTGCATAAAATATATATATATATATATATATATATATATATATATATATATATATATATATATAATATTTGAAAATTCAGGAGAAAAAAAACGAAGGGTTTTGTTAATATGAACAATAAAGAAAATTAAGGCTCGAATAATTATTGAATAAGGAAAATACTTCAAATCAGAACTTCAAAGAGAGTCAGAAGTTTGTGGAATAATTTGTAGAAACCTTGTGCTTTAAAGCCAAAAGGTGAACAGCAGAATCGAAAAAGACAGGAACAGGCAGAAGGGCAAGGAAGTAATTCTTTCATAAAAAAAAATAATGTTACTCTGAAATCTGACAGAAAGCCGAAAGAATGAGACATATACTTTTATGGTTGGTAAAAATTATATTTTTCCTCAAAAAATTATTGTAAATCTTTTGTTATTTGGATGATTGCATTTGACTTGCTACAGAAGGAGAACATTATAAAAAATAAAACACATTTTGTAAGGACATCAATAAAAAATAATGGACCCTTAATTTCCTTTTTGTTTCCTCCTATATATTTTTTGTCGATTCTTAGTTGGAAACAAACCATTGGTCATAATCCGGCAACTTTCATAGAAAAATACACAGACTAAAGAATTAAGGACAAAAATATCAATTACAATCAAAGAACTCTCAAAATACTTTTTGTGTGACATTATTGTTTCCTTTTCTTCTTCTTTCTCACTCTCTCTGTCTCTCTCTCTATTGTTTATTTTGTGCTTTCCGATGATTCCGTTTTATGCAAGTGAAAGCGTTTCTTCTACAACAAATTTTTCTTCCATCAATAATACTAATCGGATTATCGGTTCAAAATTGATTCGAAATTCAATCATACAAAATTAATTGTGACCACTCTTTCTTACGATTATTATTATTATTATTATTATTATTATTATTATTATTATTATTATAGTTGTTACCTTTGTTTCATTCTGTTCTCCCTTCTTTCCAAGATGTTCCAACACACACACACACACACACACACACACACACACACACACACACACATATATATATATATATATATATATATATATATATATACACTACCGGCCATAATTATTAGGCCACACTAGTTTTTTTTAATAGAAAAGATGTATGTCATACTATTTTTAAGTGTATAATTGTAAATGAAAATAGAATGGTTCTTTTGTTATTATTCAGTTAAGTGCCATACGTGATACACGTTTTGGGCGATCATGTCCCGACCGAAAGAGACATGACTGACTGGGCAGAAGATTATTCCACTTCACCACAACGCACATCCTAAATTGTCATTATTACTTAGCAAATTCTTACAAGACATAGAAACAAAGATGAACTCGTCCGAATCCCCCTAAATTTTCTTCATTCTTTCATTGATGAAACTGCAATATAGGTAATTATTAAATATTTATAAATTCATTTGATGCACATGTTATTGTGCAGTGTTAACAAAAGAACCATTCTATTTTCATTTACAATTATTCACTTGGCAATCAAGACTAAAAAATAATATGAAATGCATCATTTTTTTAAAACACTAGGGTTGCTCAATAATTATGGTCGGTAGTGTATACACAGACATGACAGAGTTGAACAGACACCAATATAAATTTTATTTCTGATTTTTTTTAATAACCAAAACAAATTAACATAGATATTGTGATTAAAATTGCAGATAACGATACTGGAATATGACACGAACCAAAGGACCTATCCGAATTTCAGAGAGGACGTATCGTGGGCTAACATGAAGGTGATCTTAGTCAAAGAAAAATATCTTCAAATCTTTCAATACCCCTTTCTACTTTTAATAGAGTGATCGTAGAATTCACCAGAGAGCTTGAGACAAAATGAGATCAATAGATTTCCATGGCCAAGTCAGTCCCCGGATATTAACCCTGTTGAACACCTTTGGGGTATATTAGATCGAAAACTCCGCAAAAAGAACAGGAAGCCCGAACTTTTAGGACTATTGCGTGAAACATGGCAAGAAATCCCTCTAGATGATATTCGTGAACTCATCGCTAGCATGCCTAGAAGGGCTCTTGCATTAAGCAAAGGGGATGTGAACCAAGTATTAGTTATTAAATTAATGACAATTTATAATTACTCCATTTGTATAAATTACTTTTTTAATAAAATAATTACTTGTTTAATAAAACAAACGGTTTCTATGAGCGTCTATTCAATTTTGTCATGTCTGTGTAGAGTGATCATAGTGACTAGCAGTTCATTAGCAGTGTATCTGCTTCACGTAGCATGGAGGTCTTGTATTTGTTGATATACTATTATTCCCAACTTCCGTTTTGGTGATTACTTGTTTAATAAAATAAACGATTTCTGTGAGCGTCTATACAATTCTGTCATGTCTGCGTATTTCGATGATAATATGATTTGTAATACACCTAGTTATATAAGCGACCGCCTCAATAGAGGACGGTAGGCAATCTCACACGTATCGCATTCGTAGAATGTAAGGTCCGAGTATTGGCACCAGAGGCAACAGGATCACTTCACATACACACTGACCTAAAGTAACGTCTGAAGTCAAAATTTGAATAAAAAACAATGTGACGTAGGGAAATTGAATCAATTGCTGAGAAATCTGGTTCACTAAGTCGTGCAGAAAGTATTTTTCGCCTGAATCTGTTTTACATATTGATAAATTTATCATTCATCCTTGCTTTGAATATTACTGCCACACCGGATTTGGTGCTTCTGTTATACACAGTACTGAGCAAAAGTATTAGGACAAGAACTATTTCATCTTTTATGAGGCATACTGACAGAAAATAAACAATTTATTTAAAGTAATTATATTTGATGTACTCAACAAATGCTTTAACAAGAAAAAATACTTGTTACAGAATAAATTTAATATTTAGTATAATAGCCTTTTGCTTTGATCACAGCCCTCATTCTGTCAGGCATTGACATCACAAGCTTCTTCAATGTATCTTAAGGTATCTCCTGCCAAGCAGCTAGTATTTGTTCCCAAAGTGTGTCTTGCAAAGTAACATTAAGTTTATCAATTTTTTATTCAAAATATCCCATAGATGTTCGTTAGGATTGAGATCAGGGATTTGTGGTGGTCAATTCAAATTCAAAACACTTGGGTGGCCTAATAATCATGGCCGGTAGTGTATATATACGCACACACAAACAGAGAAACACACATACAAGGGGATGTTTAAAATTTATTGGTACGTGTCATGTTCCAAAATATAACCAAAAATTATAATTTATATTTTGGATCCTTTTAAGCTTTTAAGCTTAGGCCGAAAACATTTAACTATCCTTGTGATTCTACAGAAGGATGCTGAGGATACGATGGTCTCGAGGATACAACGTGGTTTTGGAGAGTTTTTTTTATAATCACATCGCCCCAATCAAGGCATTTTACTGCCACTCTTTTGCAGGGGGTTACATAGGAGGAAAGTTATGAGAAAGAGTGACAGGTTATAGGGGGTGTCAGGGAGTGGGTAAGAGAAGGATGAGAATACTGATGAGAGTGGAGTAGATAGAGAAAGGAGCATGGGAGAGAGGATGCAGGTTAGTGTGATAGGAGATGACTATTGACTTTACATTTAAATTCTTGGAGATTGCACCTGTCGGGAAAGCAAGTAAATGGAAGGGAATTCCACAGACGGAAAGTGCGCGAAAAGAAACTGATGGAGTAGAATTTGCGTTTACATTTTATTGGTTTCACAGTAAAAGGGAGGGACCTAGTTGTTAATCTTGTGGCTCGGGTAAATTTATATATAGGAGGCACCAGTGAGCTAAGTTCATCGGAGCAAAAGTCATGAAAGTATTTGTAGAAGAGACACAGGGAAGCCCCATTGCGCCGGTGAGAAAGTGACTGTATCTGAGCTGCCTATCACATTACAATGGAAGCGAAAAGGAAACATACACTTTACATCAGGAAAAGACAGTTGAAGTTTCTGGGATATGTAATGAAGAAAGAGTGCTTAGAGAATTCGATACTCACAGGGAAGAGATAAGGAAAGACAGATGAAAACAAGGTATGACATAATTGATGGGTTTAAGCAAATGGATGGCGAAACAGGGTTTGGTAGGAGTGCCAAGAGAAAGTATGTTAAGAGCTACAAAGTGTAGGGAGATGTAGAAAGCGATGATTACCTACGTTCTGAAGAGGCACGGCACATAGAAGAAATGATCGAAATAAAGGGTTCGGTTCGAACTTTCAAGCATCTGACGAAGGCCGGAGTGAACAATAGCCGAAACGTCTTGAATGTGGCAATAAAAATTAGGACAACAGTCCGAGCAATTGAAATAATGTAATTATATATATATATATATATATATATATATATATATATTGAATGATTGTTTAATTACTTAATTTTTGGTCACAATAGACGAGTACCCATTTGTATTTGTTATTGCAAATCGCCTGAAGACACCACATGGTAGAAACCTAGGTCGCGTAATAACTCGTTTACAAATGAAGAATATATATGTGTATGTATATTTTTTAACGTTAATTTTGTACCCGTTAATGTTTTCAAACTGTGGGTATATATATATATATACAGTGGCGTAAATTAATAAATACACATATGAGGGCGCACATATGTATAGTATTGTTTTTCAGGTGTTAATAAAACAGTGTTCAATGTATGAACAGAGCTGTAACACACACACACACACACACACACACACACACACACACACACACACACATATATATATATATATATATATATATATATATATATTGACATCTGCAGACAGATCAGTTTCGCTGTATCACAGGTGTAGAGGAGTAGATAGACTAAACTATTGCCCGGTTCACACTCCACCCACATCAATTGAACAGGTGTAGAGGCTCATCCCTTGTTCCCTGTTTAGTATGTGGTTTCCAGCTTTCTCTTTTCCAATCTTTTCACTTTTTTCTTTCTTTTTTTTTCACCCAATTGGAGTAGATAGACTAAACTATCGCCCGGTTTACACTCCACCCACGTCTATTGAACAGGTGTCGAGGCTCATCCCTTGTTCCCTGTTTAGGATGTGGTTCCCGGCTTTCTCTTTTCTAATCTTCTCATTCTTACGTAGCCCCCTGCGCTTCAGTGGCATTACCGCCTTGCTTGGTGTGATATGATTAAAAAAAAAAACAACTGCTCATCAGTACGGTTAGACTCCGATTGCTTTTTTTTTTAACCCAGAATTGAAACCGAACTGGCGTCAGTCGGCGATTCTACCTCTGGTCTCTGAGCGTTCAGTAGAAGAAGTCAGACTTTTTAGCGTGTATATTATTATTATACGCGCCTAATAGCCAGAGTGCTCTAATTCATTCTACTGAATGAGAGCGGCCATAATATAAGGAACGGAAACAACAAGACATAAATATGTGTATTACTTAAAAAGTAATGCATTATTAGCAATGAAATTTTTACCAAATAAAGATTAGGGTGTAATGCATAAATATTATACAAAGTTACAAAAATGTACGTAATAGTTTTTTTATTTTTAAAATAAAGATTAAATGGAACAAAGGAAATAAGCTACTGGACAAATGTTAAGGAACTATGTTAATAATTGGCATAAACTTTTAATTTACATTGTTAAAAATCTCGATGGAGCTTTTCAACAAAAGTAAAAGTTCAGTTATCATTTGCACTTTATTTTTAAGCAATATGGCAGATTCTACACGCAAAACGCTCTCTTTTGAAGAAAAACAACTCATCAAGAAAAAAGTCAATTTCAGAGATTTCTGACATTCTTCATGGGTCTAAAAGTGGCGTTCATGGTGTAATTAGCAGGTATAAAACCGATAAAACGTTAGATGCAAAGTGACAAACCGGCAGATCTCCAAATACATCGCAAAGAGAAGATCGAAGACAAAGGGGACGTTTACCAAATATTATATTTTCTTGATATTTTATTCACAATCAAGTATTTACAAGATCGTTCCTTAACTTTTGTCCAGTAACCTATTTCCTTTGTTCTATTTAATCTTTATTTAAATAAAAACTATTATGTAAATTTTTGTAACTCTGTATAATATTCATGCATTGCACCCTAATCTTTATTCGGTAAACATTTCATTGTTAATCATGCATTACATTTTAAGTAATACACATGTTTATGTCTTTGTTGTTTCCGTTCCTTGTATTATGGCTGCTACTGTATATAATTAATTTCAAGTTATATTTCTGATGAGAGGGGAAAATCTAAACTAAGTTAATTCAGAATAATTAAAATTATGAAATAAATAATAAATTAAAATAATCAAATTAAATTAAGATAATGACAGCACTGCGCTAAACCAAATGCCTTATATATATATATATATATATATATATATATATATATATATATTACAAATTATATTTTAGAGCATCCACGACAAAGTCTACATTTTGTTTCGACATTGAAGTTAAAATGTCTCATCAGGTGGTGTCGAAAGAAATGGAAAACCTTTTTTCTTATATTTGGCGAGTTGTGTGTGGGATGTTGGTGGGGGTTAGTGATAAGGGAATAAGTCTTGTAAATTGTCCGTTAGAATTTTGACGAAATTCGGGAGGGTAGCGAATATAGTTGATGAATGAAAGTGTCAGGAATTTCGTAGACAAATTTAACATTAGAAGATGGGGTATAGGTTATATGGCCTCATGACTAGACTTTATTCTTTGGGTTTATTAGAGAAGGAAAGTGCAAATGGTGGGGAGAGATGGCCGCTACTGTCTATATATATATATATATATATATATATATATATACAAGAGAAGCAGCCAACATTAAATAATGTATCTTTCAATATAGGGGGTCGTATATCGCAATGCATATACTTTTTTTAGATAATCATAAAATTGTAATTCGGTCATTAAAATGGCGTCACTTTGATTGGCATGAAATTGCTCACAGTCAACAGGGTAACGCTGAAATTAACCGAAAACAGTCACATAAACATTCCTAAAAACAAATTTCTTGAAACCAAATGAAGCAGTCTTCGAAAATACTCGCCAAAAATAAAATAAATTGTAAGTAAATATGGAGTTTGGTAAATTTACAGAATATTTAAAGCAACTAATTCTGAAATTAAATAACATTTTTCAAAAATGGGATAGACAGAACTTGTCGACCTTATTAAACCAAAGTTGTCTGAAAGAATTTCTGCCGCCAAAACACACCTGATATATATATATATATATATATATATATATATATATATATATGTATATATATATATATATATATATTGTCATGGTACCCTTCTACGAGGAATGGCCACTTCCTCTTGTAATATGTAATTACCTGCGCGACATCCAAAGAGCAGTTAAAGAGCAGTTAATGAAAGCTAATAGTCAGGTAATAAGCAGCGTAATAATACCTTCGGACTTACTTATTTCTAATTACTTATTATTAACACTTTCTTTAAAAACCTTGTTTCTTTTTATATTAATACAGTTTTGAACCTACCTTCTTGTTCCGTGTTTTACTTCTGACACGAACCGGACACTGCAACTTGGTGGCGAAATTTCACCACAATTCCACAACAAATTGGCAACGAAGATCCACAACATATATATATATATATATATATATATAGTGGCTCGAATGGATGGTGCGTCACTACCAAATTATAAAGCAATTTTCTAAAATATCATACCAGTAAAAATCATTCTCTGTTTATAAGGGGTCGAAGAATACATGCCTTAAAATGACGTTCAAAATTGGTATTTTCCCACTAAGTTTTATTTGAATTTACAGATAAGTATATGACCGTACCGATGAACTTTGATACAGCGAAGCAGATCTGTCTGTGGATCACTATTTACGCTCTCACACCCTGATTGAGCACTCTGGAAGAATGGTAGACTTTGAAAAAACAGTAAGCTACTCTAGCATCTACGCATCGCTCATTCAGTAATGAATTAGAGCACTTGGCCACTGGCGTATGATACATCAAATGCTAAAAGTCTGCCTTCTTCTACCGAGCGCCCATAGCTCATAGATAGATTCTCCGACTGACGCCAATTCTGTCAGGTTTCAATCATGGGTTAAAAGCAGTCGGATGTCTAACGTACTGATGAGCCGTGATACAGTGAAACAGATATGTCTGCGGATGACTATATATATATATATATATATATATATAGTTATGAATTAATTGTACATTGGGACACGGAAATTTCTATGTTTCAAGATAGATTCTCATCATCAGGCAATATTTGATGTTGGTTGTGCAGATGATTTACATTTAAATAATAAATCTTTTCGTTTGCTGTGTATGTGTGTGGGAAGATATAAAATTTACATGTGTGTTTCTTTTAACTATCAAAGCGAAGATTCATTTTGGGATTTGGCTCCAAATAATACATACTAACCAACTTTTTTCTCTTTATTTTCCTCTATTCCCCTCCCTCATCCTACCCTTCTCCCTTTTTCCTTTCTCTCCTTAACGGTGAATATGTCAACCTGCCTTTAACTTAATCTTATCATTTTCCATTTTTTCCTCTCTTCTTCCTTTATTTTTATTGTCTTTGATGTGATATTCACTTTTAGTACCAAGGCTGTTCTTTTCACTTTCTTATCATTTTTGGTCTATCTATTTATTTGTTGTAAAGTTTTTTTTTATATAAAAAGAAAAATGTTTTTATATAAATAATTTTATGTTTCAATTTACTTTATTTTGGTAGTTCGTCAGTAATTATTTTCCTTAAGCACTTGTTGGTTATATGCATGTTATTTCATTTAGATTTTATCCATTTTCTAATGTGAACATTTTGCAATGTCTACATATGACATTTATCTCATTGCGTTTATTTAATAAATTTTTATTCTTAAGCGATTTAATAATACATAGGTTATCTAGTTTTTCGTATAAACATAATGAACATGGTTCATTTAAGGACTTACATGTTTTAGCTTCTTTTAGAATTAGTGTTTTTTTTTGCTTTCTTTAGATACCAATGCTATTTCAGTAGGGATATTCTACTTTTGTATTTGTTGTTATTAAATGAAGAGGTGTGCTGGTAAATTCGCTGTTTAAAAGTATTTTTAGTACTTCCTATGTAAATTTTTATATTATCCGTGTTTTCCTTTGAAGATATTTCGCATTGATAGACAATTGATTCTGTTAGGCATCTATTTTTTAACGAGCAGTCTATATATTTTTCTTGTCTAAATTATTTTCTGTTATTCGATTGTTTTTATTAATTTCGTTAATTTTTAAAAAATATTATTGTGATTTTCTATGATTTTTCTAGATTGTTCATACAGCTATAACTTAATGTGGATTTTCTTCTGGAAAGTGTTTCCTGATTAACGCGAGGAATTTTTTCCTAAATTTATTACTAGTCATTTGGTTGAAAGGGGGTGTGTACCAGATATTAACAAATATTTGGTTGAAAGATATTACCAAATATTAAATATGCAAACGATATTACCAAAATATTAAATATGTAAACGAAAAAAGTAATTCCCCCGCAAAAAATAGGAATAGAAATATTATCTGGTACACATCCCTTTTCAACCAAATGACTAGTAATAAATGTTATCTGGCGCGTCTTAGACCTCTCGACCACGAACAGTAATCAGTCTAAAAGAATTCAAATTAAGCCTGGAACACAATTTTCGAATTCATCATGCTGGCTTCCCCTATGTGGATAGGGGTCGCAGGTTCGAATCCTGCCGAATGAAACAGTTTCGTCACAAAAATTTATTGTAAATAATCAGGCCGGTAGAAATAAATATGTAATACTGTTTGATTATAAACAGAATATCTACTTAAATACGAGTAACGCTCAAAAATAATGTTAAAAAATCATTTCAAATTGTCGGTTGTTTATAACCAGTTTCGTTAATCTTCGCAATTTCCGTAATATATATATATATATATATATATATATATATATATATATATTAAAAAAGTGATCATATTTTGTTAATAAAACAGGATACAAAAGTATCACATCGGTTAAAAAAGTTAAGTTGCTTTTCGATCGACCTTTCTTCAGAAAAAAATCATCGGTCATTTAAGACTAAGCAATTTGAATAAATTTGTATAATTGGTGAGATTCATGATCAACCCTGCAAAAAAGTCATCAAAAATTTTGAAACTCGAGTGGAGGAATGCTGAAGAAGCCTTGGCGAACATTTAAGCGATATTATTTTTCACACATAACTGCCATGACTAAAATAACATGATCCAATATTGAAATCAATAGAATTTTACCAATAACTTTGTTTTATTTACTGCTAACTTTGATTCGTCTTAATGGAACACTCTATATAATGATTTTTATTGATATGATATTTTAGAAAAGTACTTTATAATTTGGTGGTGACGCACCTTCCATTGGGGCCACTATAAATTATCAAGAGGGGGAGTAAGTGTTCAGATACATTATGAGCAACAATATAATTTTTACAGACCGTAAAACATTTGAACTCAGATTGGAAGAAATCACAACATTTGATATTTGTTTATCATTTTGCCTATATTTGTCTACGTTTCTGAGACGTGGTAGTATGTACACTATTTATATTGTTCAGACTATTGTCCTAATCTTTGCTGCCACTTGTACAACGTTTTGGCCGTTGTACGCTCCGGCCTTCTTCACGTGCTAGGAATCTAATCTAAACTTATTTATAAATGGAACTTTGTCTGTGTGTGTGTGTGTGTGTGTGTCTGTGTGTGTGTGTGTGTTACCTATAGACTGCGAAACGGCTTAACCGATTTTCGTGAAAATTTACACAGTAGTACTACAAGCGTCTGCGAGTGTTCTTAGATTAGGTTTTGTGTCGAGATACCCCTGATAAATATGGAAAATCGATAATCGAAAAAATCGGGTTATAGAAGGAGTGGTCTGATTTTAATCAAATTTGATACATTCATAGACAAAGACATAAAAAACAATATTCAGAAGTTTCAAGGTTGCAGTTTTTACAATAGTGCAGAAAATCGATAATATACTACAAGACAAGATGTTTGTGTGTGTGTCTGTTTATCTGCCTGTATCTCTGTATTTTTTTCACCCCTTTTATTTTAGTTTTTGCTTCGGGTTTGGCTCTAAGTAGGTATAATTAGTTCTTAGTCTCAGCCATGATACCTTTTACTCGGAGGACTTATTTAGCCTTCAAAATTCAGTTTACGACGATAAAAACTTATTTGATATCGATACCAGGAAATCAAAATTTGACTTACATCCATTCATTTTTCTTTCAATCTACGGTTCCGTTTTAACTGGAAACAACTATTGCTTTTTAGTCTTTCGTGCTAACGTCCAATGAGTATGAGCTCCAGGTCTATGGATTAGTTTTAAAGCTTTCATTACACCCGAGCAACGCCGGGCTATACTGTTAGTCGTTTACAAATGGCTTGGTTCGAAATTAGAGTGTTCCAATAACTTTGACTGTTTTTAAATGTGAATTAAATTTAAGAGTCTAATTTTTTATTCAGTTACTTTCGGATTTTAACAACTTCAGTCTTTGGCAATTTCACCCATGGAAAGATTAAAAATTAAAGAACGTGTTAAAATTATTGAAGCTTATTACGAAAATGGACGTTCAAACAAGAGAAGTATCCAGGGTGCATCATCTCTCGAAACTGATTTTAATTGGCCACCACAATCGTGCGGCTTTATTCATTTCCATGTCTTCTTTTAGAGTCATCACAAAAGAAAGGTCTATGCCAACAAGACAAAAAGCCAACAACAATTGAACAGCTGAAGGATGAGGTAATAAGGCATTTTGGTGAGATCGAGAAGCAACTATCCAGAGATGTCATCGAAAACTTTGACCATCGAGTGAAGGTATACCGCCGAAGCCTTGCTGGACATTTGGGCAATATTACTTTTCACACATAATTGCCATGACTCAAAATATTAGGATCCATTAGTAAAATCAATAAACTTTACCAATAAAACGGTTTTATTTTTTACTAACTTCGCCCCTATATTAACCAACGTTATCGTCCATGATACACATAAATAGACAAACGTTTTATTTATTAAATTTTTCTTTTCTCTCCTCGTTCTATACTCACTCGGATATATATATATATGTATATATAAATTTTTCTTTTTCTCTCCTCGTTCTATACTCACTCGGATATATATATATATATATATATCCGAGTGCGGATATATATATATATATATATATATATATATCCGAGTGAGTATAGAACGAGGAGAGAAAAGAAAAATTTCTTTCCCGTCCAAAACATTAATTTAAAACAGTGCTCGATATATGATGTATAGAGCTGTGAATATTTATTATAAATTATGTTTTAGAACATGTACATAATTTTTTCTATATATGTCCTCTTCTTTACAATCATATGGTTGTTTCAATGTTTGGGCTCCAACATATCATCGGGAGAAGGAAAGCTGGACTCCAACATATCATCGGGAGAAGGAAAGCTGGTCTCCAACATATCATCGGGAGAAGGAAAGCTGGACTCCAACATATCATCGGGAGAAGGAAAGCTCCTGATGATATTTTGGAGTCCAAACATTGAAACAGCCATATGATTGTAGAGAAGAGGACATATATATAGAAATTATGTACATTTTCTAAAACATAATTTATAATATATATATATATATAAATCTTTATTTATCTGTAAATTCAGATAAATCTTAGTGGGGAAATAGCCATTTACAACACGTCACTTTAAGGCATGCATTCTTCGACCCCTTCCAAACAGAGAATGAAGAAAATTCTAAGGCCAGCGGTTAGTTTAGGTAAAGGAAGAGGTTGGGATGGCTATATATATTACGAAGATTAACGAAACTGGTTATAAACAACAGACAATTTGAAATGATTTGTTTGAACATTATTTTTGATCGATATTCCTATTTAAGTAGATATTCTGTTTATAATCAGACAATATTATATATTTATTTCTACCGGTCTGATTATTTACGATAAATTTTTCTTACAAAAATGTGTGTCATTCAAGAGGATTCGAACCTGCGACCCCTATATTATTTCGTTAATCTTCGTTAATTTTCGTAACATGTTTAAATGTGTTGACATTACGATACATTTAAGAACAGATATGGTTATTACGATGAATTCGAAAATTGTATTATAGGCTTAATTTGAATTCGTTTAGACCGATCGTCATTCGTGGTCGAGAGGTCTAAAAACCGCCAGATCACATGGTCGCTTCCCCTATGTGGATAGGTTCGAATCTTGCCGAATGACACACATTTTCGTAACAAAAATGTATCGCAATAAATAATCAGGTCGGTAGAAATAAAATATATAATACTCTTTGATTATAAACAGAATATCTTCTTAAATACGAGTATCGATCAAAAACAAACAAATCATTTCATATATATATGTATTGAGCGCTTTAGTGTTAGGGTTTTCGTCTTGGGTTTTTTTGCTTTCCTACGAGTATTTGACTTTTTGTTCATGTACTTCGTTTGTTTGTTTTTTTACTTCCCCTTCTTGTCCCTCTGAGTTCGTTCTCGGCGGGTTTTTCAAGACGAACTTAAATATAAGTGTAACCCGGATATAAGAGAGTTGTCGTGAGCTTATAAGGTTTGTCTTATATCAGGGTTTATCGTATATCCGGGTTTGGTCTATTTTATATACATTACCACAGGCTCAAATTTTGGCCCAGAGAAAAGATATCTTATATCCGAGTTTCTCTTATATCCGGGTTATACTGTGGCATAACAATTACTAGTATTAGCAGAATTATTTTTGTTACTATTAATATTGTTATATATATGAATGAATGAATTAGATAGTAACAAGAGTACAAACAGTGGATATCGGCTCGGAACGAGAAGCCGGGGAGCTGAGTTCGAATTCCAGCTGAATCCATTGTATTCACTTACGCGCAAATACCCTTGGGAAAGGTATTAATCCGTCTCTTCCTTCCAGTTATGGGTTAAATAGCTGGACAGATTGGGTTCTATAGCCTTGGTTGGCAACCAGTCTACCGCAGAAAGCAATGGCAACCTACTTCAGGATAATCTTCTGCCCAGTCAGTCATGTCTCATTCGAGACATAACGAATGTATAACGTATGGCACTTAACTGACTGACTGAAAATAAATAGTTGAATCTGGGCATAAAGTGGGGGATCAGTTTTATATTGTTATGAAGTAATAAACTGATCCCCCACTAAATACTACTTAATAATATAGTACATATCTTCCCCATCTAGGCATGAGTCAAATAACAGGATAGATTGGGTTCTATAGCCTTGGTTGGCAACCAGTCTACCGCAGAAAGCAATGGCAACCTACTTCAGGATAATCTTCTGCCCAGTCAGTCATGTCTCTTTCGAGACATGATCGCCCAAGCGTGTATCACGTATGGCACTTAACTGACTGAATGAATGTTCATCAGGTGATTGGAAAGTCAGTCAAAACATGAGGAGGATACAATGGGCCATACTTCAAAATCTTGGGAAAAAATATAAATTGAGCGAGAATATTCAAATATTTTTTTATGAATATTGTTTGAATTGTTATGATATGAGACGGATGTTTGGACTGTAAATCTTCCAAGGCTGAAGTTATGGATTTCACCGTTTGGTTTTGAATTTGAATATTTGTTTTTGCGTATGTTGGCTTGGGAATGTAGTAATTCTTCAGAGAAAAGAATGGCTAGTCTACTGATATGTTGTGATTTGGGGTTGATTCTTATTGGTGAGGTATGTTAAGTATCTTTTTATATTAAAATGTTATGTACGTGGAATATTTTAAATGATAAAATGAATAATAGTGTGTGTGTATGTTTGTGTAAAAACGTTTGTCTATTTATGTGTATCATGGAGGATAACGTTAGTTAATATAGGGTCGAAGTTAGTAAAATATATATATATATATATATATATATATAGAGAGAGAGAGAGAGAGAGTTCCAATAACTTGGACCGATTTTAAACTTAAAATCATATAACAATCATTCACAGACACGCCTGGTTCGCTGTATCATAGTTCATCAGTGTGGCTGCATTAACCTTTTGCCTCAGGCCGAGATTGAAATCCGACTGATTCGTCTGCAGTCAGAGATTTATCAATCTGACTATTGACGTATATACAAGAATGGTAGATTTCATAGCATGTAAATACGCCAGTAGTTGAGATTGTTCAATCTTTTAAACGCACCGAATGGTAACCAGAGAACATAGCGTAAAGCCGTAATAAATATATAAACGTAAAAACATTTTAAAACAGTGCAATACATAAATTATAAAGCCTATTGCACCATTTTACAAAAAAAAAAAGAAAAAAAAAGAAAAACATACGCACTGAAAGTAGTTCTGCGGCTGGCGAACACAATGGGTCTCGTCTTCTCGTATGGTCTTTACCTACGAGAGACCGTATACGACTCACTATAATTTTAACTGTTTATGTATTTCACTAAATTAGAAGAAGTTCATATATATATATATATTTCTTAAATTTTAAATTAAAGTTAAACATAAAAAATATTAAATATAAAAACTAAATTTAAATACAAAAATATTTATAGCCGTATACTTTATTAATACAGATATGTTTACCAAATAGCAAATCCTATCCCTTTTTAGCCCATCCTCTCCTACTCCCTCCCACCCCATATATATTTGCTTATTTTTTCTCTTTATTAAACCGAAAGGACTGGCCATAAAGGCTGTAAAGGACCATACCTTATCTTCTACCGTTAAATCTGTCTATAAAATTTTCAACACATCCATTAACCACCACACTCATCCCTCTTTTTGTTCAAATTCTAATTTCCAACTACCAACTCTGATTTCATATTTTCCACCCCACTTACCTCTTACACTTAATTCGCTAATATAAGGCAAAGAATTTTCCGTCTTCTTTTTACACTACCTGATGAGACATTGTCCTTTCAATATCGAAACAAAATGTACACTTTGTAGTAGATGATAATTTGTACATGTTCTAAACTATAATTTATAATAAATATTCATAGTTCTATTTCATATTTAGCACTGTTTCAAATTAATGTTTTGAACGTTGTTAGATTTTTCTTCGTTCTTCTTCACTTTGAGATATATATTCGTCATCCATATACAAGCCTGTTTCGCTGTATCACAGCTCATCAGTGTAACTAGACACATCCACTTGCTTTTGGACAGGATCTAAACTCGACCGATTTGGTGTCAGTCGGAGTCGCTACTACCTAAGCCATCGGCGCATGGAATCAGAGAAGGTAAATTTTAACGTCTTGTATAGAAGCAGTGTATACAGACGCCATGGGTGTCCATAAAATTCGTGCGCAATTTTTAACTATTTGTATGTGTGATACAAACGGTCATTATGGACACCTTGTATATATCATTTAATATTGCGGAAATTACGAAAAATAACGGAAAATCGGCAGAAAATCGAAAATAATGAAAATTTATTATTTTAATGTATTTAATAGTAGGATAAGTATTTTCTCGTCAAAGTAATAAAAATAACATGCGCACTGAATGTAGTTCTGCGACTGGCGAACACAATGGGTCTCGTCTTCTCGTGTGGTCTACCTACGAGAGACTGTATACAACTCGCTGTAATGTTTAACTGTTTATGTATCTTAGTAAATTATCAAAATAAGTTTTTGTAACTTACATTTTTTCAGACTTCTCAAATATGTAAGGTTACCTAACTTATGTTTTTTAACACTTGTGCAATACGTGCGTATAGTTCTTTACGAGTGTGCACGACCATATGCGACAGTAGCTTCTGTACCGCAAGCCTATATATTTTTATATATTTTCCTAAATACTAATGTTGTTATACAGTAAATAGTATATGAGAGTGTGGAGAAGAGTAATAGAGATAGAGGTTAGGGTATTATAAATATGGGATGTGTTTATATAGGCTTAAAATATACCTAAATAATATAATATATATTGGCCGTATAGTGTCTCGGAACACAGCGAAAACCGTGAGAACACTGCATATATATGGTTACGAGCTCACTACTCACTGCTCCATCATATGTACCCGTGAATCTATCAAAGCTGGTAACTTTGAAATATTTTTTAACCAGTTTCTGACACAATATCTTTTTTATATTTTATAATATATATATATATATATATATATATATATATATATATATATGTGTGTGTGTGTGTGTGTGTGTGTGTGTGTGTGTGTGTGTGTATTGATAAAATTGTGAGACAATATAGAAAAAGTAAGTTTTTTCATTTTGTCTTACAATTTCCTCTATAGTGTTCTTGATATATAAAATGTATATTGTTATTTCTCTCTGTCTCTCACGCACACGCCCCCACAAATAGATAGATAGATAGATAGATAGATAGATAGATAGATAGATAGATAGATAGATATGAACGAACGAAGATAGATAGATAGATGGATAGATAGATAGTTATGAACGAACGAACGAACGAACGAACGAAGATAGATAGATAGATAGATAGATAGATAGATAGATAGATAGATATGAACGTACGAACGAAGATAGATAGATAGATAGATAGATAGATAGATAGATAGATATGAACGAATGAACGAACGAAGATAGATAGATAGATAGATAGATAGATAGATAGATAGATAGATAGATATGAACGAACGAACATAGATAGATAGATAGATGGATAGATAGATATGACCGAACGAACGAACGAAGATAGATAGATAGATAGATAGATAGATAGATAGATATGAACGAACGAACGAAGATAGATAGATAGATAGATAGATAGATAGATAGATATGAACGAATGAACGAACGAAGATAGATAGATAGATAGATAGATAGATAGATAGATAGATAGATAGATAGATAGATAGATAGATATGAACGAACGAACATAGATAGATAGATAGATAGATAGATAGATAGATAGATAGATAGATAGATAGATAGATATGAACGTATTTTCTGGTATCAAGGGTACCGTTTTCATTCATATTAGTCTCAGAAAATTTCCGTGCATATTTGATGACGAAGGTTGGGATTTTCGTAGACGTATACCACCCCCACAAGAAGGTTATCTATGACAAGCAATAAACTGAATTTCTGTACGAAATATCTTAATTAAATGTATAAATTATAGACTTTAAAGGTAGTAGGTAAACTAATTATCATAAAAAATAAATAAAAAATATGTATATGCACAGAATGTTCCCGTGGCAGTCCAGGGTAGAGGAAGCAACGGTCGAGTAGCATCAAGAAAGTTAAACACATCTCGATGAATCTCAGAGTTGGAAACAGCTGAAAGCTACACCCACTTGTCAGTCAGTTTAGGTGCCATACGTGATACACGCTTGGGCGATCATGTCTCGAAAGAGACATGACTGACTGGGCAGAACATTATCCCGCAGTAGGTTGCCATTGCTTTCTGCGGTAGACTGGTTGCCGACCAAGGCTATAGAACCCAATCTGTCCTGTTATTTAACCCATAACTGGAAGGAAGAGACGGATAAATACCTTTCCCAAGGGTATTTGCGCGTAAGTGAATACAATGGATTCAGCTGAAATTTGAACTCGGCTCCCCGGTTTCTCGTTCCGAGCCGATATCCACTGTACCACAACGTTGTCACAAGAACAGTTGTTTCGTTATTTTCTATTTTGTTTCCATCATACTTACTGGTTTTATGTTTTCCTATACTTACCTGTTCAGCTGTTAAGTGTACATGTCTGAAATATGGAACACGTGTTGGTACCACTTCCTTCCAGTTATGGGTTAAATAGCAGGACAGATTGGGTTCTATAGCCTTGGTCGGCAACCAGTCTACCGCAGAAAGCAATGGCAACCTTCTGCGGGATAATCTTCTGCCGAGTCAGTCATGTCTCTTTTGAGACATGATCGCCCAAAGCGTGTATCACGTATGGCAATTAACTGACTGACTGAATATAATAGTTGGAAACATGATTATGTCTTCTACTGGGCATAAAGTGGGGGATCGGTTTTATATTGTCATGAAGTAAAAAAAACTGTTTGCCCACTAATTGCTATTAAATAATAAAATACATCTCTTCCCCATCGAGCTATGAGTCAAATAACAGGACAGATTGGGTTCTATAGCCTTGGCTGGCAACCAGTTTACCGCAGAAAGTAATGGCAATTTACTGCAGGATAGTTTTCTTCCCAGTCAGTCATATCTCTTTCGTGACATGATCGCCTCTAGCGTGTATGACGTATGGCACTTAACTGGCTAACTGAAGAGTTGGGAACATGATTAAAGCTTCTACTGGGTATAAAGTGGGGGATCGGTTGTATATTGTTATGAAGTAATAAACTGATCCCCCCACTAATTACTACTTAATAATAAAATACATCTCTTCCCCGTCTAGCTATGAGTCAAATGACAGGACAGATTGGGTTCTATAGCCTTTGCTGACAACCAGTCTACCGCAGAAAGCAATGGCAACCTACTGCGAGATAATCTTCTGTCCAGTCAGTCATGTCTCTTTCGAGACATGATCACCCAAGCGTGTATCACGTATGGCACTTAAATGACTGATGCGTCTTCTCAACAAATCTATTCAACAGCAAAACAATTCTGAGAAAATAATACTTAACATCAAGAAAAGACAGCTGAAGTTCCAGGGACATGTAACAAGGAAGAAGGGCTTGGAGAATCTGATACTCACAGGTCATAGAGAGGGAAAGAGAGACAGAAGAAAGCAACGCGTAACATACTTGATGGGCTTCAGCAAGTGGATGTCAGATCGGGTTTTGACAGAAGTAACAGAAGAAAGCGTGTTACGAGGGATAGGGAGATGATCGCCTCCGTCCTGAAGAGACACGTCACTTGAAAGAGAGGAAGCTTAAATGTGCTTCCACAATCATTAATCCACCGCTCAAAGAAAGCGTTGGTCAGAATCAGTTCAAAACTGAAATATTTGTTTGTTATAGTGGAACATCCTGCCATCCCCGAGAATGGAATGCTCTAGACTATAAAGGACGGTGACAAGCGGAGAGAGCGTGAAATGTCTTAGGCGAAGGCATTTCCGTATTTACTTGCCTTCCCACGCAAGGCCAGATGTGACACATGGTCATTTTATAGTGGGTATTCCCGGCCATATAGCCGGGCCAAAAAATGTCTGTCTATTTTTCCCCCCAGTCATGGTTCTACCCTTCGGCGGAACCACGACTGGGTTTGTGCTCTCTGCTCGGAAGCAGAGAGCGCCCTCTACCCGAAGGCAGCTGACAGTGTCATAGAAAAGTCAGGCGAATGCCTAAGACGTTTTTGCGAAGGCATTTCTATTTGATAGTTTATTCCACTCCTACTCGTTGATTGCTTATCTGTATTTTATTGTTAATTGTACAATAAATCAGTTATATCGTATTCCTGTATCGAGTACCATTCTTCTAATCATCTTTACACTGATATTCCTTTCCGGGGTATATCATTTTTAAAGCTATTTTTTAAGAATTTATATACATATATGTATATATTTTTATTGTTTTACATTTAAATAAAGATTTATCTTATTTTTTATTTCCGTATATTCTACCCTATGGGCAAAATTTAAATATATTTTTTCCTCTGGAAGTAGACATTCAACTAATACTTCAGTAAATGAAAAACACTGCTGGGGAGAAAAATGAATTATGGAACTGAAGTATTATTGTGTTTGATACAATTTTATCATCAGGTACATTCGGTCTTCTTGCACTTTATTTGTATTCCTCTTTTGTCACTCTCTTCAGCTACCTTCTTAAAGATGTCTTGTAGTTTCCTTTCCGTGTCTGCTACCAGCACTGTATCATCTGCGTATCTTATGTTGTTCAAATTGTCTCCAATGACGAATCCTGGCATAACATCTAGGGTACCTATCCAACTCAGTATTTTATTCGTCTGAGAGGGAGTGAGAAAGAGAGATAGAGAAAGAGAGGGAGAGAATGAAAGAGAGAAAGAGAGAGACAAATGTGAGAGAGAGCGAGAGTAAACATACGTGTCTCCTTATTGTAGGGTTAAAATAATAAAAATTCAGTTCATAAGGGGCCAAGAAAATGGACATATTGCCCCCTCTCCACAAAACATCGTAGTAAGGTAGGGGAAGTTCTTCTTCTATGTGCCTTGTTCTTTCACGACGTAGGCGATCATGGATTTCCATGTCTCCCTATCTCTGGTAGCTCTTAGCCCGTTTTCCTGTTACACCTTTTCCTGTTACACCACGCAACCCCCGTTCTGTCATCCCCCTGATCAGGCTCTTCAAATATGTTATCCGCTGTTTTCCCCTGTCTCTTTTTCCTTCTATTTGGCCTGTTAGTATCAGGTTCTCCAAGCCCTCCTTCTTCATTGAATGTCCCAGGAACTTTAGCTGTATCTTCCTGATGGTCAGTATTAATTTCCTTTTTGTTTCCATCCTTTCCAAAACCTCACATGCTCGATCAATGATATCCGCAGCATCCTTCTGTAGAACCACATTTCAGTTGCTTCAAGTTTTTCTTTCATCTTTGATGATATTTTCCAGCATTCACTGTCATATTGAAGAATTGACATCACATAGCAATCCAATAAACAATTTTTTTTTGTTTCTGGCGAAATTCTCTTGTCTCTTAATACTTTACTCAGTTTCTGGAAAGAGTCCTTCGCCATGCCAATTTGCCTTCGAATCTTTGTGTCGTACTCTCCGTCTTGTGTTAGAACACTTCCCGGGTATTTAAATTTTTGTACTTGCCTGGTTTTAGTATCCCCCACCTGTATTTGGCATTTTTTGCTGCTCTTTTTGCTGATGACCATGCAGTCGAAATTCTTGCTGTTTATTTGTAGTCCTTTCTTGTCACTCTTCAGCTACCTTCTATAGGGGGTCTTGTAGTTTTCTTACCGTGTCTGCTACCAGCACTGTATCATCTCCGTACCATATGTTGTTGAAATTGTGACCTCCGAAGATGAATCATGGCATAGCATCTAGGATTCTCAGAATAGTCTCGCTGAACAAGTAGAATAGGGAAAGTTACTGAGAAATAATTTTCATGTTTCTTCTATCAACCCCCCCCCCCCGGTGAAAATAATAAACCAAATCTTTAAATTCTCAAAGCCCTCTATTTAAAAATCAACCAACCAACACTCAACAAAAAGTTCACAATATTTGTTATCTTTCTTTAATAATTTTCTATCGTGTTAACAGCTGGTGAGACGAGAGACCACTTCATTTCAGATTAAAATTGATTCCCAGGAAAAGGTTGTCTTTGCCGAATGGGAATTTGCGTTGTCTTATTGAAAGATCATTTGTCGTTTCACGTTTATTTATTGATGGCTTTTAAGATCCAACAGAAACAGACACCTAGCATCTCACAACGTCAAAGTCACTTAACAATAACTGGACGCTATACGCACTGCACCTTCTTTGCCCCACGTTTCTCACTGACTTTAAGAGGAGCAATTATATCACATCAAGTGCCAAAAGCAAAGTTAGATTATAGTCGTAAAATTTTTTCTTCAGAATCCATCTTTTACATTTTAGTCAGTTAAGTGCCATACGTGATAAACGCCTGGGCGATCATGTCTCGAATGAGACATGACTGACTGGGCAGACGATTATTCCGCGGTAGGTAGCCATTACTGTCTGTGGTAGACTGGTTGCTAGCCGACGCTATAGAAACATCCGTAGTTTACCGATAATATTATCTTGTTATAACTCTTCTCGTCCTTCCCTTAGTTAGCACAAGAATGACACCCTGACAATACCTCATAAAGAATAGATTATTCCGTTTTGATCTCGTGGAAAGATCCATCTGAGACGCTACCTGGTTTCAATGAAAATATGAAAAAAAGAAAGAAGAGAAGAGAAGATAGTAGTTGTTAACGTGTCTTGCCAGTCAGTCAGTCAGTCAGTCAGTCAGTCAGTCAAGCGCCATATGTGATACACGCTTGGGCGATCATGTCTCGAAAGAGACCTGACTGACTGGGCAGAAGATTATCCCTCAATAGGTTGCCATTAGTTTCTGAGGTAGACTAGTTGCAAGCAAAGGCTATAGAACCCAGTCTGTTCTGTTATTTAACCCATAAGTGGAGGGAAGGGACGGATTAATAAGTTTCTCATTGGTATTTGCGCGAAAGTGAATGCAAGGAATTCAACTAGAATTCGAACTCGGAACCCCGATTTCTCGTTCCGAGCCGATATTCACGGCACCACAACGCACACCCTGTACATCCAGTACCGCATAGATAAATAAAATAATCATGGAAAAAAAAACCTATTGGGAAAGAACTATGTGAGACTCTACCTTGTTTCAGTGAAAATAAGAAAAAAGAAAGAAAGACAGAAAGAAAGAAAGAAAGAAGAGAAAATAATTGACGTCTGCCAATACTGCATAAATAATTGACGATTTTGTTTTGATTGGATGGTAAGAAGAGAAAGACCTATTTGAGATGCTACTTGGTTTCACTGAAAAAAGAAAGAGAGCAGAACAGAAGATAGAAGTACTAACATCTCCTGCTCATACCACATCAATAAAGGACGATTTCGTTTTGACTGCGTGGAAAGACGGGGAAGAGATATCAGAAGCGCTACTTGGTTTCATTGATAAAATGAATAATAGAAAGAAAGAAAGACAGAGATGAAAATAGAAGTATTTAACGTTTACCTCAGTGAAACGAAAATGTTGTTTATTTTTAATCTTTACTTTTGTACTTCCTTAGTTTTTAAAATAACAACTAGCATTTATATAACATATAAATATATATCACATATATTTATAATTGTTATTGCAATATATCTTGTTAAGGTTGTTAAGCTCTACAGATATTTTGTTGTCGTAGAACTATTCATGAGCTCGTCTAATCACCAGAAAATTAAAATACGAAAACCGTGTAATTTTCATGGTTATGTTTAGTTGGTATTATTATTATTATTATTACTATTATTATTACAACATCATTTAAAGAAGAGCTTGTTTAAGAAAATAAAAATAAATGAATACGAGACAATATAACAATATTTAACGATATTACGAGAGCGTGTCTTTCTTTTTCAAGTTATACTTAAGAATTGCATACAGTTATCTAAACTTATTTATAAATGAAACTTTGTGTGTGTGTGTGTGTGTATGTATGTGTGTGTGTCTCTGTGTGTATGTGTCCGTTACCTATAGACTCCGAAACGGCTGAACCGATTTTCTTGAAAATTTACACAGTTGTACTATAAGCGACTGCAAGTGTTCTTAGTTAGGGTTTGTGTCGAGTTACCCCTGATAAATATCGACAATCGATAATCGAAAAAATCGTGTTATAGAAGAAGTGGTCCGATATTAATCAAATTTGATACCCTAATAGACAAAGACATAAGAAACGATATTTACAAGTTTCAGGTTTGCAGTGCTTACAATAGTGCAGAAAATCGATAATATATATATATAAAAGGCAAGATGTTTGTGTGTGTGTCTGTTTATCCGCCTGTATGTCTGTTTTTTTCAGACCTTTTATTTTAGTTTTTGCTTCGGGTTTGGCTCTAAGTATGTATAATTGTAGTTCTTAGTCTCAGCCATGATACCATTTACTCAGAGGACATATTTAGCCTTCAAAATTCAGTTTACGACGAAAAAAACTTATTTGATATCGATACCAGGAAATCAAAATTTGACTTACAGCCATTCATTTTTCTTTCAGTCTACGGTTTCGCTTTAACTGGAAACAACTACTGCTTTTT
The DNA here is from genome assembly GCA_037127315.1 of Ascarosepion bandense. Taxonomy (NCBI): domain Eukaryota; kingdom Metazoa; phylum Mollusca; class Cephalopoda; order Sepiida; family Sepiidae; genus Ascarosepion; species Ascarosepion bandense. The sequence continues at coordinate 1,708,848 of JBBBDQ010000669.1, forward strand.
AGTCTTTCGTGCCAATGTCCAAAGAGTCTGAGCTCCAGGACCATGGATTAGTTTTAAAGCTTTCATTACACCCGAGCAATGCCAGGCTATACTGCTAGTATATATATATATATATATATATATATATATACTAGGTGCGGTTGGTAAATTGTCGCAATTATTTTATTATTTCAAATATTCTTTAGGCTGAGTCTGAGCTCCAGGAGCATGGATTAGTTTTAAAGCTTTCATTACACCCAGGCAACGCCGCGTGTAATGTACTGTAATGTCATGTACAAGTCTTTTTACAAACGTCGCTATCGTAAGAAAAAATGTTCGCTTTTACTAGTAATCAACACACACACACACACACACACACACACACACACACACACACACACACACACACACACACACACACACAGCAACAAAACAAAACAAAAACGAATGTAATGCCGATAACGTAAATGTGAGTCACATGATGGGCTCGTGTTCATCTTACTTTAAGACTAATACTGGTTTATGTATAATTTTCCTGTAAAATTTGATCAACTGATTCATAAATCAGTTATTTATTCCCTCACTGAAGACCAATCTTAAGACGAATGAATACAAATATTACTCACCTGATATTCCTTCATATCCCCACCAATCAGACCATGTTTGGGCACATAACACTGGAAAATAAAAACAGAAACCATTAAAAAACAGTTTAATGATGGCAAATGCTCATATTTATTTCAACCCAAACAAGATAATGAAGCCACTAGAACGAAAGTGTTAGAGAATATGTGAAAAACTGCTGTGAAAAGAAAGATGACAATATAGAAAGAAAAATGCTAAAGACAGATGTAGGGGTACAAATTGAGCTTATCTCCCTTTGGTCGAGATAAAATCACGTGCTCACATGACAACCGCTCGTGACGTCACTCCTGATATTGACCCAAGCGCTAGTCTTATTTTTTCAGCTGACAACGAGGAAGAAGGTTGTTTCTCTTCTGTCCGGGACTATGGGCCTATGCAGAACCTATGTAGCGGATAATAAATTAATTAAAATCATTTTTTTTTCTTCACTTTTACAAAAATTCACAATAACGTGTGAAATCTTGATTTTCCCAAATAGAAAAAGGATTGACCATCTGCTCAATGAAAAAGTCGAAACCAGATTTCGCAAATAGGTGTTAAAATTATTTTTGACCAATGGAAGCAACTTGTAAGACTTGAAAGGACTTGGCGATCCAGTGGAAAATTCAAAAAGACATATAAATGACTTCGCAGCATCAGAGACTGAGAGATGAGAGCAGCGAAAGAGACACACATTTAAAAATGTATCTTCAAACTTCAAGCGACTCGGACATTGTTCTTTTTCTCTTTCTCCTTATCTCTTTCAACAATTACTACTACGAACATTTTGTACGAACTCTACTCTTAACCTCTTAATAATGTTTCACATTCACTCCTACAAATTATGTTAGTCTTTCTCTTTAATAAATTTATTTTTTAAAATGCAAAATTTATATTTTATTCTTCTTACGCTATTCCACACAATTTCACACATTCCACCCAACCATCTAATGAAAACCTTCTGATAATAATCCAGCATAAAACTTGTAAGCTGTAGGGAGTTCGGCTAAGTCTGACACAAGGCCAAATAAAAAGAAAAATTAACCAGCTCCCAACGGCTACACTACCGCCATGTTTCGCTGGAACATAAAACTCTTGCTGTCCCATGTTGACATAGATGAAGCATACCATATCTCTTTGGGACACAGATGAATTCGGCCCTTCCAAATGTGGAGCCGTGACAATAGCTGAACAGACGTATCTTCAATTTAAATGTAAGACCCTTTCTTTTTGTTCCTTCTGATACTTTGCTTTGCCTTGGCCATAATGGATATGTATTTCTCCACATGTGGAGACCTGTGTGTATTATTGTGTGTGTTATAATATAAAAGCTTCATTGATTCCTTCATTTCGTTTCTTGGTTCCGCTTTATCGTTGCATGCTGACCCGTCTTAATATTATTTTTCACCAGGGAAAACGAAGGAAAATGAGCCACACACCCTACACAGACAATAAAGGTTGGCATTGCGTTTAAAAGAGCAAAATTGACTGTGTAGCAAGAAGCCTATGAAAAAACATGTTCAGTCTGCCGAAGAGGGGGGGATAATAAATCTTTCTTCTCTGTTTGACTTCATTTCTGAAATGATTTTATTTCATGCAAATGATTTGTCCTCTGCCACTGTCTCAGCTCATGAAATAATTCGTTAAAATAGATTTTCTTTTATCTGAAGGATAGTTTTCGAAATTGTGTATTTTTTTAGTAATGACAGAGCGAGTTAACTGTATGTACGGTCGAATATTTTTGTCTCAAAGCCGGAAAAAAGTTCCACAAGCGAGAAGTGCGATAGAAGGAACCGTTAGCATAGAACTTGCGGTTAGATCTAGCTATTTCAGCTGTAAAATGATGAGATCATGCAACAAGCCTTGTAATGCGCTTGTCATTTTGAAACTGACTTGTCATTTCTTATATACAGCGCAATTATTATATTACACATTAACACACTAACTCACACCTACTCTCTCCAACTCTCTCCCTATTTACATCCTAAGTCGTCTATCACCCTCCTTCTGACATTTCCTATACCCAATCCCTCTATGTAACCCCCTGCACTATAGTGGCAGTGGAATGCCTTGCTTGGGGTGACACGATTAAAAAAAATATTTGTAGCATATAATAAGGGAATACTAAAGATCAGAATCTTGTCAACCTGATCTAACAGTACTTGATCAATATGTACTGGACCCAGTCTAAGATATACGAAAGAAAGTTTTGTGTTCGCTGTTACGTGAAAAGAGCCCGAAGAATACACCTAGAAAAGTAACCTCATAGACGCCAAGTGCAGAATCGGGTCTCAAAGGATGTAATTAGACGCACTAATAAGAAGTGAACCCAGATGAATATATATTCACACCTAAGATAACAGAAAGTTATGTAAATGTCTATGAGGGACGGAAATCTCTTATATACTCGAGAGAAAAATATTGAATGGAAAAAAAATATACTGAAACCATATACCATTGATTCGGCTGTTAACTTGAAAGAATCTAGAAATGAACAAACAATTAATTTACGCTTAATTTTTTTATATTCTTATCAAATGTTGCTAAGAAATCATTATATATTAAAGAAATAACCTTCTATTTACTACTGAACCATTGTGACCTTTAAGTTAACAATGGTATTAATTTTTAATGTATACATATACACGTAGTGGTGTAATGGATATCGTCTCGGAACAAGAACTCTAAATGCCGAGTTCGAATTCCAGTTGAATTCGTTGCATTCACTTAAACACAAAAAGATATTAAACAGTTTCTTCTACCTCCACCTATGGGTTAAATAGCAGGACAGATTTGGTTCTATACCTTTGTTTGAAAATCAGTCTACTGCAGAAAGTAATAGGAACTTGCTGCGGAAAAATCTCCTCCCCAGTCAATCATGTCTCTTTCGAGACATGATCGGCCAAGTGTGTATCACGAATTACACCTAAATGATGCCTGTCTTATACATTTCTATATACGTATATTCATTTGCATTTTTCAGAAAATTTCTTTTCGTAAGGAAACACAGATAACTTTAAAATAAATTTCAGAATTTATAACACAAAGTATTCGGACTTTCTTTCAAGCATATGTGGAACAACTAAAAACTGGTTTTATTACACATGGGGCGGCAAAAATACTTCACACATATACCTTCCAGCAATACTTCCCACATAATGTTAAGATATTAGCGTCAATATGTTTTCATCTCGCAGATGTGGTTGTCCGTTGTGATGCAATATATATTGTCTCAGAATAAGACATTGGAGAGCCGAGTTCGAATTCCAGTTGAATTCGTTATTCAGTCGCCCTTCGGAAATGTATTAATCCACCTCTGCTCTCCCCAGCTATGGATTGCATAATCAATCAAACTGCGGCAGAAAATAGTAGGAATTTATTGCGGGAAGTTTCGTTTTGGAAGCTTTCTGGTATAATAAAGGAATTAACTTTTGAACGGATATACTATGGAGCGAACATTCCAAAAGCTAAGTACTGGAAGACACGAAAATTTCGTTGGAAACAAAGAAAAGAGTACTGAACTCTTATGTGATGTCTGTCCTTCTCTATGACAACAAATGTTGGAAAATCTCCTCAAAGATAAAGGAGAGATCTTATAGGGTACAATTCCTATATCATCCAACAGTTAACTGAAACACACAAAGTAAAAGTGAATTAATATGACTAAAAACATTTCTGAAAAAACCCAGACCAAGGCAAATTTCATAAGTCAGTGTGAAAAGCAAAATTCTGGATCCTAATTGGATAGGCAATCGAAAATTGGTATATGACGTCATTCAAACGTTTTTTCACACCTAAAGAAGAAAATGCCTGCTGGAGCCGGCAACATGAGAAACTTCCCTATTTAAACCACGTTCGCTGACTGGTCAAAGGCAATCAGAATGGAAGCGATATTTGATAGCATCTCACAATGTAAGGAAAAAGCTTGAAGCTGACTCGGTCACGTCTCACCGACCTCTTCGAATTTTCTTTTCTTTTTTCTCCACGCCTCCAAAGAAAACAACGACAACAACCACAACAACATGGACACTCTGTCTGCGATAAGTCAGTCACTCAGTCAGTCAGTTAAGTGCCATACGTGAAACACGCTTGGGCGATCATGTCTCGAAAGAGACATATCTGACTGGGCAGAAGATTATCCCGCAGTAGGTTGCCATTGCTTTCTGCGGTAGACTGGTTGCCGACCAAGGCTATAGAACATAATCTGTCCTGTTATTTAACCCATAACTGGAAGGAATAGACAGATTAATACCTTTCCCAAGGGTATTTGCGCGTAAGTGAATGCAATGAATTCGGCTGGAATTCGAACTTGGCCCGCCGGTTTTCGTTCCGAGCCGATATCCAATGCACCACAACGCACATCTATTTTTTTTATTTCTTCTTTCTCGCCCTGTCACCAACCTACCAAAAAAGGGAAAGGAAAATAAGACTACTTTCTGCTGCTACACAATCATGAATTCTTAACTTCTGTGGAACATTTTAAATGCCTACATTTTTCTTTGAACAATTTTAACTACGAAGCTGCATTCATTTCTCAATGAACATTTTTCTTCTCACAAATATGCTAACGAAATTTCATTTATATTTTTCTTCGTATAATCTTGTTATTATGTTAATAAATCTTTGCTTTAATGTACAAACGAAACATTTGATCTATCTCACAATCCTTCCACATTTCAACATCCAACCTTCAACCTTCTGACATTTAAATTGTGGAGACTGTGGAGGTATTTGGCACAAGGCCAATTTACCAAGCATCACTGACGTACCTACAATCTGGAGCAACCGGAATGTGGTTCCATAGAACGATGCAGAGGGTCAGTCAGTTAAGTGCCATACGTGAAACTCGCTTGGGCGATCATGTCTCGAAAGAGACATGTCTGACTGGGCAGAAGATTATCCCGCAGTAGGTTGCCATTGCTTTCTGCGGTAGACTGGTTGCCAGCCAAGGCTATAGAACCCAATTTAATTTAACCCATAACTGGAGGGAATAGACGGATTAATACCTTTACCAAGGGTATTTGCGTGTAAGTGAATGCAATGAATTCAATTGGAATTCGAACTCCGCTTCCCGATTTCTCGTTCCGAGCCGATATCCACGGCACCACATCGCCCATCCATGCAGAAGGTACCATGGATAAAACATGTGAACAACATCAGGAAGAGACAGCTGAAATTTCTGGAATGTGTAATGAGGAAGGAGGGCTTGGAAAATCTGATACTCACATGGTGCCCATAGAAAAAGAAAGCCAGGGAAAACAACGCGAGACATACTTGATGGGCTTGAGCAAATGGATGGCAGAGCAGAGTTTGGGAGGAATATCACGACAAAAGGTAGTAAGAATTACAAAAAATAGGAAGTTGTGAGAGTCCGTAATCACCAGGCCCTGAAGGGACACGGCACATAAAAGCTGAAAAAGAATACTCAAAGTTGGTAGATTAAATAAATTAAACTGAAAGAATAGCACATTAAATAGACGCACGATTGATTGCAAACAACCGCTTCCTTTTGGCCAAACTCAGCCATGGGGTAAAAATTCGGTTATAAAGGGATAAAATCTGGAGCCGATGGCTCAAATGCTATGTGACGTTTCATCTGACCTCGTTCTAACAACTCCTTCTTGGACATTTGTTTGGTTTAGTTTAAATTTTTTTTAATGGCATATCAACCCCTATGGTTTATTTAATGCCAAAAAGCTGGGTTTATAAGGTATTTTTTTTAATGTTCGGGTATTGTGAAAAGATTGATTTAGTCAGAGTTTAATTAAAATTCTTTATTTATTTCCTTATTTTTTTTATTTTAGAAATCAGAAAATGTCTTCTAGCATTATATTCAAAAATGCAATGCAGATAATTTTTTCCCTTCAAAAAGGTATCACGGTAATATTTTTTCCTTCAAAAATATGTTATGATAATTTTCCTTCAAAAATGTATATTTTTCTATAAAAGTATTTTATGTATATATTTTTATAAAAGTCTATTTTTATAATTTCATAGTGTTTTGACCCAAGTTTGGGGGTTAACTATTTGCCCATAGTTAGGGTCCTAGCAGGTGCTACTACTCCGGGTTAGGGTGAATCTGAGAACAGAAATTAAGTGGTGGTTCCATGCTTCTCACAACCTCCCAATCAGAGGTCTTGCTGCCAGATGCAGTTTACCGTCATACCCAGGACAGTGGACATTTGTGCCAAGTATTATTGAATACTGCTTACCTTTTGAGAAGACCGATGGCGTGTTTAGTGGAGACGAGCTGTGTTAGTAATATTCGATCACCCATATAAAAAAAGGCACAGGAGAGGACACCCCAGCGTCGCCTCACCTGTGCTTCATTAACAAAAACTGCGGACCACCCTCATTACCTTAGTATTCCATCAGTGAGACGTAAGTTTCACGAAACGCTGTTTTGTAGAAGCGACTCTAAAACGATGCTTCCCCAATCACTACAATCTTAGCCTTGAACTGGGTGAACCATAAACTGTGCTTCTTACTCTAACTTGAGGGGCTTTTGAGCTTTGTTCAGATTGAACATACAAAAACAAAAACGAAACTGCGTTAACTACTTTAAGATAAAAACACATCTGTGTTATATTTTCTTTGATCAGACGTCGTTGAACAACAAGCTGGGGGCGAAGACGTTGTCATTTTATAAATCTTTCCAATTTTGTCTCATTTCAATCTATGCCAATTTTATATAGTAAAAGAATTTAAAAAATTCCATCAACCAAAGATTTCTCTTAAGTGAAACACGCTGCAAAATATTTTCTTTTGCTTTGGTATCGAGAGAAAAATATTCTTGATAGTTTTTATATATATAATGATGTCAGGTCCGTAAACGGAAAGAATAATCCAGAAGAAAATACTTAATATAAAATATTAAAGAGATAGATCTATATAGAGAGCTCAGTGGGTGTAGCAATATTGTGTATTTGGGCAGCAATCTCTCTTTTGTCCTCATTTTCGATGATATTGTCCAGCATTCACTGACACCACGTAGCAGTCCAACAACCTTTTCTTTGTTTCCAGTGAGAAAACTGGAAGCAGCGGAAATGTGGTTCTACAGAAGGATGCTGCGGATATCGTGGACTGAGCATGCAAGCAACGATGAGGTGTTGGAAAGAATGGCATCAAAAAGGAAATTGATACTGAGCATCAGGAAGAGACAACTGAAGTTCCTGGGACACGCAATGAGGAAGGAGAGCTTGGAGAACCTGATACTGACTGACAAGATAGAAGGAAAGAGAGACAGGGGAAGGACGCTGATATATCTGCAGGGCCTGATCAGGTGGCTGACGGAACGGGGGTTGACAGGAGTAACGGGAGCAAACATACTGGGAGCCACAAGGGATAGGGAGACGTGGAGAACCATGATCGCCTACGTCCTTAAAGGACAGGGCACATAGAAGAAGAAGAAGAATCTCTCTTTTATTCTGGTTTTATTAAAAATGATAGACAAAGTATTATGGTTAAGATTTTATATAATTTTTCATTTGATCTCATAACATTTTCTTTGAGAAGATAACTTATATAAAATTGTCGAAATGCTTTCGGCTATACTTTAGCCATTTTCAAGGATGAATTTTATTTTACTTGAATTATTTACTGAATATGAATAATGATTTTGTATGTGTGTAGAGTCATGTGAATATTTTATATTCCGAACACGGTCAGCAAATTGTGGCCGTGTTCTTAGTTGATATTAAATTTTGAATTTTTCTTTTTTATTAAAAATGTTTCTATTATGTTAGCCCATGCAAGTGGATAATGCAGTTTCTGTTATCAAGGAGCATGTTATGGAGAGAGTTCGGTAGGTCTCAATGTGTATTTAAATGAAATCGAATGAACTATTGTATACATGTCAATCTAGTCAGTCAGTCAATTAATTGACATACGTGATACACGCTTGGGCGATCATGTCTCGAAAGAAACATGACTGACTCCGTAGAAGTTTATCCAGCAGTAAGTTGCCATTACTTTCTCCGGTAGACTAGTTGACCGCCAATCCAATCTGTCCTGTTATTTTTTTTTAATCATATCACCCCAAGCAAGGCGATAACGCCACTGATGCGCAGGGGGCTACGTAAGGATAAAAAGAATGGAAAAGAGAAAGCCGGAAACCACATCCTAAACAGAGAACAAGGGATAAGCCTCTTAACCTGTTCAATAGACGTGGGTGGAGTGTGAACCGGGCGATAACTGGAGAAAGAGACGGATTAATATCTTTCCCAAGTGTATTTGCGCGTAAGTGAATGCAAGGGATTTAACTGGGATTCGAACTCGGCTTTCCGATTTCTCGTTCCGAACCGATATCCACTTCACCACAATCTAGTAGTACGCTTAAATTTACGTGGACGGATCACGAAGTTAAAAAAAAAACTCATCAAAAAGACATGAAAATATTTGTAGAAAAGACAGAGTAAAACGACTGGAGTCGAGATGCCAGGTCAGGGTTGATTACATTGCTGATCCTTCTTTGGATTTTGTCAAGAACATCGAGATGAGGAGGACTCAACTAGATATGGCAACAGTATTCAATATTAGAGTTTCAATGATAAAAGAAACTGGATTCAAGGAGAACGAGAATGACAATTGACTCATGAGACTTTGCGCTCACACATAACAGTTTCAACAGTAAAATGATAAGAATTATTGCTAGTATAGATAGGTGGAGATATTACCTTTTTTAATCATTTTATCTTAAGAAAGATGATGAGGCTATTAGAGTCAATTTTGCTGAGATGAAAAGATAATTTAAAAGAAAATGAATCAAGTGGACCAAAGATGACGATTAACATTGCATTTAAAAGTTTAAAGATTGTATTTTTTTAAAAATCATTTCGCCCCAAGTAACTATGCAATAGCATTCGACAAAGTATGGAACAAAGTTCTGATAGAGACGCTCTGCAACCTTGACCTTTTCAGGAAATTTGAAGTTGAATTTGAGTTTTGTTTAATGGTATATCAACCCATGTAGGTTATTTAATGCCAAAAAGGTAGAATTTTAAGGTATGTTTTTAAAATGTTCGATTATAGTGTGAAGGTTGATTTAGTTAGATTTTGATGAAACGTTTTAAAATTTTTTTTTTAAATTTTAGAAAACTGAAGATGTCTTCTAGTTTTGTATTCAAAAATGTATCGCTGGTAAAAAAATTTTCTTCAAAAATGTGTTATGGCAATAATGTTTTTAAGAAAAGTAAGAAAAGTATTGTTGGTAATATTTTTCTTTCAAAAATTTATATTTTTCTATAAAAGTCTATTTTTATGTAAATATTTCTATATAAGCCTTTCATAGTGTTTTGACTCCAGTTTTGGGGTTAACTATTTGCCCATAGCTGGGACCCTAACTGGTGCTACCACTCCGAATCAGGGTGGATCTTGGAACAACAGCAATTAAGAGGTGGTTCCATGCTTTTCACAACCTTCAAATCAGAGGTCTTGCTGCCTGATGCAGTTTGCCGTCATACCCAGGACCACTTTTCAGGAAAGACCTTACAGTAATTGTACTGGCAGCAAAGTATGGGGCCAACAGTTTCTTTCCTCGCACTTCCCGCCTGTGGAATTCCCTACCGCATGCTTGCTTCCCCGACGGCTACAACCTCCAGGAGTTTAAATGTAAGGTCAATAGACACTTCCTAACACATTAACTCACACCCACTCTCTCCAACTCTCTCCCTATATACATCCTAAGTCGTCTATCACCCTCCTTCTGACATTTCCTATACCCAATCCCTCTATGTAACCCCCTGCGCTATAGTGGCAGTGGAATGCCTTGCTTGGAGTGACACGATTAAAAAAAAAGACAAGGATGTGTCTTCTCACCAAGTCTATTCAACCTATATAGCGAGACAGTTCTGAGTGCTTTAGAAGTTCAGCCAGTTTTCGGAATTGGCGGTGGCAATCTGAACAATAAAAGATACGCAGATGATACAGTGTTGGTAGCAGTTACAGAAAAGAAACTACAAGACTTCCTAGAAGTAGTAGTTAAAGAAAGCGGAAAAAATGACTAAATATAAGCTACAAGAATTAATGTTTGGTAATTAGTAAAAAGAGGAACCCAAAATACTAATTACAAGTTGGGGATACTAAAATCAAACAGGTGTATAAATATTTGGGATTTGTTCTAACAGAGGACGGAAAATGCGATACTGAGATCCGAAGCTAAGTTGAGTATTAAGAGACAGGAAAATTTCGCTGGAAACAAAGAGAGTACTGGGTTGTTACGTGATGTCTGTCCTTCAATACGGCAGTGAATGATGAAGAAGAAACCTAACGCAACGGAAGTGTGGTTTTACAGAAGGATACTGAGGATATTACGGACGGAACACGCGAGCAATGACGAGGCTTTGGAGAGAATGTACACAAGACGAAAACTGATACTTAACATAAGGAAAAGGCAGCTGTTATTTTTGGGACATGTAATGCGGAATGATGTGCGTTGTGGTGCAGTGGATATCGGCTCGGAACGAGAAATCGAGGAGCCGAGTTCGAATTCCAGCCGAATTCATTGTATTCACTTACGCGCAAATGCCCTTGGGAAAGGTATTAATCCGTCTCTTCCTTCCAGTTATGGGTTAAATAACAGAGCAGAATGTGTTCTATAGCCTTGGTCGGCAACCAGTCTACCGCAGAAAGCAATGGCAACCTACTACGGGATAATCTTCTGCCCAGTCAGTCATGTCTCTTTCGAGACATGATCGCCCAAGCGTGTTTCACGTATGGCACTTAACTGACTGACTGAATATAATAGTTGGAAAGATGATTAAGGCGTCTACTGGTTATAAAGTGGGGGATCAGTTTTATATTGTTATGAAGTTATAAACTGATCCCCGATTTATTACTACTTAATAAAATACATCTCTTCCCCATCGAGATATGAGTCAAATAACAGGACAGATTGGGTTCTATAGCCTTGGTCGGCAATCAGTCTATCGCAGAAAGCAATGGCAACCTACTGCGGGATAATCTTCTGCCCAGTCAGTCATGTCTCTTTCGAGACATGATCGCCCGAGAATGTATCACGTATGGCACTTAACTGACTGAATGCGGAAGAAAGGCTTGAAGAACTTGTTCTTCATAGGACGGATAGATAAGAAGAGAGACAAGGGAAAGCAACGCATGACATACTTTATAGTCTTGAGCAGATAAATGGTGGAGCGATGATTGAGTGGGATAAGAGGAGAAGGAGTATGGAGAGAAAAAAGAGTGGGGAGATGTAGAAGAGTATGATTGCCTACATCCTGAAGAGATACAGTACATAGAAGAAGGCAATAAAGCCCCTAAGATTCAAGACGTTACTGAGTGTAAAAGAAGAAGAAAAAGAAAGAATTATTAAACAGTGAGAACAATAGAAGAAGTGTAATCGAAAAGTCAGTAGATAAGGATTTTATATTCCATTTAAATTTTTGAAGATCAAAGTTGTGTTGTATACCAACGCGGCGAATGTTGTAGAACCTGGAAACCAAGAATGACCATCATCTTTACTAATAAACAGGGACACAGATATATAAAAATATACAATTATATTTATATTCACCTTCAGGGACGTGGTGTAGATTTGAGGAGTAGTTGGAGAGATATCACACACGCATACGAGGGCAGCTAGCTGACTGAATGGCCTTCTAACCACCTTTTAGGCTGACTCTCTCTCCTTCTGGATGTGCGTTTTGGTACAGTGGATATCGACTAGGAAAAACAAATCGGGGGGTGCCGAGTTCGAATTCCAGTTGAATTCCTTTCATTCACATACGCACAAATACCCTTGGGAAAAGTATAATTCGTCTATTCCCTCCAGTTATGGGTTAAATTATAAGACAGATTGGGTTCTATAGCCTTGGCCGGCAACCAGTCTACTTCTACCCAGTCAGTCATGTCTCTTTCGAGACATGATCGCCCAAAGCGTGTATCACGTATGACACTTAACTGTCTCTCTCTCTCTCTCTCTCTCTCTCTCTGTCCCTCTGATCTCTCTTTTATATAGGCCGAATTTCTCCGATTGTGTAATCATTTTACCACACACACTGCTCTGACCACATATCTTTCAATGCAATCTTAATTTTCAATTGATTCTTAATTTTCCCAAAATAATATTTGTTTTTATATAAATAAACTTTTGTTTTTATAATTCCTGACCTTTGAAAACAGCAATTTCGTTTGTCACTTGGTGTTTGCATTCTTGACGTTTCAAAACAATATGGTACTTCACTTACATTCATCATGTCTACATACCATAGGGTAAAGTTCATCAGAACAATTACTGTGAGCCGGCAGAGGAAAACTACGTTAAAACAGTGAGAAAGTGATTGAAGCCGAGATGCCAGGTCAAGAGCAATAACATTGCAGATTATTTGGATTTTATCAAAGATCCATAAACCGGAAAGCAAAGATCTGGAAAAGAGTTACACGAACGTGAAGTGTGGGAGAAGTAAGTATTAGAATGCTTTTTGTATCTTGTTCATTGTCTTCGTTCCTCAATCTAAACGGAAAACGGTCCTGGGTATGACAATAAACAACATCCGGCAGCAAGGCCTCTGATTGGGAGGTTGTGAAAAGCATGGAACCACCTCTTAATTGCTGTTGTTCCTAGTTCCACCATGACCCAGGGTGGTAGCACCTGTTAGGGTCCCAGCTATGGGTAAATAGTTAACACCCAAACTGGGGTCAATCAGTATGCATGTATAAAAATAGATTTTTATAGAAATATATACATAAGAATAAACTTTTATAGAGAAATATACATTTTTGATGTAAAAATATTACAAACAATACATTTTTGAAGAAAAAATATTACCATAACATATTTTTGAAGGATAAAAAATTATTACAAGCAATGCATTTTTGAATACAAAACTGGAAGATATCTTCAGTTTTCTAAATAATAATAATAATAATAATAATAATAATAATAATTTTCATCGAAATCTGACGAAATCAATCTACTCGTTATAACTGAAAAATACCTTAAAACCCTATTTTTTGGCATTAAATAATCTACAGAGGTAGAGTCGTCAAACAGAGTCGTCAAACAAAACTCAAACTCAAATTAAAAGGAAAAAAAAAACAATAAAAAACAGGAGATCAGAAAAAAAGGATGAAAGAAAAAAATCTTTGCCACAGGAGCCCTTATTTCGCTCTGCTATCTACTTTTGTTTCAAAGTAGTTGAAACAAAATGTTTTTTTTTCTACAAAACTCCTCAAAACTAGACAGCATAATATAATCGTACGCAGTGCAATAATATTCTCTATTTAGCCGTAAATAAAAAGCACTAATCAATTATAACTTCTTCTTCTTCTTCTTCTTCTTCTTCTATGTGCCCTGTCCCTTCAGGACGTAGGCGATCATGGCTCTCCACGTCTCCCTATTCCTTGTGGCTCTTAGTATGTTTGCTCCTGTTGCTCCTGGCAACCCCCGTTCCGTCATCCACCTGATCAGACCCTGCAAATATATTATCCGCTGCCTTCCTCTGTCTCTCCTTCCTTCTATCTGTCCAGTCAGTATCAGGTTCTCCAGGCTCTCCTTCCTCATTGCATGTCCCAGGAACCTCAGTTGTCTCTTCTTGATGCTCAGCATCAATTTCCTTTTTGTTGCCATTCTTTCCAACACCTCATCGTTGCTTGCATGCTCAGTCCACGATATCCGTAGCATCCTTCTGTAGAACCACATTTCAGCCGCTTCCAGTTTTGTCCTCATTTTCGATGATATTGTCCAGCATTCACAGCCGTATTGAAGACCTGACATCACGTAGCAGTCTAGCACTCTTTTCTTCGTTTCTATTAAGATTTTCCTGTGTGTTAGTATTTTGCTCATCTTCTGGAACGCGTCCTTTGCTATGCCAATTCGCCTTCAGATCTCCGTGTCACACTTTCCATCTCCTGTTAGAACACTTCCTAGGTACTTAAATTCTTGTACTTGTTTGATTCTAACTAGGGCTTAAATAATTCACCAATTCAATCAATACCATCTTACATAGTGTCGGACAATATAAAACCAGAAAATCCAACAGTTTAACATGGCGTCTTCAAATATTATGATTAATTATTGGTGTTCCATTTATACACGAGCTTTTTGAGAAAATACAAATATAGATTTAATATTAGAAAATATTGAATTGAAACAAAGATTGAAATAAAATATTGATATGTATCCTGCGAACTCATAGGGTAATTAAAAAAAAACAGCATTGCAAAAATGTTTACTTGAAGAAAAATCTTTTTAAAAATTTTTGAATTCACCACCAAAAAATGAATAGAAATTAGTAAAAAAAAAATTTCTTAGTGGAAGCCTGAATTTTTTTCTAAACTGTAGGCGCCGCCATATTTGCAATGGTGAAATTAAGATTTATTTGCTTCTTTTTCAATGCCACTATGGTGAATACACATGCAACACGTAAAATCTCATATCAAATTTCATCTTAATAACGGCGTAACAAGCTACGGATATATCAAGTGCTTTTATTTTTCTTTCTATGTCTCTTTGTCACCATCTGTGTCTGTCTGTCTGTCTGTCTGTCTGTCTGTCTGTCTTCTTCTTCTTCTATGTGCCCTGTCCCTTCAGGACGTAGGCGATCATGGCTCTCCACGTCTCCCTATCCCTTGTGGCTCTTATCACCTAACCCATTTTCTTTACGTTTCAAATCTACGGGTCAGCAGTCTGAGAGGCTGAATGTATCTTTAAACTTTATTTGACATCCGCCCCTACGTGTGTTCTTTGATTATATGTTATATATATATGCTTATATATGAATATGTGTCTGTGTTCGCCGAACTGATGTAATGATGTATTTTTCTTAAATTTTCTCTTTTAAGAGAGCAACCGTTATTTTTATTCGTTTTTTTAGGTCTTTATGGATTTCATTTGTGTAAAATCCTTTGTACAATAAAGACGAAAGCTGATGATGGTTCGCCTGAAATAGGCTTAAGCTTCCGATTTACCATGAAATAACGTTTCTGCCTTAATTTTTTTTTAATATTTGCTCTATATAGATTTATATGCATATATATTTAGAGCACTCTGAGAGAGTTATCCTACCACTGTATGTACAGGATACGCCTTTGGATTCTTCTATACCCACACCGCATGCTGATATATATATATATATTCACGAAAGTTTTTTATGCTATGCAATCGTTAGACAGCGGATGGCCTCAAAATAGCATAAAAAAAACTGTCGCTGCTGTGTGTTGACTTCAATGTCCACTTTCACATTTACATATGCTCTATTCTTGATATTGAGCTCTTTAACCCATAAATATAGCGCATACCTTAAAACAATATATATATATATATATATATATATATATATATATATATATATATATATTGACGCTTGCCAAGGAATAGTTAAA
This sequence comes from Ascarosepion bandense, assembly GCA_037127315.1. Lineage (NCBI taxonomy): Eukaryota > Metazoa > Mollusca > Cephalopoda > Sepiida > Sepiidae > Ascarosepion > Ascarosepion bandense. The sequence goes on from JBBBDQ010000669.1 coordinate 1,724,790, forward strand.
GACGCTCACCTTTTCTCTCTCTCTCTCTCTTTCTCTGGTGGCAGGCGAATTAATCCGTGTTTTTATTCAGTTTATGGAGCTAGAAAAGGTCTTTTGGGAATTCACTACCAGATGGGAATCCGGCCTTTCCATTGGACTACGAACAAACTTCGCGTCGGCTCGCGAAAAGGTCCGAAAAAAACTGTTTCTGAGAATTGAAGATAATTTGAATTTTTGCTTTTAGATGTTTCCTGACTTTCTATTGGCCGAAAAACATTTTGCGTCAAGGTATGAAATAAAGAAGAAATTTCTTGAGTTTTATTTTAGATCTGCTTTTGCGCGTGTGCTAAGCAAAATTTGTAAATTTCGAATCTTTTTAATTCGTAACAAAATGAACCAATCAGTGCTTAGCATTAGAAGTTTAAATCTGGATCATATTTTGTTCGCTGCAATCCTAAAACCAGCATCTACGAACAAAAGAGAGATTTGCGTTTAGCCAAACGTTCTAACTCTTCCGTTTTACATCGAAACGATGTGGGGCATAATTTTTATTTTCCTAATGCCGACCTAATTAAAAAAGAACATGACCCTCTAAAGAGAAAGTGTTTTGAAACCATAATAATAACATTACTACCAACTATAAACACACGCTTAAAACGTTACATCATCTTTCGGCAGGCCCATTCTTCATGTGTCAAACAATACATTAAAAAAAAAATGAAAATAATACTAATTTCATCTTCAATGAAAAATTCTTGCCAAAACAAATTTATCACATCTAGCTTTGTTTCAGTGACCCACATAAAAGTAACAAAAGCAAAGACCCAAATATAAAAAAAATACATAGCTACATCCCACTATATTTCAATGATTTAATCAGAAACGATTTCTAGAGATTTTTCCTCACATACATACATATATATATATTTTTTTTTTTTTTATAAGCGTTTCACCCCGAGCAAGGCATGTCACTGCCACTACTGTGCAGGGGGCTACGTAGAGTGGAGAAAGGCTGATTAAATATAGGAAATGACAGAGGGTGGGTGATAGGCGGGTAAGGATACCGAGAATGAGGGTTGGGTAGATGAGAGTGTTGTGAGAATAGTTGGGAGTTAGTGTGATAGGAGGTGTCTATTGACCCTACATTTAAATACCTGGAGATTGTAACTGTCGGGAAAGCAGACTTGTGGAAGGGAATTCCACAGGCGGGAAGCGCGAGAAAAGAAGCTGTTGGAGTAGAATTTACGGTTACATCTTATTTGTTTAACTGTAAAAGGGTGGGACCTAGTTGCTAATCTAGTATCTCGTGTAAATTCCTGCTTAGGCGGCACCAGTGATCTAAGCTCATCGGAGCAGAAGCCATGAAAGTACTTGTAGAAGAGGCACAGGGAAGCTACATCACGCCGGTGTGAGAGCGGCTGCAGCCGGTCTGCCAAGTCAGTATCAACCACGTTACAGATCCTCCTTTGTATTTTGTCAAGGAGCCCAAGGAGAGCAGCAGGGGCACCCGACCAGATATGGCAGCAATATTGAATACACGGGCGGATGGTAGATTTGTATATGTGCAGAAGGTGGGAAAAATTTCCGGGCCCTGCACAGGGAGCCCACTTTCATACCAGCAGATTTGGCAATGGATTCAATATAGTCATTCCATTTGAGGTCCGCCGAGAGGGTAAGGCCAAGGAGGCGTAGTATTTTACTCTCTGGGAGGCTAGCCTGTACCATGCTAATGGGAGGTAGATGCGATTGTCTATGGTGATTAGTTGATAACAGCTTTGTTTTTGAGGCATTGAAATTTACCAACCATTTCCTACCCCAGGTCACTACGGATATACACTTGTATTTGTGGTGATGCCGAGCAAGCGAGGGACCGGATGTTTGCCCTCAGAGATCCAGAAAGCAAATGATCAAAACTGGTCTTTGCGCATCTGGCTCCACGCAGAAGTTCAGGTAGAAAATAAAAAATAAATAAATATCAATTTCCTTTTTACGGACGTGTAGCGGAACTTCTTACTAAGGTTTATAATTGAACAGTGGATATCGACTCGGAACGACAAATCGGGGTACCGAGTTCGAATTCTAGTTGAATTCCTTGTATTCACTGACGCACAAATATCCTTAGGAAAGGTATCAATCCATCTCTTCCCTCCAGTTATGGGCTAAATAATAGGATAGATTGGGTTCTATAGCTTTGGCTGGCAATCGGTCTAACGCAGAAAGTAATGGCAACCTACTGCGGGTTAATCTTCTGCCCAGTCAGTCATGTCTCTTCCGAGACATGATCGCCCAAACCGTGTATCACGTATGGCACTTAACTGACTGACTGTCCAAAATATATAAAAAAATTATCTATTGCTTTAATACACGTGACGCATATTTGACCAATAAGAACTAGTCCTAAATCACAATATACCAGCATACTTCGTATTCTTTTTTTTTTTTTCATTTTTCTTCCGGTCTCTGAAGAAGATTCAACAAAACTGAAACGTGTTAGATTAGATTTCTTCTTCTTCTTCTTCTTCTTCTTCTTCTTCTTCTTCTTCTTCTTCTATGTGCATTGTTCTTTCAGGACGTAGGCGATCATGGCTTTCCACGTCTCCCTATACCTGGTGGCTCTTAGTACGCTTTCTCCTGTTATCCCACGCAACTCCCGTTCTGTTATCCACCTGCTCAGACCCTTCAAAGGTGTTATCCGTTGCTTTTCCTTGTCTCTTTTTCCCTATATCTAGCCTGTTATTATCGGATTCTCCAAGCCCTCCTTCCTCATTGCATGTCCAAGGAACTTTCGTTGTCTTTTTCTGATGCGCAGTATTATTTTCCCTTTCGTTTCCATCCTTTCCAAAACCTCCTCATTGCTCACATGCTCGGTCCATGATATCCGCATCATCATTCTGTAGAACCACATTTCAGTTGCTTGAAGGTTTTCCTTCCTCTTTGATGATATTATCCAGCATTCACGGCCATATTGAACAACTGACATCACATAACAATCCAGTATTCTCTTCCTTGTTTCTATCGAAATTGTCCTGTCTCTTAATACTCTACTCACCTTCTGGAATGCATTCTTGGACTTTTTGATACCAGGAATATAAATGTATCGAAACTGCTGTGACCACAAAGTGAGGGGTCAGTTTATATATTTATTGTAAAATAGAACTGATCCCCCACTTTATATCCTGTATGCTTCTGTAGAACCACATTTTAGTTGCTTCAAGTTTTTCCTTCATCTTTGATGGTATTGTCCAGCATTCACTGCCATATTGAAGAACTGACATCACATAACAATCCAGTACACTCTTTTTTGTTTCTAGCGAAATTGACCTGTCTCTTAATACACTAATATGATCAGTGACATACAGTGACATACACTAATATGATCAGTGACATACGTGAAACACGCTTGGGCGATCATGTCTAGAAAGAGCCATGACTGACTGGGCAGAAGATTATCCAGCAGTAGGTTGCCATTGCTTTCTGCGGTAGACTGGTTGCCAGCCAAGGTTATAGATCCGAATCTGTCCTGCTATTTAACCCATAACTGGAAGGAAGAGACGGATGAATACCTTTCCCAAGGGTATTTGCGCGTAGGTAAATGCAATGGATTCAGCGGGAATTCGAACTCGGCTTCCCGATTTCTCGTTTGGAGCCGATATCCACTGCACCACAACGCACAAATATGATACGTTTCCTATTTGCGTTCTCGTTTTGTATTATCTTGTTGAATTCCGATGCATATGTTTAACACACACACACACACACACACACACACACACACACACACACACACATATTTATTTATATGTATAAGGCAGCTTCGTTAAAAAGGATGGACAAAGTAGATACTAGATTAGCAACTAGATCCCACCCTTTTACAGTGAAACCGATAAAATGCAACCGCAACTTCTACGCCAACATTTTCTTTCCTCGCACTTTCCGACTGTGGAATTCCCTTCCACACGATTGCTTCCCCGACGGCTACAATCTCCAGGAGTTTAAATGTAAGGTCAATAGACACCTCCTAACACACTAACCTGCTCCCATTCTATCAAACACTCTTCCCATCTGCCCAACCCTCATCCTCTGTATCCTTACTCATCTGTCACCTTACTCCTGACATTCCCTATGTCTAACCACTCCTTCTCTTTACCTTCCCCTATGTAGCCCCATGCGCAATAGTGGCAGTGGAATGCCTTGCTTGGGGTGAGATGATTAAAAAAAATGTCTGTGTGTTTTATTTATCCGAACCCTTTCGTCTATACTTTTAGCTGTTATTAAGGATGGATTTAATTTTACTTTCAACTGAATATATAGGTTGGTTTCTGTATGCATCTAGTTGTAGGAATGTTTTAATTTCCAAACACGGTCAGCACATTGTGGCCGTGTTCATAGTTGATATTATTGAGTGTTGGATTTTTTCTTTTTTATTATTAATGTTTACATTGTTTTTAGTCTTTTTTCAACGTTTGAAATATATGCTGTTATATTTTTATTATCGACGAGAATGTTACGGAAAGAGTCTGGTAGCTCTCCATGTGTATTCAAATGAGGCCAAATATAACTATGGCCAGAGGCATATAACTTGACTCTTCTTATTAAACATGTGACACTATCTCCCGCGGTGATACTTTCTTTTGTATGGTTTAATACAGCGGAGAGAGATAAATTGATATTAGTAATATTATTAGTTATGCTTTATTTTAATACGCGATGTGAGTTTATGTAAAAAAATATTTTAATACTATCAAATACTTATAAAATACGGGTAATATAAAATTTAACTATTTTTGGGAAAGAAAAGGGAAAAATATAATTTTACATCTTTCGTGTTCGAAGCGTATATTTTTTGGTAAAGCTAAAATTTTAGTAGCCAAAACAAAGTGTCAGAGTTGGTTTGATGGAGTAAGGCCGGGTTAAAGTCCCTCAACAGGTTTTCCTGAGAACAGAAGTCTGTGGGAAATTGAATACGATGTGAGCTGGCGATATTTCATTCGTCGAGCTAACCCCTTCCGCAGATCGAGTGGGCGAAAATGATTTCATTGGGTGAAGGCTTCGTGTCGTCTAGATCCCCCGAGAGGACTGAAAAGGGTCATAAAAATAGAGACTTGACAAGAAAAGTTGAATTTGCCGGGAGCAAGCCTCCAGACGACAAGGAAACCAACCCCACACCGCCGCCGCCATCACCGCCTCCTTAGCCGCCATCGCCGCCATTGATCGCCTCTGATTCGGCAAATGCCGTCAAGTTCCGACAAGAACCCGAAAGAACTTTGTTATTTTTTAAACAACACCTAGAAAACGGACAACCCCAATTTTAGAGAATACGGAAAAGACTTTAGCGAAAATTTGAAGAGCTTTGTCTACTTTAACGAAATTTTAAAAAGACATTTCTAATTAAGGATTGAAAGCTCTGAGATTTTTAAACGAACGAACTCTCTGTTGTAAACCAACATTTCGACAACTATATTATCTGCTCCTGTGGAAAAAAAAAAAGAAAAATTTTTTTTTTTTATATATAAAGACATTCTTCGTGACTCTCCAGGCGTGTTCGACCTTCTTCATTTATTTTATTAATTATTTTTTGGTGCCGCATTTATTTTTTTTACCACAAGTGTGCACCAGTGCCCGGACTGGCTCTAAAAGGCAACTATTAAAATTGCACGACGCGATCTCTGCGATCAATTCACAACGTGAGACAGTGGCGCGTTGTTGCAAGAGACGTCTTGTAAACCAGCTGTTGTGACGACATCATCGGACGAGATCGTCACGACCAGCAACGAACAAACCGGCCAGCCGGGTGGCAGTGTCACAACTGGGATCGTCGCGATCGTCGACGAGAATGAGCGTCACAATTAGACGAGCCAGCCCGGGCATCAGGCGTCACAATTGGTTGCCCTGACCGAGGATCGACCCTGAATAACCACCGAACGAGTTGAGGACCCTGGCAGATTTCGTCGGAAATCAACCCGTAACAGGTAGGACACTTTTTGGTTTCTTCCTGAAATTCTGTTGCTGCCATTTCGCCGTAAACCGATTTCCTTCTAAATTCTTCTTAATCACTAATTGTGTTGTTTAAATGTCTGACCGCGGGGAGGAACAGGGAATGGTAGGGTCGGAGGTAGACTATAGAGAACACAGATCGTCCAAAGACTTGAGGAGTCTGTTGGGGGGGTATCAAGGGTGCCGAGCTATCGGGGAGATGCGAAAGAGTTAAGAAATTGGTTAGCGGCCATAGAGAAAAGTCAGCGGATATATGAGCTGACGGAAAAAGAAACGGTGTGCGTGGTGTTCTACACCGCGACAGGGGAATCGTCGGAATTTATCGGCCAACTCCTGGAAGGGGACCCTCATTTGACCTGGGGAAAACTTAAGGCGCTGCTAGTTGAGGAATACGCCAATAAAGACACAGCCTTGGAGGCCATGAGAGGCCTCATGGAGCTGGCTCAGGGAAGGGATGAGGGGGTGGAAGGAATAGGTAAAAGGGCGTAAAAATTAGCTTCTCTGGCCTACCCGGTTTGAAATGTCTATCGACTGTAAGACGAAGTAAAAACGCATAAATATGCGAAACAGTGATAAATGACTAATGCCTTTCCAATTCGTTACTGGTTTGCATTGTATGGATAAAAGTGAGTTTTTTAGAAGATTTCAAATTCCATCATTACCTTCGAATTGAGCAATAAAACTTTTCCCCAGAGAAAAGTCTATTTTGTTGATTAAATCTAATCATCCATGCTTTCTTTATAAGAAACATTTAGCTTACTTCTTCATTTGCTTCACTGAATCAGAAAATGAATTCTGAAATATAATTTTTATATTTAAATTTACAAAATAAAATCTAATCGGTTTTCAGTACGGATTAAATCGGTGTTCATTTACTCTGTTCATTTAACAGGTGTTAAAACAAATTGTATGTCTTCTTTTCTTTCTGTTCGAATTTCTGAAATGACGAACTACCATTATTTTAAAATGTTTCATCCGAACTGGTGTCGTCATCATGGTTGTTACAATCGCAACGTTTTAGCAGCTCTGCCGACATTTACCTGCGTACCCTTTATTGAGACCTTCATGCGGATGTCATGCATAGCAACAGCTCGTTCAGAAATAACAAGGCTGTCAGCTGTACCAAGCATCTTTTTAAGATCCATGGTTAAAAATGGCTTTGAGCGATTGAGACACATGAGTTTTGGCAAAGACCACACTTCTTTGAAACTTGTAACCTGGCTCTACAGAATGCGGAGTGGAGGAAAGAATCACGCAAGAGATGCCAGGAAATCGTTAACCAGCGAAAGTTCACTGTTCTCTCTCACTCTCTCTCTTTCTTTCTCTGCGTTCTGATTTTTTCGCTTTTTGTCTCTTTCTCGACCAGAAACCCCAGACTTTTATAACCCAAAACTCCTACAAATTTTGCTTAATTAATATCAATCAAATATTTGTCGGCTATTGCCTTTGTTGTCGCCTTAGGTTTTATGCTTTTGATGTCAATCATATCTTTGTCGGCATTTGCCTTTGAAGCGTTTGTTGTCGCCTTGAGTGTTTTGTTTTTGATGTCAATCATATCTTTGTTGGCTCTTGACATTCAAGCTTTTGTTGTAGCCTTAGGTTTTTTGCTTTTGATGTCAATCGTATCTTTGTTGGTTATTGCCTTTCAAGCTTTTGTTGTCGCCTTGGTTATTTTGCTTTTGATGTCAATCATATCTTTGTCGGTTGACTTTAAAACCTTTTTTGTCGCTTTAGGTTTTTTTTTGCTTTTGATGCCAATCATATCTTTTTCGGTTATTGACTTTCTGTCCACTGTTATTACACACCGCCGCTACCATCCCCGACTGGAATATATGCAGGAAATTCCGAAGTCGTCTGGAGGATGTGTCTAAAAACCAAGAGTGATTTTTATCGAATAAATTTTTTCTTTAGTATTTCAAGTATTTTGTGCAACTATATATCTATATAGCTTCTCTTTCATTACGTGTTTCAAGAATCTCAGCTGTCTCTTCCTGATGTTACGTATATTTTTTCTTTTTATTTGTATCCTCTCCAACACATCGTCATTGCTCACGTGCTCGGTCCATAGTATCCACAGTATCCTTCTGTAGAACCAGATTTCTGCTGCCTCGAGCTTAGCCTTTGTTTTTGAAGAGATCGTCCAACATTCGCTGCCATAGCGAAAGACAGATATCACATAGCAGTCCAGCACTCTTTTCTTTGTTTCCAGTGAGATTTTCCCGCCTCTCAGTACTCTGGTTGGCTTTTACATGGATAGACATAAACTTGATGAACAATCTATATTTAGTAAATAAAAGGTTTAGTTCAAAGTTCCTTGAAGGTTACACGGATAGACAAAAGCTTGATGAAGGTCGAAACGTTGTGATAATAATAACAAAACTGCGATTAGTCCGCATTTAATTAATGGCAACTCACAGAACATCAGACGTTTTTACATCTGAACTTATGCGAGTTCTAGGTAACAAAGTGTCTGAGTTGAGTTTTCTCTTTATATTTGAAATACGGAGGAAATGAGATAGATTCGAGTCTTTGGATGTGACAAGACATTGAGCTGATGGACGATAGAATATGGTTCAAGCGAATGTAAACTACTTCAGTTTGAGTTCGAACCCCGTTAGCCCATTCTATTCACTTGGCCATCTGGGCAAGTCACCAGAGGAAAATTCTTCTTCTTCTTCTTCTTCTTCTTCTTCTTCTATGTGCCATGTCCCTTCAGGACATAGACGATCATGGCCTCCCACATTTTCCTATCTCTAGTGGCTCTTAGCATGCTTTCTCTTATTATCCTGCCAAAACTCCGCTCTGCAATCCATTTGTTCAAGACTATCAAGTATTGCTTTCGTCTGTTTTTTTCTTCTATCTGAACAGTGAGTGTCAGGTTCTCCAAGCTCTTCTTCCTCGTTACATGTCCCAGGATCTTCAGCAGTCTTTTCCGGATGTTTTAGATTTCTTTTCGTTTCAGGCTTGCGGCCTATCACGTTGAATACACCGGTTCTTGCTCGATCACCGAAGTTAAGCAACGTTGAGCCTGGTCAGTACTTAGATTGGTGACCGCTTGGGAATACCAGGTGCTGTAAGCGTATAGTGACGGATGTGCGTTGTGGTGCAGTGGATATCGGCTCGGAAAGAGAAATCGGTGAGCCGAGTTCGAATTCCAGTTGAATACCCTGCATTCACTTAAGCACAGGTACCCTTGGGAAAGGTATTAATCCGTGCATTCCCTCCAGTTATGGGTTAAATAACAAGGGTAGGACGTAGGGACCCTGTTCTTAAAAAAACAAATCCCAGTGAATCATGAAAAGAAAAATGTTGTAAAAATAAAATAACCTTATCCAAAATCACTGGTTATGACCTTAAATGATCCCATAAGGATTGATAGGTCGTTAAGTCTCAAAAACAAACAAACAAAATCTTTTCGTTTCCTTCCTTTCCAAATATCTCATCGTTGCTCACATGTTCGGTCCTCAGTATCCTCCCGTGGAAACACATTTCGGTTGCTTCAAGTCTTTCCTTCATCTTTGATAAGACTGTCCAGAATTTACTGCCATGCTGAAAAACAGTCATCACCTAACAATCCAGTACTCTCTTTTTTGTTTCTAGTGAAAACTTACTGTCTCTGAATGATCTACTCAACTTTTCGAATGCAGTTGTTTGTTTTGATATGAACGCCGGTAATAACATTTATTATGGGCAGAGGAAGGTAAGAGGTCGCAAAACCCAAAGCCGAGTGATATGAACTAAGTTATATTTTGCGGGTGTGTCTTTTGATAAACAGCCCAGTCAAAGGAGATTATTCTTGACCATTTGAAATAGTTTGACTATGCGAAATACTTTTGAAGCCTGAGGCACATCGCAAATAAAAGAATTTTTTTTAAAAACAAAACATAGATTTGAATTCAGAAAGAATTGTGCAAAATAAAAGGAAATATTTGATGAAAGCAAAAAATTAAATTCCATGAGAATAAAATAGAATGTAAATTTAGTTGGAAAAGCTAAATTATTCTTTTTTCGGCATTAAAAGAAAAAGCTTCGGATCTCAGTGTCGCATTTTTCATCGTCTGTTAGAACTCTTTCTATTTAAATTTAAGTTATTTAAATTCCTTTAGCTGCTTGATTTTAGTATCCATATCATATGTTATATATCGACAAACAACAAACACGCATATATATAAAAATATAAAGTTGTATTTTTATTAATGACGATGAATCGTGTAGAATAGGGAACAGAGAATTGAGAGAGCGCGCTTCTAATGGGTTGACGGGAGTGTAGTCTTATCTGTTGTGTCTCTCTTCAACGGCCGATCTCTGTTGCTCCTCTACTGGCGAATCCGTGTGCCGAGGTCTTTTTATAATCTTCCAGAACCGGGACTTTTTCTTCCGGTTTTGCCTCGCCCACGCACGCCCACGTAATTCTCAGAGACACCTGTTCTGTTTGCCTCTGTAGTTATTTCCGCTGCTGCTGGAAATAAGGTCAAACGACATCCGTTCCTTTCAACGACCGGAAACACCCTCGCTTGCATCAGCCTTCCTCGGGTGGGGCCAGATTGTTATATTACACATATAGTTGGCATTTTAGGCTCCCCTTTTGTTGATGACGATGCATTCAGTTTTTTTGTAGTTTATTTGTAGTCTTTTTCTGTTTTCTTCTTGTAGTTTCCTTTACGTTTTTGCTAAGAGCACTGTATCATCAGCGTATCTTCTATTGTCCAGATTGAGACCGCCAATGATGAATCCTGCCATGACTTCTAAGGCCCCCAGACGTGTCTCGCTGTATAAGTAGAATAGATCCGGAGAAAAGATTTGACTAAACCGTCATGACCGCGTTAAACAAAAGAAATAAACACTAGAAAAGAAAACAAATTCCCCTTGCCGACCGTTGGTTTCATTACGCGTTTCGGAGATTATGAAAGACCAGTGCCAACGCCAGTCATCTCGGCGAATACTTACAGGAAAAATACTATAGAATAATAATAATAATAATAATAATAATAATAATAATAAGAAGAAGAAGAAGAAGAAGAAGTGGAAGAACAATGATGGAGGTCTGGCGCATATCGAATTCAATTAACCTGAAGAATACGATCATTGCCACGGATAAATGAGTGTTTAACGCATGTGTTTATGAAAGTAGGGAGGAGTCAACGAGACGAATTAAAATTGCCCTTGGGAGCAACGGACACAAAGATAGGTGAGCCATTTGCGGCTGTGAACATATCCTCGGGCAGTGCTGATTCCACTGAAACGGAATAACCGTTTGGAATTGTTGGATATATTGGTGGTTTTCTGTACTGAAAAGAGGGCGAGGCTATGTAGATACAGCAGCAGGGATATACAGACAGACAGTCAAATAGAACAATCCCACATTGGTCGATCAATCGACAGAAAGTTTAATAGACACAGATACTAAAGAATAGCCTGAATGTAATAAGGATAAATAATTTCAAATTTTACTTTGAAAGTCAATTTATTTCACAATAATATATTTTTTTATAATCATATCGCCCCAAGCAAGGCATTTTACTGCCTCTGTTTTGCTGGGGTTTACATAGGAGGAAAGTTATGAGAAAGAGTGACAGGTTATAGCGGGTGTCAGGAAGTGGGTAAGAAAAGGATGGCTGTGACCATGAAGTGAGGGATCAGTTTGTATATTGATTGTAATGTAGAATTGATCCCCCATTTATATCCACATTATAATAATATACAATTTTTTTTTTCATAATCATATCGCCCCAAGCAAGGCATTTTACTGCCTCTGTTTTGCAGGGGGCGATATAAGAGGAGAGTTATGAGAAAGAGTGACAGGTTATCGAGGGGAGATCAGGAAGAGGGTAAGAGAAGGATGAGAATACTGATGAGAGTGTCTTGGACGGAGAAAGGAGCATGAAAAAGAGGATGTAGATTAGTGAGATAGATGACTATTGATTTTACATTTACATTCTTGGAGATTGTAGCTGTCGGGGAAGCAAGTAAACAGAAGGGAATTCCACGGACGGGTAGTGCGAGAAAAGAAGCTGATAGAGTAGAATTTGCGTTTACAATTTATTGGTTTTACAGTAAAAGGGTGGGACCTAGTTGCTAATCTTGTGGCTCGACTTAATTCATATTTTGGGGGCATCAGGGGTTACGTTCATCGAAGCAGAAGCCGTGAAAGTATTTGCAGAAGAGACACAGGGAAGCGACATTGCGCAAGTTAGAAAGTGACTGTATCTGAGCTGCCAAGTCAGGATAGATCGCATTACAGATTCTCCGTTGGATTTTGTCAAGGACACCTAGGTGGCGAGCAGGAGCACCCGACCAGATATGCAGCAATATTCAATGCACGGGCGGGTGGTAGATTTATATATGTGCATGATTGTTTCAGACGGGAAAAACTTCCTGGCCCTGCATAGAGAACCCGCTTTCTTAGCAACGGAATTAGCTATGGATTCTATATAGTCATTCCTTTTGAGGTCTGTTGGCATAAACATTAAATTCCGGTATTAATTATAATTATAAAACCCATCACTCTTTCTATTTTTATTTCTTATTTTTACCTTGATATTAATTTCACCCCAAGCAAGGCAGAACTGCCACTGGTGCGCAGTGGGTTGCATAAGAGTTGAGTGATGAAAGAGAGAAACAAGTTACAGGGCAACCAGAGAATGAGTAAGAAAAGGATGAGAATACAGGTGTGAAATAGAATACCTGAGAGAGGAGTGGAAATAAAGAAGAACATGATACAAGGACTGTCAGGGAAAGGATGTGAATTAAGGAGATAAGAGATGGCAATTGACTTTACATTTAAATTCTTAGAGATTGTAGCTGTCGGGGAAGCAAGTATACGGAAGGTAATTCTACAGGCGGAAAGTGTGAGCAAAGAAGCTTGTGAAGTAGAAGTTGTGACTACATTTGATTGATTTTACTGTAAGAAGGGTGGGACCTAGTTGCTAGTCTAGTAGCTCGAGTAAATTAATACAGAGGGGGCACCTGGGAGCTAAGCTCATCGGAGCAGGTGCAGAAGCAGAAGCAAGCAGGCAAATAGAACAATCCCACATTAATCGATCAATCGATAGAGAGATTAATAGAGGTACACAGATAGTTATGAAGAAACTGAATGTAATCAAGCGAACCTCGCTGCTGAGCTTGAAAAGGACCTCCAATCTCTGGTGTACTGGGGTAAGAAATGACCCGTGAATTTTAATGCTTCCAAAACGAAGTTGTTATCTATTAACCATGACAGACAATCGCTCCTGACCCCCATTAGAATGGATCAGGCAAGTCTCCTTGAAAGCATAACACTGTGCCTCCTCGGATTCGCTCTCTCAAATGGAATGGCTATATCGAATCGATAGCTAAATCCGCTGCTAAGGAGGTCGGGTCCTATAACCTCAGACTCATAACTTTCCTCCTATGTAACACCCTGCGTACCAGTAGCCCCTTGCTTGGGGCGATATGATTATAAAAAAAATAAAACAAAATAAAAAAATAAGATTATATAATGTCAAATTTTACTTTGCAAATCAATTCTTTTCACAATAATATTTACACAGTTGTACTATAGGCGTTTGCGAGTGTTCATAGCTAGGTTTTGTGTCGAGGTACCCCATAAATATCGAAAATCGATAATCGAAAAAATCGGGTTATAGAAGGAGTGGTCCGATTTTAATCAAATTTGATACACTCGTAGACAAAGACATAAGTTTCACATTTGCAGTTCTTACAATAGTGCAGAAAATCGATAATATATATATATATATATATATATATATATATATATATATATATATATATATAAGGCAATATGTTTGTGTGTGTGTCTGTTTATCTGTCTGTATGTCCTTTATACAAATCTATAATTTTTAGCCGATTCTCACCAAACGTCACACAAATATTCTTTAGGCTTCTGGTCAAGTCATGGGCGATTGATTTTTTTTCAATATATCCCCGATATTGGAACTCGATACCACGATATCCAATCAGGTCTGATCAAGATCAGGATTTCAGTCTTTTTATCGTTATTCTTGCTGCAGAATCTGCCCTAACTTGGTAAAATTATAGTCAAACATTAGTAGATCCCAGACGACTATCGGAAATCGATACCTACGGTTTTGCTTTAACTGGAAACAACTATTGCTTTTTACTCTTTCGTGCCAACGTCCAAAGAGTCTGAGCTCGAGGACCATTGATTAGTTTTAAAGCTTTCATTACACCCGAGCAACGCCGGGCTATACTGCTAGTATATATATATATATATATATATATATATATATATATATATATACATACATACAAGGTGCGATTGGTAAATTGTCGCAATTATTTTATTATTTCAAATATTCTTTAGGCTGAGTCTGAGCTCCAGGACCATGGATTAGTTTTAAAGCTTTCATTTCACCCGAGCAACGCCGGGCTATACTGCTAGTAACTAATAAACCCAACACGCTTTCTATTTTTATTTTCTATTTTTAATATTATAATAATTTCATCCAAGCAAGGTAGGGCAGTCTCTGATACGCAAAGGGTTACAGCGAGAGAAGAAACAAAGTACAGGGGATGTCGAAGACATGGGAATCAAGGAGATAGAATATATTAAATTTTGGAGATTGTAGCTATCAGAGTCAGTGGATGTGCGTTGTGGTGCAGTGGATATCGGCTCGGAACGGGAAATCGGGGAGCCGAGTTCAAATTCCAGTTGAATTCATTGCATTCACTTACGCGCAAATACCCTTGGGAAAGGTATTAATCCGTCTATCCCTTCCAGTTATGGGTTAAATAACAGGACAATAACTGCGGTAGACTGGTTGCCGACCAAGGCTATAGAACCCAATCTGTCCTGTTATTTAACCCATAACTGGAAGGAATAAACGGATTAATACCTTTCCCAAGGGTATTTGCGCGTAAATGAATGCACTGAATTCAGCTGGAATTCCAACTCGGCTCCCCGATTTCTCGTTCCGAGCCGATATCCAATGCACCACAACCACAAACGGGAAGTGTGGGATGAGTAAGTATTAGAGTAGAAGGGCGGGTTAAATATAATTATTTCGACAGTAGAAGGGTGGGACCTTGATACCAATCTAGTAGCACACGTAAATACACGGGTTTCGAGAAAAAGGAAAAAAAATTCGTCTTAGCAGTTGCCATGGAAATACTTATAGAAAAGACAGAGGGAGGTCATAATAACGTCGGTGAGAAAGTGACTGAAGGCAATTTTGACAAGTCAGAATCGATTGTATCGCTGATTTTCCTTTAAATTTTGACGAGAACCTCAAGATGAATATCACAGATGGCAACGTCATTATTCAATGCACAAATCAAGAAAAAATGATTTTTTTATTCCCAGCTTTTTGAGAAAACCAGTGATTATTTTTGAAAGATAAATTTATTTCTTTTTTAAAAACATTCTTCCTCCCAATCGAAAAAAAAGTTTTGTAGATAAGAAAATAATAAACTTTACATAAACTTGCCTAAAAGTATCAGTCATAAGTGCCTTACGTGATACACACTTAAGCAATCATGTCTCGAAAAAAGACATGACTGACCGGGCAGAAGATTATCCCATAGTAGGTTGCTGTTACTTTCTGTGGTAGACTAGGTGCCAGCCAAGGCAATAGAACCCAATCAGACCTGCCATTTAGCCTATAACTGAAAGAAAAAAGAGATAGATTATATTATATCAGTATATCAATAAGTAGTAATCAGTGGGGGATCAGTTTATTAGTTCATAACAATATAAAACTGATCCCCCACTTTATAGCCAGTAGAAGCCTTAATCACGTTTCAACTATTCAGTCAGTCAGTTATGTGACATACACGCTTTGACCGATCATGTCTCGAAAGAACAGAAAATTATCCCGCAGTAGGTTGCCATTACTTCGGAAACCAAGACTATAGACCCGAATCTGTCTTGTTATTTAACCCATAAATGGAGGGAAGAGACGGATTAATAGCTTTCCCAAGGGTATTTAAGTGTAAGTGAATCCAACGAATTTGACGGGAATCCTAACTCGGCTCTCCAATTTCTCGTTCCGAGTCGATATCCACTGCACCACAACGACCAGAATTCTGGGAAGATGGAATCTTTAAGTTGCCGAAAAAATGGAGAAAGATTGTGCAACAAAATTTTATTGAATAAATATTTAATGACATAATGTTGCTTTTTCGTATTCAGTTAAGTGCCATTTGAGATACACGCTTGGGCTATCATGTCTCGA
Organism: Ascarosepion bandense; assembly: GCA_037127315.1. NCBI lineage: Eukaryota > Metazoa > Mollusca > Cephalopoda > Sepiida > Sepiidae > Ascarosepion > Ascarosepion bandense. The sequence continues at coordinate 1,740,956 of JBBBDQ010000669.1, forward strand.
AAAAGACATGACTAACTGGGCCGAAAATTATCCCACAGTAGTTTGCCATTACATTCTTCGGTAGACTGGTTGCCAACCAATGCTATAGAACCCAGTCTGTCTTGCTATTTAACCCATAACTGGAAGGAAGAGACGGATTAATACCTTTTCCAAGTGTATTTGCACGTTTGTGAATGCAACGAATTCAACTGCAATTTAAACTCGGCACCCCGATTTCTCGTTCCTAGCCGATATCCAGTGCACCAAAAATTCCCTTAAAAATCATCATGAACTTTCCGGACAACCCAATTGTGCTACGTTATTGATGATTTTTAATTAGTATGTAGGGTGCAGCAAAAACAAAAAAAACAAAAAACAAAAAACAAACAAACAAAAAAACAAAACAAAAAATAAGAATATAATATTTTCAACTGTAATTTCTGTAGTGCTAGTGAACTTAGGGAAGTGGCAATGGTGCATTAATCTAGCTAATGTCTTACCATTTTTCTTTCAGGCAAAATGAGTTACCATCATGCATTTGAAGGGTACTCACCGTGTGTTTGATATTGAAACTGGTAAATCGGTAATTGCAGCACAGAGAGTTACTCATGCTGATTTCATATTTCATCTGAATAATGAAGTTCGCGAATAGAAAATCGATACTACTAAGGGTTAAAAATTTCAGGGCCACAGGTTCAGCGCTTAAAAAGAAAGACGTCTAGAGAACCTCAAAACGCCCGATTGAATGGCACGAAAGTAAAAATGCAAATTGACACAGGGTCAGACCTGACAATTATTAATGCAGATACATGGAATAAAATTGATAGACAAGCATTATGCAGATCTAAAAAATTGCCAAAATCATATGAGGAAAAAAACGTGAATTTCTTGGTGAAATTTATTTAACTTGATTTCACTGGAAAAAGAGAGAAAATTAATAGTTTATGTCATGCAGCAAACTCTTCGGTATTGATTCGATGGAGGAGTTTGATTTATAAAGCATTCCTATCAACACATTTTGTAACAATGTAGTTGAATTATCTAATTACACAGAAAATTTGAAACGGGATTTAACCTGAGAACACTAACCATGGATTTATAGTCAGTCAGTTAAGTGCCATACGTGAAACACGCTTGGGTGATCATGTCTAGAAAGAGACATGACTGACTGGGCAGAAGATTATCCAGCAGTAGGTTGCCATTGCTTTCTGCGGTAGATTGGTTGCCACCTAAGGCTATAGAATCCAATCTGACCTGTTATTTAACCAATAACTGGAAGGGATAGAAGGATTAATACCTTTCCCAAGGGTATGTGCGCGTAAGTGAATGCTTTGGATTCAACTGGAATTTGAACTCGGCTCGCCGATTTCTCGTTCTGAGCCGATATCCACTGCACCACAACGCACAACCGCTTAGGATGTGCGTTGTGTTGCAGGGATATATAGTCAGTCAGTCGTACCCAGTGCAAATAACTGTTGTGATGCAAGGATATATAGTCAGTCAGTCAGTTTAGGTGCCATACGTGATACACGCTTGGGCGATCATGTCTCGAAAGAGACATGACTGACTGGGCAGAAGATTATCCCGCAGTAGGTTGCCATTGCTTTCTGCAGTAGACTGGTTGCCGACCAAGGCTATAGAACCCAATCTGTCCTGCTATTTAACCCATAACTGGAAGGAAGAGACGGATTAATACCTTTCCCAAGGGTATTTGCGCGTAAGTGAATACAATGGATTCAGCTGGAATTCGAACTCGGCTCCCCGGTTTCTCGTTCCGAGCCGATATCCACTGTACCACAACGCACATACCCAGCGCAAATGACGCCATTTTAATTACAATTTAATTAAAATTTTCAGTCACTGATTTTATTACCTAAATAATGTTTTTTCAATTCCTATTGATGTTAACTTAAAGTTTAAAGTGCCTGAATGTAAAATATTTTAATTAAAAATTTACATTTAATATTTTTTGATATCTTAAATCGGGTATGATATACCCATGGTTCGTCGTGGTTAACTTTAATTGATGGTTAGTGTTCCATGGTTAAAGGCAAGATTTCCAGATATTTTTTTCTGAAGGCCTAGAATTTTGTTCTAAGGTTAAAGCAAAGCTTGAGTTACAAGAAAAACGTAATTCCAGTGTTTCGACCTAAGCGATCGGTACCATTCGTCGGACTAGAAGACAGACAAAGAGTTGGAAGGTCTCGGAAAATGAGGCGTTATAGGAAAAACAAATTACAGTCAATGGGCGAGTCCTGCAGTATACATAAGGAAGAAAAATCAAATTCTGCGTCAACTGCTCCAATAAATGCCTGAAACAGCATAATTACCATTTAACTTCAGCGGAAGATATATAATGTCAATGCTGAATGGAGGAAAAATATTATCTAAATTACACTTGTGAGAAGCATATTCACAGATTTCTATGAGCGAGGAGTGTGCAAAAATAATGATAATAAATAAGGGTCTGTTTAAGTTTAACAAATTACCGCTTGGAATAAAAGTAGCACCAACAATTTTTTAACAAGTCATGGACGCGATGCAAAGTGGGTTGGATTACGCTACGGCTTATCTGGAAGATGTGTTACCTAAAAGCACGGACTGTAATGAACAAGTGAAGCATGTGAATGAGGTGTTTAAAAGTATAAAGGAATACGAATGTAAGCTCCATCGAACAATATTCATGCTCAGAATGTAATCTGAACGAGAAGGACCTTTATCTGTGCTTTATGGACTACAGAAGGACATTTATCTGTGCTTTATAGACTACAGAAGGACATTTATCTGTGATTTATAGACTACAGAAGGACATTAATCTGTGCTTTATAGACTACAGAAGGACATTTATCTGTGCTTTATGGACTACAGAAGGAACTTTATCTGTGCTTTATAGACTACAGAAGGACATTAATCTGTGCTTTATAGACTACAGAAGGACATTTATCTGTGCTTTATAGACTACAGAAGGACATTTATCTGTGCTTTATAGACTACAGAAGGACATTAATCTGTGCTTTATAGACTACAGAAGGACATTTATCTGTGCTTTATGGGCTACAGAAGGACATTTATCTGTGATTTATAGACTACAGAAGGACATTTATCTGTGCTTTATGGAATACAGAAGGACATTTATCTGTGCTTTATGGACTACAGAAGGACGTCTCTCTGTGCGTTATGGACTACAGAAGGACATTTATCTGTGCTTTATGGAATACAGAAGGACATTTATCTGTGCTTTATAGACTACGGAAGGACATTAATCTGTGCTTTATAGACTACAGAAGGACATTAATCTGTGCTTTATAGACTACAGAAGGACCTTTATCTGTGCTTTATGGAATAAAGAAGGACATTTATCTGTGCTTTATAGACTACAGAAGGACCTTTATCTGTGCTTTATAGACTACAGAAGGACATTAATCTGTGCTTTATGGAATACAGAAGGACCTTTATCTGTGCTTTATAGACTACAGAAGGACATTTATCTGTGCTTTATAGACTACAGAAGGACATTAATCTGTGCTTTATGGAATACAGAAGGACATTTATCTGTGTTTATAGACTACAGAAGGACCTTTATCTGTGCTTTATAGACTACAGAAGGACATTTATCTGTGCTTTATAGACTACAGAAGGACATTAATCTGTGCTTTATGGAATACAGAAGGACCTTTATCTGTGCTTTATAGACTACAGAAGGACATTTATCTGTGCTTTATAGACTACAGAAGGACATTAATCTGTGCTTTATGGAATACAGAAGGACATTTATCTGTGTTTATAGACTACAGAAGGACCTTTATCTGTGCTTTATAGACTACAGAAGGACCTTTATCTGTGCTTTATAGACTACAGAAGGACATTTATCTGTGCTTTATGGAATACAGAAGGACCTTTATCTGTGCTTTATGGAATACAGAAGGACCTTTATCTGTGCTTTATAGACTACAGAAGGACATTTATCTGTGCTTTATAGACTACAGAAGGACTTTTATCTGTGATTTATGGACTACAGAAGGACATTTATCTGTGCTTTATGGACTACAGAAGGGGATTTATCTGTGATTTATAAACTACAGAAAGACATCTGTGCTTTATGGAATACAGAAGGACCTTTATCTGTGCTTTATGGACTACAGGAGGACCTCTCACTGTGCTTTATGAACTACAGAAGGACATTTATCTGTGCTTTATGGAATACAGAAGGACCTTTATCTGTGCTTTATGGAATACAGAAGGACATTTATCTGTGCTTTATAGACTAGAGAAGGACATTAATCTGTGCTTTATAGACTAGAGAAGGACATTTATCTGTGCTTTATGGACTACAGAAGGACCTTTATCTGTGCTTTATGGAATACAGAAGGACCGTTATCTGTGCTTTATAGACTACAGAAGGACCTTTATCTGTGCTTTATAGACTACAGAAGGACATTAATCTGTGCTTTATGGAATACAGAAGGACGTTTATCTGTGCTTTATAGACTACAGAAGGGCCTTTATCTGTGCTTTATAGACTACAGAAGGACCTTTATCTGTGCTTTATGGAATACAGAAGGACCTTAATCTGTGCTTTATGGAATACAGAAGGACCTTAATCTGTGCTTTATGGAATACAGAAGGACCTCTCTCTGTGCTTTATAGACTACAGAAGGACATTAATCTGTGCTTTATGGAATACAGAAGGACATTAATCTGAGCTTTATAGACAACACAAGGACATTTATCTGTGCTTTATAGTCTACAGAAGGACATTTATCTGTGCTTTATAGACTACAGAAGGACATTTATCTGTGCTTTATAGACTACAGAAGGACCTTTATCTGTGCTTTATGGAATACAGAAGGACCTTAATCTGTGCTTTATGGAATACAGAAGGACCTCTCTCTGTGCTTTATGGAATACAGAAGGACCTTTATCTGTGTTTATTTGGAATGGTTTAGTTTATAGAACTACAGAAGGACCTTAATCTGTGCCTTTATAGACTACAGAAGGACATTTATCTGTGCTTTATAGACTACAGAAGGACATTTATCTGTGCTTTATAGACTACAGAAGGACTTTAATGGTTTATCTGTGCTTTATAGACTACAGAAGGACATTAATCTGTGCTTTATGGAATACAGAAGGACATTAATCTGTGCTTTATAGACAACACAAGGACATTTATCTGTGCTTTATAGTCTACAGAAGGACATTTATCTGTGCTTTATAGACTACAGAAGGACATTTATCTGTGTTTTATAGACTACAGAAGGACCTTTATCTGTGCTTTATGGAATTACAGAAGGACCTTTATCTGTGCTTTATGGAATACAGAAGGACCTCTCTCTGTGCTTTATGGAATACAGAAGGACCTTTATCTGTGTTTATGGAATACAGAAGGACCTTTATCTGTGCTTTATAGACTACAGAAGGACATTAATCTATGCCTTATAAACTACAGAAGGACATTTATCTGTGCTTTATAGACTACAGAAGGACCTTTATCTGTGCTTTATAGACTACAGAAGGACATTTATCTCTGCTTTATAGACTACAGAAGGACATTTATCTGTGCTTTATAGACTACAGAAGTACCTTTATCTGTGCTTTATGGAATACAGAGGGACATTTATCTGTGCTTTATAGACTACAGAAGGACCTTTATCTGTGCTTTATAGACTACAGAAGGACATTTATCTGTGCTTTATGGAATACAGAAGGACCTTTATCTGTGCTTTATGGAATACAGAAGGACCACTCTCTGTGCTTTATGGTATACAGAAGGACCTTTATCTGTGCTTTATGGAATACAGAAGGACCTTTATCTGTGCTTTATAGATTACAGAAGGACATTAATCTGTGCTTTATAGACTACAGAAGGACCTTTATCTGTGCTTTATAGACTACAGAAGGACCTTTATCTGTGCTTTATAGACTACAGAAGGACATTAATCTGTGCTTTATGGAATACAGAAGGACCTTTATCTGTGCTTTATAGACTACAGAAGGACCTTTATCTGTGCTTTATGGAATACAGAAGGACCTTTATCTGTGCTTTATGGAATACAGAAGGACCTCTCTCTGTGCTTTATGGAATACAGAAGGACCTTTATCTTTGTTTATGGAATACAGAAGGACCTTTATCTGTGCTTTATAGACTACAGAAGGACATTAATCTATGCCTTATAGACTACAGAAGGACATTTATCTGTGCTTTATAGACTACAGAAGGACCTTTATCTGTGCTTTATAGACTACAGAAGGACATTTATCTGTGCTTTATAGACTACAGAAGGACCTTTATCTGTGCTTTATAGACTACAGAAGGACATTAATCTGTGCTTTATGGAATACAGAAGGACATTAATCTGTGCTTTATAGACAACACAAGGACATTTATCTGTGCTTTATAGTCTACAGAAGGACATTTATCTGTGCTTTATAGACTACAGAAGGACATTTATCTGTGCTTTATAGACTACAGAAGGACCTTTATCTGTGCTTTATGGAATACAGAAGGACCTTTATCTGTGCTTTATGGAATACAGAAGGACCTCTCTCTGTGCTTTATGGAATACAGAAGGACCTTTATCTGTGTTTATGGAATACAGAAGGACCTTTATCTGTGCTTTATAGACTACAGAAGGACATTAATCTATGCCTTATAGACTACAGAAGGACATTTATCTGTGCTTTATAGACTACAGAAGGACCTTTATCTGTGCTTTATAGACTACAGAAGGACATTTATCTCTGCTTTATAGACTACAGAAGGACATTTATCTGTGCTTTATAGACTACAGAAGTACCTTTATCTGTGCTTTATGGAATACAGAGGGACATTTATCTGTGCTTTATAGACTACAGAAGGACCTTTATCTGTGCTTTATGGAATACAGAAGGACCTTTATCTGTGCTTTATGGAATACAGAAGGACCACTCTCTGTGCTTTATGGTATACAGAAGGACCTTTATCTGTGCTTTATGGAATACAGAAGGACCTTTATCTGTGCTTTATAGATTACAGAAGGACATTAATCTGTGCTTTATAGACTACAGAAGGACCTTTATCTGTGCTTTATAGACTACAGAAGGACCTTTATCTGTGCTTTATAGACTACAGAAGGACATTAATCTGTGCTTTATGGAATACAGAAGGACCTTTATCTGTGCTTTATAGACTACAGAAGGACCTTTATCTGTGCTTTATAGTCTACAGAAGGACATTTATCTGTGCTTTATAGACTACAGAAGGACCTTTATCTGTGCTTTATAAACTACAGAAGGACATTTATCTGTGCTTTATGGAATACAGAAGGACCTTTATCTGTGCTTTATGGACTACAGAAGGACGTTTATCTGTGCTTTATAGACTACAGAAGGACATTAATCTGTGCTTTATAGACTACAGAAGGACATTTATCTGTGCTTTATAGACTACAGAAGGACATTTATCTGTGCTTTATAGACTAGAGAAGGATATTTATCTGTGCTTTATGGACTACAGAAGGACATTTATCAGTGCTTTATGGGCTACAGAAGGACATTTATCTGATTTATAGACTACAGAAGGACATTTATCTGTGCTTTATGGAATACAGAAGGACATTTATCTGTGCTTTATGGACTACAGAAGGACCTCTCTCTGTGCTTTATGGACTACAGAAGGACATTTATCTGTGCTTTATGGAATACAGAAGGACCTTTATCTGTGCTTTATGGAATACAGAAGGACATTTATCTGTGCTTTATAGACTACGGAAGGACATTAATCTGTGCTTTATAGACTACAGAAGGACATTAATCTGTGCTTTATAGACTACAGAAGGACCTTTATCTGTGCTTTATGGAATACAGAAGGACCTTTATCTGTGCTTTATAGACTACAGAAGGCCCTTTATCTGTGCTTTATAGACTACAGAAGGACATTAATATGTGCTTTATGGAATACAGAAGGACCTTTATCTCTGCTTTATAGACTACAGAATAACATTTATCTGTGCTTTATAGACTACAGAAGGACATTTATCTGTGCTTTATGGAATACAGAAGGACATTTATCTGAGCTTTATAGACTACAGAAGGGCCTTTATCTGTGCTTTATAGACTACAGAAGGACATTTATCTGTGCTTTATAGACTACAGAAGGACCGTTATCTGTGCTTTATAGACTACAGAAGGACCTTTATCTGTGCTTTATAGACTACAGAAGGACATTTATCTGTGCTTTATGGAATACAGAAGGACCTTTATCTGTGCTTTATGGAATACAGAAGGACCTTTATCTGTGCTTTATGGAATACAGAAGGACCTTTATCTGTGCTTTATAGACTACAGAAGGACATTTATCTGTGCTTTATAGACTACAGAAGGACCTTTATCTGTGCTTTATAGACTACAGAAGGACCTTTATCTGTGATTTATGGACTACAGAAGGACATTTATCTGTGCTTTATGAACTACAGAAGGACATTTATCTGTGATTTATAGACTACAGAAAGACATTTATCTGTGCTTTATGGAATACAGAAGGACCTTTATCTGTGCTTTATGGACTACAGGAGGACCTCTCACTGTGCTTTATGAACTACAGAAGGACATTTATCTGTGCTTTATGGAATACAGAAGGACCTTTATCTGTGCTTTAGGGAATATAGAAGGACATTTATCTGTGCTTTATAGACTAGAGAAGGACATTAATCTGTGCTTTATAGACTAGAGAAGGACATTTATCTGTGCTTTATGGACTACAGAAGGACCTGTATCTGTGCTTTATGGAATACAGAAGGACCGTTATCTGTGCTTTATAGACTACAGAAGGAACTTTATCTGTGCTTTATAGACTACAGAAGGACATTAATCTCTGCTTTATGGAATACAGAAGGACGTTTATCTGAGCTTTATAGACTACAGAAGGACATTTATCTGTGCTTTATAGACTACAGAAGGACCTTTATCTGTGCTTTATGGAATACAGAAGGACATTTATCTGTGCTTTATAGACTACAGAAGGGCCTTTATCTGTGCTTTATAGACTACAGAAGGACCTTTATCTGTGCTTTATAGATTACAGAAGGACATTAATCTGTGCTTTATGGAATACAGAAGGACATTAATCTGTGCTTTATAGACAACACAAGGACATTTATCTGTGCTTTATAGTCTAAAGAAGGACCTTTATCTGTGCTTTATAGACTACAGAAGGACATTTATCTGTGCTTTATAGACTACAGAAGGACATTTATCTGTGCTTTATGGAATACAGAAGGACCTTTATCTGTGCTTTATGGAATACAGAAGGACCTCTCTCTGTGCTTTATGGAATACAGAAGGACCTTTATCTGTGTTTATGGAATACAGAAGGACCTTTATCTGTGATTTATAGACTACAGAAGGACATTAATCAATGCTTTATAGACTACAGAAGGACATTTATCTGTGCTTTATAGACTACAGAAGGACCTTTATCTGTGCTTTATAGACTACAGAAGGACATTTATCTGTGCGTTATAGACTACAGAAGGACATTTATCTGTGCTTTATAAACTACAGAAGTACCTTTAGCTGTGCTTTATGGAATACAGAGGGACATTTATCTGTGCTTTATAGACTACAGAAGGACCTTTATCTGTGCTTTATAGACTACAGAAGGACATTTATCTGTGCTTTATGGAATACAGAAGGACCTTTATCTGTGCTTTATGGAATACAGAAGGACCACTCTCTGTGCTTTATGGAATACAGAAGGACCTTTATCTGTGCTTTATAGATTACAGAAGGACATTAATCTGTGTTTATAGACTACAGAAGGACCTTTATCTGTGCTTTATAGACTACAGAAGGACCTTTATCTGTGCTTTATAGACTACAGAAGGACATTAATCTGTGATTTTTGGAATACAGAAGGACCTTTATCTGTGCTTTATAGACTACAGAAGGACCTTTATCTGTGCTTTATAGTCTACAGAAGGACATTTATCTGTGCTTTATAGACTACAGAAAGACCTTTATCTGTGCTTTATAAACTACAGAAGGACATTTATCTGTGCTTTATGGAATACAGAAGGACCTTTATCTGTGCTTTATGGAATACAGAAGGACCTTTATCTGTGCTTTATAGACTACAGAAGGACATTAATCTGTGCTTTATAGACTACAGAAAGACATTTATCTGTGCTTTATAGACTACAGAAGGACCTTTATCTGTGCTTTATAGACTACAGAAGGACCTTTATCTGTGCTTTATGGAATACAGAAGGACATTTATCTGTGCTTTATAGACTACAGAAGGACATTTATCTGTGCTTTATAGACTACAGAAGGACCTTTATCTATGCTTTATAGACTACAGAAGGACATTTATCTGTGCTTTATAGACTACAGAAGGACCATTATCTGTGCTTTATGGACTACAGAAGGACATTTATCTGTGCTTTATGGAATACAGAAGGACCTCTCTCTGTGCTTTATGGACTACAGAAGGACCTTTATCAGTGCTTTATAGACTACAGAAGGACATTTATCTGTGCTTTATGGACTACAGAAGGACATTTATCTGTGCTTTATGGAATACAGAAGGACCTCTCTCTGTGCTTTATGGACGACAGAAGGACCTTTATCTGTGGTTTATAGACTACAGAAGTACATTTATCTGTGCTTTATGGACTACAGAAGGACCTTTATCTGTGCTTTATGGAATACAGAAGGACATTTATCTGTGCTTTATAGACTACAGAAGGACATTAATCTGTGCTTTATAGACTAGAGAAGGACATTTATCTGTGCTTTATGGACTACAGAAGGACCTTTCTCTGTGCTTTATGGAATACAGAAAGACCGTTATCTGTGCATTATAGAGTATAGAAGGACATTTATCTGTGCTTTATAGACCACAGAAGACATTAATCTGTGCTTTATGGAATACAGAAGGACGTTTATCTGTGCTTTATAGACTACAGAAGGACATTTATCTGTGCTTTATAGACTACAGAAGGACCTTTATCTGTGCTTTATGGAATACAGAAGGACATTTATCTGTGCTTTATAGACTACAGCAGGGCCTTTATCTGTGGTTTATAGACTACAGAAGGACCTTTATCTGTGCTTTATAGACTACAGAAGGACATTAATCTGTGCTTTATGGAATACAGAAGGACATTTATCTGAGCTTTATAGACTACAGAAGGACATTTATCTGGGCTTTATGGAATACAGAAGGACCTTTATCTGTGCTTTATGGAATACAGAAGGACCTTTATCTGTGCTTTGTAGACCATGAAGGATATCATCTTTGTGTTGTAGACTACAGAAGGACATTAACTAAAAAGCTTGGTAAATGCTAGAAGGACCTCTCTGTGCTTTAGCAAAATTACAGAAGGACCTTTATCTGTGCTTGGAATACAGAAGGACCTTTATCTGTGCTTTATAGACTACAGAAGGAAATTAATCTAAGGCTTTATAGACTACAGAAGGACATTTATCTGTGCTTTATAGACCACAGAAGTTGACCCTGCCCGTGCTTTATAGACGACAGAAGGACCTTTATCTGTGCTTTATAGACTACAGAAGGACATTTATCTGTGCTTTATAGACTACAGAAGTACCTTTTAGCTGTGCTTTATGGAATACAGAGGGAGATTTATCAGGATTACAGACTACAGAAGGACCTTTATCTGTGCTTTATAGACTACAGAAGGACATTTATCTCTGCTTTATGGAATACAGAAGGACTCATCTCAGGTTTTATGGAATACAGAAGGACCACTCTCTGTGCATTATGGAATACAGAAGGACCTTTATCTGTGCTTTGCTGGAATACAGAAGGACCTTTATCTGTGCTTTATAGATTACAGAAGGACATTAATCTGTGCTTTATAGACTACAGAAGGACCTTTATCTGTGCTTTATAGACTACAGAAGGACATTTATCTGTGCTTTATAGACTACAGAAGGTCATTAATCTGTGCTTTATGGAATACAGAAGGTCTTATCTGTGTCTTATAGACTACAGAAGAATCTATCTGTGCTTTATAGTCTACAGAAGGACATTTATCTGTGCTTTATAGACTACAGAAGGACCTTTATCTGTGCTTTATAAACTACAGAAGGACATTTATCTGTGCTTTATGGAATACAGAAGAGACCTTTATCTGTGCTTTATGTAAATATAGAGACCTTTATCTGTGCTATATAGATCACAGAAGGACATTAATCTGTGCTTTATAGACTACAGAAAGACATTTATCTGTGCTTTATAGACTACAGAAGGACCTTTATCTGTGCTTTGTAGACTACAGAAGACCTTTATCTGTGCTTTATGGAATACAGAAGACATTTATCTGTGCTTTATAGACTACAGAAGGACATTTATCTGTGCTTTATAGACTACAGAAGGACATTTATCTCTGCTTTATAGACTACAGAAGGACCTTTTATCTGTGCTTTATGGAATACAGAAGGACATTTATCGGTGCTTTATAGACTCACAGAAGGACATTTATTTGTGTTTCATAGACTACAGAAGGACCTTTATCTATGCTTTATAGACTACAGAAGGACATTTATCTGTGCTTTATATAGACTACAGAAGGATCTTTATCTGTGCTTTATGGACTACAGAAGGACATTTATCTGTGCTGTTAGGTCATAGGCAGACCTCTCTCTATGCTTTATGGACTACAGAAGGACCTTTATCTGTGCTTTATAGACTACAGAAGGACATTTATCTGTGCTTTATGGACTACAGAAGGACATTTATCTGTGCTTTATGGAATACAGAAGGACCTCTCTCCGTGCTTTATGGACTACAGAAGGACTTTTATCTGTGGTTTATAGACTACAGAAGTACATTTATCTGTGCTTTATGGACTACAGAAGGACCTTTATCTGTGCTTTATGGAATACAGAAGGACATTTATCTGTGCTTTATAGACTACAGAAGGACATTAATCTGTGCTTTATAGACTAGAGAAGGACATTTATCTGTGCTTTATGGACTACAGAAGGACCTTTCTCTGTGCTTTATGGAATACAGAAGGACCGTTATCTGTGCTTTATAGACTACAGAAGGACCTTTATCTGTGCTTTATAGTCCACAGAAGGAGATTAATCTGTGCTTTATGGAATACAGAAGGACGTTTATCTGTGCTTTATAGACTACAGAAGGACATTTATCTGTGCTTTATAGACTACAGAAGGACCTTTATCTGTGCTTTATGGAATACAGAAGGACATTTATCTGTGCTTTATAGACTACAGAAGGGCCTTTATCTGTGCTTTATAGACTACAGAAGGACCTTTATCTGTGCTTTATAGACTACAGAAGGACATTAATCTGTGCTTCATGGAATACAGAAGGATATTTATCTGTGCTTTATAGACTACAGAAGGACATTTATCTGTGCATTATGGAATACAGAAGGACCTTTATCTGTGTTTTATGGAATACAGAAGGACCTCTCTCTGTGCTTTATGGAATACAGAAGGACCTTTATCTGTGTTTATGGAATACAGAAGGACCTTTATCTGTGCTTTATAGATTACAGAAGGACATTAATCTGTGCTTTATAGACTACAGAAGGACATTTATCTGTGCTTTATAGACTACAGAATGTCCTTTATCTGTGCTTTATAGACTACAGAAGGACATTTATCTGTGTTTTATAGACTACAGAAGGACATTTATCTGTGCTTTATGGAATACAGAATGACATTTATCTGTGCTTTATAGACTACAGAAGGACCTTTATCTGTGCTTTATAGACTACAGAAGGACATTTATCTGTGCTTTATGGAATACAGAAGGACCTTTATCTGTGCTTTATGGAATACTGAAGGACCTCTCTCTGTGCTTTATGGAATACAGGAGGACCTTTATCTGTTCTTTATAGACTACAGAAGGACATTTATCTGTGCTTTGGTGGAATACAGAAGGACTTATCTGTGTTTTTTATAGACTACAGAAGGACCTTTATCTGTGCTTTATGGACTACAGAAGGGATATTTTATCAGTGTTATGGACTACAGATGGATATTTACTCAAGATTACAGACTACAGAAGGACATTTATCTGTGCTTTTTATGGAATACAGAAGACCTTTATCTGTGTTTTATGGACTACAGAAGGACCCCCTCTGTGCTTTATGAATCCATGGAAGAATATATTTATCTGTGCTTTGCGGACTACAGAAGGACCTTATCTGTGCTTTATGGAATACAGAAGTGACCCAAGTTATCTGTGCTTATAGACTACAGAAGGACCTTATCTGTGCTTATAGATCACAGAAGGACATAAATCTGTGCTTTATGAACACAGAAGGCCGTTTATCTGTGCTTTATAGATCACAGAAGGACATTTATCTGTGGCCTTTATAGACTACAGAAGGACCTTTATCTGTGCTTTACAGACTACAGAATGGCCTTTATCTGTGCTTTATAGACTACAGAAGGACAATCTGTGCTTTATAGACTACAGAAGCGATACTAATCTGTGCTTTATAGAATACAGAAGGACATTAATCTCTGCTTTATAGACTACAGAAGGACCTTTATCTGTGCTTATAGTTCACAGAAGGACATTTATCTGTGCTTTATAGACTACAGAAGGACATTTATCTGTGCTTATATCACAGAAGAACATTTATCTGTGTTTATGGAATACAGAAGGACCTTTATCTGTGCTTTATGGAATACAGAAGGACCTTTATCTGTGCTTTATGGAATACAGAAGGACCTTTATCTGTGCTTTTATAGACTACAGAAGGACATTAATCTGTGCTTTCATGGAATACAGAAGGATATTTATCTGTGCTTTATAGACTACAAGGACATTGCATTCAAAGCTTTTTATGGAAATACAGAAGGACCTTTATCTGTGTTTTATGAAGCACAGAAGGACCCTCTGTGCTTTATAATTTACAGAAGGACTTTTATCTGTGTTTATGAACACAGAAGGACCTTTATCTGTGCTTTTATGTAGGATTACAGAAGGACATTAATCTGTGCTTTATAGACTACAGAAGGATATTTATCTGTGCTTTATAGATCACAGAATGTCCTTTATCTGTGCTTTATAGACCACAGAAGGACATTTATCTGTGCTTTATAGACTACAGAAGGACATTTACTGGTGCTTTATGGAATACAGAATGACATTTATCTGTGTGCTTTATAGATCATGAAGGACCTTTATCTGTGCTTTGTATCACAGAAGGACATTTATCTGTGCTCATGGAATACAGAAGGACCTTTATCTGTGCTTTATGGAATACTGAAGGACCTCTCCTCTGTGCTTTATGGAATACAGAAGGACCTTTTATCTGTGCTTTATAGACTACAGAAGGATATTAATCTGTGCTTAGTAGATTGCAGCAGAAGGACATTTATCTGTGCTTTATGGAATATGTTGACCTTTTTATTCGTGCTTTATAGACTACAGAAGGACCTTTATCTGTGCTTTATAGACTACAGAAGGACTCATTCAGGTTATGGAACACAGAAGGACATTTATCTGTGCTTATAGACTATAGAAGGACCTCTATCTGTGCTTTATAGACTACAGAAGGACATTTATCTGTGATTGCAGGACTACAGAAGGACATTTACTTGTGTGTTATGGACTAACAGAAGGACATTTATCTGTGATTTACAGACTGTTATAAAGGACATTTATCTGTGCTTTATGGAATACAGAAGGACCTTTATCTGTGTTTTATGGACTATTATATTGAATTTCCTCTGTGCTTTTATGAACTACAGAAGGACATTTATCTGTGCTTTGCGGACTACAGAAGGACCTTTATCTGTGCTTTATGGACACACAGAAGGACCGTTATCTGTGCTTTATAGACTACAGAAGGACCTTTTATCTGTGCTTTTCAGACTACAGAAGGACCTTTATCTGTGTGCTTTATGAATACAGAAGGCCGTTTATCTGGGCCATAGACTACAGAAGGACATTTATCTGTACTTTATAGACTAGAAGGACCTTATCTTGTGCTTTATAGACCACAGAATGGCCTTTATCTGTGCTTTATGGAATACAGAAGGACCCTAATCTGTGCTATGACCTGCAGGCTTATTTATTGACCCAGCTTATAGAATACAGAAGGACATTAATCTCTGCTTTATAGACTACAGAAGGACTGACCTGCTTTATAGTCTACAGAAGGACATTTATCTGTGCTTTATAGACCACAGAAGGATCTCTTTATCTGTGCTTTATAGACTACAGAAGAACATTTATCTGTGCTTTATGGAATACAGAAGTGACCTTATCTGTGCTTTATGCAATACAGAAGGACCTTATCTGTGCTTTATGAATACAGAAGGACCTTTATCTGTGTTTTATGAAAACACAGTAAGGACTTTTATCTCTGCTTTATAGACTACAGAAGGATATTAATCTGTGCTTTATCGACTACAGAAGGACATTTATCTGTGTGCTTTATAGACTACAGAAGGACCTTATCTGTGCTTTATAGACTACAGAAGGACCTTTATCTGTGTTTTATGGAATATGGTGGAAGGACATTTATCTGTGCTTTATAGACTACAGAAGGACATTTATCTGTGCTTTATAGACTACAGAAGGACATTTATCTGTGCTTTATAGACTACAGAAGGACATTTATCTCTGCTTTATAGACTACAGAAGGACCTTTATCTGTGCTTTGTTGAACACAGAAGGACATTTATCTGTGCTTTATAGACTACAGAAGGACATTTATCTGTGCTTTATAGACTACAGAATGACATTTATCTGTGCTTTATAGACTACAGAAGGACCTTTATCTGTATTATAGACTACAGAAGGACATTTATCTCTGCTTTATAGACTACAGAAGGACCTTTATCTGTGCTTTATGGAATACAGAAGGACATTTATTCAGTTATAGACTACAGAAGGACATTTATTCAGTTTTATAGACTGAGCAGAAGGACATTATCTGTGCTTTATAGACTACAGAAGGACCTTTATCTGTGCTTTATAGACTACAGAAGGATATTAATCTGTGCTTTATGTGAATGCTATGAAGGACGTTTATCTGTGCTTTATAGACTACAGAAGGACATTTATCTGTGTCATAGACTACAGAAGGACTTTATCTGTGCTTTATGGAATACAGAAGGACATTTATCTGTGCTTTACAGACTACAGAAGGGCCTTTATCTGTGCTTTATAGACTACAGAAGGACCTTTATCTGTGCCTTTTACAGACTACAGAAGGACATTAATCTGTGTTTTATGGAATACAGAAGGACATTAATCTGTGCTTTATAGGACAACACAAGGACATTTATCTGTGCTTTATAGTCTAAAGAAGGACCTTTATCTGTGCTTTATAGACTTACAGAAGGACATTTATCTGTGCTTTATAGACTACAGAAGGAAATTTATCTGTGCTTTATGGAATACAGAAGCGGACCTTTATCTGTGCTTTATGGAATACAGAAGGACCTCTCTCTGTGCTTTATGGAATACAGAAGGACCTTTTATCTGTGTTTATGGAATACAGAAGTTGACCTTTATCTGTGATTTATAGACTACAGAAGACATTAATCAATGCTTTATGGACTACAGAAGGACATTTATCTGTGCTTTATAGACTACAGAAGGACCTTTATCTGTGCTTTATAGATTACAGAAGGACATTTATCTGTGCGTTAGTAGACTAGCAGAAGATATTTATCTGTGCTTTATAAACCACAGAAGTAATTTGCATGTGCTTTATGGAATACAGAGGGACATTTATCTGTGCTTTATAGACTACAGAAGACCTTTATCTGTGCTTTATAGAGATCATGTATTAATATTTATCTGTGCTTATGGAATACAGAAGGACCTTTATCTGTGTTTTATGGAACAAGAAGCACCACTTCAAAGCCATGGAATACAGAAGGACTTTTATCTGTGCTTTACAGATTGTTGTATGATGATACACCTGTGCTTTACAGACTGCTAAGGCATGACCTTTATCTGTGCTTTATAGACTACAGAAGGACCTTTATCTGTGCTTTATAGACTACAGAAGGACATTAATCTGTGCTTATGGAACATGGTATTAACCTTTCATTCAAAAGGCTTACATCACATGACCTTTATCTAAAGCTCATAGTCTACAGAAGGACATTTATCTGTGCTTTATAGACCACAGAAGGACCTTTATCTTGTGCTTTATAAACCATGAAGGACATTTATCTGTGCTATGGAATACAGAAGGACCTTTATCTGTGCTTCTTATGGGGTCACAGAAGCACTTTATCTGTGCTTTATAGACTACAGAAGCATATATCTGTGCTTTATAGACTACAGAAAGAAATTTATCTGTGCTTATAGACTACAGAAGGACCTTTATCTGTGCTTTATAGACTACAGAAGTGACCTTGATTCAGTTTCTCAGTGAACACATTATTACTTTCATTCAAAGCCATACATCTTCGTTGCATGACATTTATCTGTGCTTTTATAGACTACAGAAGGACCTTTATCTAAGGGTTTTATATCATGGCTTAATATTTATCTGCTTTATAGACCATGAATACCATTATCTGTGCTTTATGGACCTCAGGAAGGACATTTATCTGTGCTTTCAGGAATACAGAATATCTCTCTGTGCTTTTTGCATACCCACAGAAGGACCTTATTCCGTGCTTTATAGACTATGAAGGACATTTATCTGTGTTTTACATGGACTGTTACAAGGATATTTATCTGTGCTTTATGGAATACAGAAGGACCTCTCTGTGTTTATGACTACAGAAGGACCTTATCTGTGGTTTACACTGTATATGAAGCATACGTATTCTGTGCTATGACTGCTAATATCTTATCTGTGCTTTATGAACATAAAGTGACATTTATCTGCTTTATGAGACTACAGAAGACATTAATCTGTGCTTTTATAGACTAGAAGTGACATTGGTCTGTGCTTTATGATCACAGAAGGACCTTTTCTTCAGGGAAGCTTATGAATACAGAAAGACTGTTTTCTGTGCTTTACAGAGTAGAAGGACATTATTCCTAGGTTTTATAGACCACAGAAGGACATTAACTGTGCTTTATGGAATACAGAAGGATTGGTCTGTGCTTTATAGACTTCATATAATATATTTAGTCCAGGTTTACAGACCACAAGAAGACCTTATCTCAAAAAGCCATGGAATACAGAAGATAATATCTGTGCTTACAGACCACAGTAGGCCTTTATCTGTGGTTTATAATTTACAGAAGACCTTTATTTGTGCTAGCAGACTACAGAATACATTAATCTGTGCCATGAAACACAGAAGGACATTTTATCTTTGTGCTTTACAGACTAGAGAAGGATATCATTCTGGCTTTCGTTATCATAAGACCTTTATCTGTGCTTTATGGAATACAGATGACCTTTATCTGTGCTTTATGAACACAGATGACATTTATCTGTGCTTTGTGATCACAAGTAGGAAGGACATTAATCTGTGCTTTATGGAAGGCCCAGTGAAGACCTCTCTCTGTGCTTTATGGAATGTTGGGGCTGACCTTATCTGTGTTTATGGAATACAGAAGGACCTTTTATCTGTGTTTACAGACTGTTAAAGGAAATTAATCTATGCTTTATAGACCACAGAACATTACTTCATCTTGTGTTTATGAGACCATAGAAGGACCTTTATCTGTGTTTATAGACTACAGAAGGACCTTTATCTGTGCTTTACAGACTTTATGAAGTATTATCATCTGTGCTTTATAGACTACAGAAGTAATTTTTAATGTGCTTTATGGAATACAGAGGGAGATTTATCTGTGATTTATAGACTACAGAAGGGCTTCCTATCTGTGCTTTATAGACTACATAAAGTACATTTATTCTGCTTATGTAATACTAGAAGGACCTTTATCTTGCATGATGGAATACAGAAGGACCACTCTCTGTGCTTATGGAATACAGAAGGACCTTTATCTTTGCTTATGGAATACAGAAGTGACCTTTATCTGTGCTTTATACAGATTACAGAAGGAGTATTAATCTGTGCTTTATAATTACAAAGGACCTTATCTAAAGTTTTATAGACTACAGAAGGACCTTTATCTTAAAGTGACAGACTACAGAAGGACATTAATCTGTGCTTGGAGGAATACAACAGACCTTTATCTGTTCTTTAATAGACTTACATATGCAGACCTTTATCTGTGCATTATAGTCCACAGAAGGACATTTATTCAGCTTTTGTATTTAAGAAGACCTTTATCTGTGTTTATAACCATGGCAATATTACTTAGTCTGTGCTTTTGCAAGAATACAGAAGGACCTTTATCTGTGTTTTATATCAAGTAGAAGGACCTTTATTCGTGCTTTATAGACCATAGAAGGACATTAATCTGTGCTTTATAGACTGTTGTTATATCAACTGTGTTTTATAGACTATGGTGACCTTTTATTCAGTGCTTTACATTTTACAGAAGAATTATCTGTGCTTATGAACAATATAGAAGGACATTTATTTGTGCTTTATGTATCACAGAAGTATATTTGCCTGTGCTTTCTATAATATCATGACATATATTTATCTCTTGTTTTATAGATTCACAGGTTAACTTTATCTGTGCTTTATGGAACAGAAGGACATTTATTTGTGCTTTATAATTTATTTAATACTTTACCCAGCTTTATAGACTACAGAAGGATCTTTATTCTATGCTTTACAGACTTATGAAGGACATTTATTCAGGTTATAGACTACAGAAGAGATTCTATCTGTGCTTTATGTGACTACAATGACATTTATCTGTGTCATATGGAATACAGAGACCCTTCTGCGTTTATGGACTATGAATGACCTTATCTGTGATTGCAGGACTACAGAAGCATTTATCTAGGTGCTTTATGATCACAGAAGGACACGCATTTGTGCTTATGGAATATATAATAACTTTATTCAGGCTGCGATCATATAACACCTTTACCTGTGTTTATACAGACTACAGAAGCACATTTGTTTTGTGCTTTATGGACTATATATGACTTTATTCGTTTATGAACATACATGTATATTTGTCTGTGCTTTTTGTATCATGAAGGATTATTTAATTGTGCTTATAGACTAGAAGGACATTTATCTGTGCTTTATGGACTACAGAAGTTTGACCTTTCTCTGTGCTTTTATGAATATGAGAAGAATGTTATCTGTGCTTTATAGACTATATAATGACCTTTATCTCTGCTTTATAGTCTCACAGAAGTGAGATTAATCTGTGTTTTAACATGTAGAAGGATGTCGATTCAGCTTTTGAGATTATGAAGGACATTTGTCTGTGTTTATAGACTACAGAAGTTGGACTTTTATCTGTGCTTTATGAAATATAGAAGTATGTTTATCTGGTGCTTATAGATTGCGATGGCCTTTATCTGTGCTTTACATTGTTAATGACCTTTATCTTGTCATATTACAGAAGGACATTAATCTGCAGTTTCATGGAATACAGTATGATATTTATCTGTGCTTTATAGACTCAGAAGGACATTATCTGTGCTTTTATGGATTACAGAAGACCTTTATCTGTGTTTTATGAACACAGAAGGACCCTCTCTTTGTGCTTTTTAGAATATAGAAGGACCTTTATCTTAAAGCTTGCAGTCATGAAGGATCCTTGACCAAAGCTATAGATTGGTATTATTAATCTGTGCTTTACAGATAAGACATTATTCTGTTTATAGACTAGAATGTCCTTATTCAAGCCATAGACTACAGAAGACACGTATTCAAAGCTAGGAGACTATAAAGGACATTTATCTGTGCTTTATGGAATACAGAATGACATTTATCGGTGTTTATAGACTGAAGTAATAACTTTATTTCAGTTACAGACTACAGAAGGACATTTATTTCAAAGCTTAAGGAATACAGAAGACCTTTTGTCCTGTGCTTTATGAATACCAGTTAATCTCTCTCTGTGCTTTATGGAATACAAGAAGACCTTTATCTGTGCTTTGCAGATCACAGAAGGAGATGACCTGTGCTTCATAGACCACAGAAGGACATTTATTTGTGTTTACATACAGAAGGACCTTTATCGGTGCTGAGACTGCGAAAGGACCTTTATTCAGGCTTATGAATACAATAGTTACTTATTTGTGTTTACAGACTATGAAGACCTCATTCAAAGCATAGAGACTATGAAGACATTATCTGTGGATTATGTGACTACAGAATACGCATTTGCATGTTGGGGGATTTACAAGACATTTATCTGGTGATTTACAGACTATGGGTTATATTTATCTGTGTTTATGAATGGTAATAATCATCTGTAATTATGGACCAGAAGGACCTCTGTGCTTTATGAATCCGTTAAGAAGACATTTATCTGTGCTTTATGGACCATATAATGACCTTCATTTTCAAAGCTTATGGAATACAGAAGGACTGTTATCTGTGCTTATATATTTAAAGGACCATTCAGGAAGCATAGGATTGCCATATTTATGCTTAATCTGTGCTTTATAATATATATGTCAAGTTTATCTGTGCTTTATATCATGAAGTCATTAATATTTTGTCTGTATTATAGAGACTTACAGAAGGACTTTATCCAGCTTTATAGAATTACAGAATGGTCTTTTTTATCTGTGTTTTCTTTATAGACTACAGAAGGACCTTAATTCAGAAGTTTACATTTCATAGAAGGACATTAATTCAGTTTTTATAGAATACAGAAGGACATTAATCTCCGTTTGTAGGTGAATGTTAAGAAGGATCTTTTTAGTCTGTGCCTTCTGGCTTCACAGAAGACATTTATCTGTGCTATAGATCATGAAGACCTTAATCGTGCTTTACACGAAGAAGAACATTTATCTGTGCTTATGGAACAGACAAGAAGGACCTTATCTGTGCTTGAATACAGAAGGACTTTTGGTCTAAAGCTATGGAATACAGAAGGACCTTATCTGTGTTTATAGACTGGCATGACCTTATCTGTGCTTCATAGTCTACAGAAGGACATTTGGACTGTGCTTGAGAGACTACAGAAGGACCTTTATCTCAGTTTTGTAACTATGAAGACATTTATCTCAGTTTATGAATACAGAAGGACCTTTATCTGTGCTTTATGGAATATAGACTTTTATCTGTGCTTTATATCACAGAAGGACATTAATCTTAAGCTTTATAGACTACAGAAAGAAATTTATCTGTGCTTTATAATTACAGAAGGACCTTTATCTGTATTACAGACTACAGAAGGACCTTTATCTGTGTTTGTTAATTATTAGAAGGAGCATTTATCTGTGCTTTGCAGACTACAGTAGGACATTTATCTGTGTTTTATACTGCAGAAGGACTTTTACTCATGGTTACAGACTTGCTGGTTGACATTGCATCTGTGTTTTATATCTATGAAGGACCATTATCTGTGCTTTATGGACTACAGAAGGACATTTATCTGTGCTTTATGGAATGCCAGAAGACCTCTGTGCTTTATGGACTACAGAAGGACCTTTATCTGTGCTTTATAGATCACAGAAGGACATTTATCTGTGCTTTTATGGACTACAGAAGGACATTTATCTGTGCTTTATGGAATACAGAAGGATTCCTCTTTCAGCTTTATGGAATTACAGAAGGACTCTTATCTGTGGTTTATAGATCACAGAAGTACATTTATCTGTGCTATGATCACAGAAGGACTCTTATTCAGCTAGATGAATACAGAAGTGACATTTATCTGTGTTTTAGAGATCATGAAGACATTAATCTGTGCTTTATAGATCAGAGAAGACATTATCTGTGCTTTATGAATGGCAAGAAGGACCTTTCTCTGTAAGCTTTATGGAATACAGAAAGACTCTGCTTTCTGTGTTTATAGAGTATAGAAGGACATTTATTCAGCTTATAGACCCATGACATTAATCTCTGTGCTTTATGGAATACAGTAACAGGATGTTATCTGTGCTTTGTTGGGATTACAGAAGGACATTTATCTGTGCTTTACAGACCACAGAAGGACCCTTATCTGTGCCATGGAATACAGAAGGACATTTATCTGTGCTTACATTATGGCAGGGGCTTTATCTGTGGTTTATAGACTACAGAAGGACCTTTATCTGTGCTTTACATCAGCAGAAGGACATTAATCTAGCTTATGAGCCATATAGCATATTTATCTCAGCCAGGACTAGGAGAAGGACATTTATTTGGGTTTTGCAGAATGAGAAGGACTTTTATCTGTGTCATGGGAATGTTAAGAAGGACTTTATCTGTGCTTTATGAATACAGAAGGACATTTTATCTTGTGCTTTATAGACTACAGAAGGACATGACCCAGCTAGTACTAGAAGGACCTCTCTGTGTTTATGGAATACAGAAGGACCTTATCTGTGTTTATGGAACAGAAGACTTTATCTGTGCTTTATAGACTACAGAAGAAATTAATTTATGCTTTAGTGATCACAGAAGGACATTTATCTGTGCTTTATAGACTACAGAAGCACCTTTATCTCCGTGCTTTATAGACTACAGAAGGACCTTTTATCTGTGCTTTATAGACTATAGAAGGACATTTATCTGTGCTTTATAGACTACAGAAGCTACCTTTAGCTGGGCTATGGAATACAGAGGGAGATTTGGACTCAGACTTGCAGACTAAGAAGGGTCTTTTATCTGTGCTTTATAGACTGTTGGAAGGACATTTATCTTCTTGCTTTATGTGGAATAAGGCAGAAGGACTATCTAGGGCCAGGAATGGCTAAGAAGGGACTCAGACTTCTGTGGTTATAATACAGAAGTGACCTCATCTTTGCTTTATGGAATACAGAAGACTATTCTGTGCTTATAGATTACAGAAGGACATTAATCTGTGCTTTTATAGACTTCAGAAGGACCTTATTCTGTGTTTATAGACTACAGCAGAAGGGACTTGAGAATGTATTAGTGACTGTGAGAAGGACATAATCTGTGCTTTATGGAATACAGAAGGACCTTATCTGTTCTTTATAGACCACAGAAGGACCTTTTATCTAGTTTTATAGTCTACAGACATATTTATTCAGTTTAGTGTGCAGATCACAGAAGGACCTTTATCTGTGCTTTATAACCACAGAAGGACATTTATCTGTGCTTATGGAATACAGAAGGACCTTTATCTTTAAAGCTTTATGGAATACAGAAGGACCTTTATCTGTGCTTTATAGACTACAGAAGGACATTAATCTGTGCTACAGATCACAGAAAGACATTTATCTGTACATAGACTATGGTATTGACCTTATCTGTGCTTTATATCTAAAGGCAGAAGACCTTTTATCTGTGCTTTATGGAACATGAAGGACATTTATCTGCTCTTTATAGACTACAGGACATTTGTCTTTGTGGCACATAAGACTACAGAAGGACATTTATCTCTGCTTTATAGACTACAGAAGGACCTTTATCTGTGCTTTATGGAATACGAAGGACATTTATCGATTGCTTTATAGACTACAGAAGGACATTTATCTGTGCTTTATAGACTACAGAAAGGACCTTTATCTATGCTTTATAGACTACAAGAAGGACATTTATCTGTGCTTTATAGACTACAGAAGGACCTTTATCTGTGCTTTATGGACTACAGAGGGACATTTATCTGTGCTATGGAATGGAGGACCTCTCCTGCTTTATGGACTACAGAAGGACCTTTATCTGTGCTATAGACTACAGAAGGACATTTATCTGTGCTTTATGGACTACAGAAGGACATTTATCTGTGCTTTATAGGGCTAAGAAGGACCTTTATCTGTGCTTTATGGACTACAGAAGGACCTTTATCTGTGGTTTTATAGACCACAGAAAGTACATTTATCTGTGCTTTATGGACTACAGAAGACCTTTATCTGTGCTTTATGGAATACAGAAGGGACATTTATCTGTGCTTTATAAACCACAGAAGGACATTAATCTGGCTATGGGCTGAGAAGGACATTTGTCTGCTTTATGGACTGCAGAAGGACCTTTCTCTGTGCTTTATGGAATGCAAGAGGACCGTTATCTGTGGCACATAGACTGCAAGAGGACCTCTCTGCTTTATAGTCCACAGAAGGAGATTAATCTGTGCTTTTATGGAATACAGAAGGACGTTTATCTGTGCTTTAGACTACAGAAGGATATTTATCTGTGCTTTATGAACTACAGAAGGACCTTTATCTGTGCTTTATGGAATACAGAAGGACATTTATCTGTGCTTTATAGACTACAGAAGAGGCCTTTATCTGTGTATAGACTACAGAGGACCTTTATCTGTGCTTTATGAACTACAGAAGGACATTGTCTGTGCTTCATGGAATACAGAAGGTTATTTATCTGTGCTTTGGGAGCTACAGAGGACATTTATCTGTGCTTTATATGGAATACAGAAGGACCTTATCTGTGTTTTATGGAATACAGAAGGACCTCTCTGTGCTTTATGGAATAGAAGGACCTTTATCTGTGTTTATGGAATACAGAAGGACCTTTTATCTGTGCTTTATGAATTACAGAAGGACATTAATCTGTGCTTTATAGACTACAGAGGGACATTTATCTGTGCTTGCTAGACTGCAGATGTCCTTTATCTGTGCTTTATAGACTACAGAGGGACATTTATCTTAGTAACTTTATGAACACAGAAGGACATTTATCTGTGCTTTGCAGAATACAGAATGACATTTATCTGTGCTTTCCATAGACTACAGAAGGACCTTTATGTGCTTTGTAGACTACAGAAGGACATTTATCTGTGCTTTATGGAATACAGAAGGACCTTTATCTGTGTTTATGGAAGACCTGAAGGACCTCTCTCCTTTATGGAATACAGAAGGACCTTTATCTGTGCTTTATAGACTACAGAGGACAGCTGGCTCTGTGCTTTATAGACTACAGAAGGACATTTATCTGTGCTTTATGGAATACAGAAGGACCTTTATCTGTGCTTTATAGACTACAGAAGGACCTTTATCTGTGCTTTATGAGATACAGAAGGACATTTATCTGTGCTTACAGACTACAGAAGGACTCTATCTGTACTTTATAGACTACAGAAACTGGATTACAGAAGGACATTTACTTGTGCGTTATGTACAGAAGGATATTTATCTGTGGTTACAGACTACAGAGGGACATTTATCTGTGCTTTATGGAATACAGAAGGGACTGACATCTGTGTTTTATGGACTACAGAAGGACCTCTCTCTGTGCTTTATGAACTACAGAAGGACATTTATCTGTGCTTTATGGACTACAGAAGGACCTTTATCTGTGCTTTATGGAATACAGAAGGACCGTTATCTGTGCTTTATAGACTACAGAAGGACCTTTTATCATGCTTTATAGACTACAGAAGGACATTAATCTGTGCTTTATGGAATACAGAAGGCCGTTTATCTGTGCTTTATGGGCCACAAGTTTTTATCTGTACTTTATAGACACAGAGGGACCTTTATCTGTGCTTTATAGACTACAGAATGGCCTTTATCTGTGCTTTATAGACTACAGAAGGACCTTAGTCTGTGCTTTATAGACTACAGAAGGACATTAATCTGTGCTTTATAGAATACAGAAGGACATTAATCTCTGCTTTATAGACACAGAAGGACCTTTATCTGTGTTTATAATTCACAGAGAAGGACATTATCTGTGCTTTATAGACTACAGGGAAAGGACCTTTATCCTGGCTTAAGCACATATGGAACTACAGAAGAACATTTATCTGTGTATGAATACAGAAGGACCTTATCTGTGCTTTATGGAATACAGAAGGACCTTTATCTGTGCTTTATGGAATACAGAAGGACCTTTATCTGTGTTTATAGACTACAGAAGGACATTAATCATAGCTATGGAATACAGAGAGATGTTATCTGTGCTTTATAGACTACAGAAGGACATTTATCTGTGCTTTATGGAATACAGAAGGACCTTTATCTGTGTTTTATAGGAATACAGAGGACCTCTCTTAGCTATGGACGGCCTCACAGAAGGACCTTTATCTGTGTTTATGGAATACAGAAGGACCTTTATCTGTACTTTATAGATTACAGAAGGACATTAATCTGTGCTTTATAGACTACAGAAGGACATTTATCTGTGCTTTATAGACTACAGAATGTCCTTTATCTGTCCTTTATAGACTACAGAAGGACATTTATCTGTGCTTTATAGACTACAGAAGGACATTTATCTGTGCTTTATGGAATACAGAATGACATTTATCTGTGCTTTATAGACTACAGAAGGACCTTTATCTGTGCTTTATAGACTACAGAAGGACATTTATCTGTGCTTTATGGAATACAGAATGACCTTTATCTGTGCTTTGTAGATACTAGAAGGACCACTCTCTGTGCTTTATGGAATACAGAAGGACCTTTATCTGTGCTTTATAGACTACAGAAGGACATTAATCTGTGCTTTATAGACTACAGAAGGACATTTATCTGTGCTTTATGGAATACAGAAGGACCTTTATCTGTGCTTTATAGACTACAGAAGGACCTTTATCTGTGCTTTATAGACTACAGAAGGACCTTTATCTGTGCTTTATGGAATACAGAAGGACATTTATCTGTGCTTATAGACTACAGAAGGACCTCTATCTGTGCTTTATAGACTACAGAAGGACATTTATCTGTGATTTATGGACTACAGAAGGACATTTACTTGTGCGTTATGGACTACAGAAGGACATTTATCTGTGATTTACAGACTACAGAAGGACATTTATCTGTGCTTTATGGAATACAGAAGGACCTTTATCTGTGTTTTATGGACTACAGAAGGACCTCTCTCTGTGCTTTATGAACTACAGAAGGACATTTATCTGTGCTTTATGGACTACAGAAGGACCTTTATCTGTGCTTTATGGAATACAGAAGGACCGTTATCTGTGCTTTATAGACTACAGAAGGACCTTTATCTGTGCTTTATAGACTACAGAAGGACCTTTATCTGTGCTTTATGGAATACAGAAGGCCGTTTATCTGTGCTTTATAGACTACAGAAGGACATTTATCTGTACTTTATAGACTACAGAAGGACCTTTATCTGTGCTTTATAGACTACAGAATGGCCTTTATCTGTGCTTTATAGACTACAGAAGGACCTTAATCTGTGCTTTATAGACTACAGAAGGACATTAATCTGTGCTTTATAGAATACAGAAGGACATTAATCTCTGCTTTATAGACTACAGAAGGACCTTTATCTGTGCTTTATAGTCTACAGAAGGACATTTATCTGTGCTTTATAGACTACAGAAGGACCTTTATCTGTGCTTTATAGACTACAGAAGAACATTTATCTGTGCTTTATGGAATACAGAAGGACCTTTATCTGTGCTTTATGCAATACAGAAGGACCTTTATCTGTGCTTTATGGAATACAGAAGGACCTTTATCTGTGCTTTATGGAATACAGAAGGACCTTTATCTCTGCTTTATAGACTACAGAAGGACATTAATCTGTGCTTTATCGACTACAGAAGGACATTTATCTGTGCTTTATAGACTACAGAAGGACCTTTATCTGTGCTTTATAGACTACAGAAGGACCTTTATCTGTGCTTTATGGAATACAGAAGGACATTTATCTGTGCTTTATAGACTACAGAAGGACATTTATCTGTGCTTTATAGACTACAGAAGGACATTTATCTGTGCTTTATAGACTACAGAAGGACATTTATCTCTGCTTTATAGACTACAGAAGGACCTTTATCTGTGCTTTATGGAATACAGAAGGACATTTATCTGTGCTTTATAGACTACAGAAGGACATTTATCTGTGCTTTATAGACTACAGAAGGACATTTATCTGTGCTTTATAGACTACAGAAGGACCTTTATCTGTGCTTTATGGACTACAGAAGGACATTTATCTGTGCTTTATGGAATACAGAAGGACCTCTCTCTGTGCTTTATGGACTACAGAAGGACCTTTATCTGTGCTTTATAGACTACAGAAGGACATTTATCTGTGCTTTATGGACTACAGAAGGACCTTTATCTGTTCTTTATGGAATACAGAAGGACCTCTCTCTGTGCTTTATGGACTACAGAAGGACCTTTATCTGTGCTTTATAGTCTACAGAAGGACATTTATCTGTGCTTTAAGGACTACAGAAGGACCTTTATCTGTGCTTTATAGACTACGCCAAGACATTCCACCTCACAAGTACTACACAAGGATTTTATAAAGATGCTCGGCAACCACAACACTTTCGAAAAAGATGTTAAGATAATCAAAATCTATATTGGCAGCAAACCGCTTGTGTATGGATAGAGAGTGAACTCAGCAGGTAGGCAAAAATAGAAAGGGGCGTAATACAATGATGTGTTTTCTCACCGGATATTTTCGACCTGTACAGCGATGCAATTATGAGAGAAATAAAAGCCTTGCCAGGATTCTTCATTGGCGGACAAAATCTCAACAATATCCGATACGCGGTTGACACGGTACTGATAGCAGATTCGGAAAGGAAAATGCGGAACCTTCTACAGAAGGTAGCAAAAGAAAGCGAGAAGAAAGGACTGAGCAAAAACTGAAAGAAAATTGAATGCATCGTCATCAGTATGAAAAAAGGAGCCGAATATGCCAACTACAAGTCGGAGAAACTAAAATACAACAAGTAAAAAATTCAAATACGCTGAAAGTATTTTGGCAGAGGTTTGAAAGTGTGACATGAAGATTCAAAGAGGTATTGGCATGGCCAGAGACGCATATCAGAAGCTAACCATAGTACTGAAAGACAGGAAAATCTCATTAGAAACAAAGAAGAGAGTGCTGGACTGCTATGTGATATCTGTCCTTCTGTATGGCAGTGAATGTTGGACAATCTCCTGAAGGATGAAGGAGAGGCTTGAGGCAGCAGAAATGTGGTTTTGCAGAAGGATGCTGAGGATACCATGAACAGAAACTAACCAGAGTACTGAAAGACAGGAAAATCTCATTAGAAACAAAGAAGAGTGCTGGACTGCTATGTGATATCTGTCCTTCTGTACGGCAGTGAATGTTGGACGATCACATTAAAAATGAAGGAGAGACTTGAGGCAGCAGAAATGTGGTTTTACAGAAGGATGCTGAGGATCCCATAGACTGAGCACGTGTCCAACGATGAAGTATTGGAAAGGATGTAAAGAAGAAAACGCATACCTAATATCAGGAAGAGACAAATGAGGTTCCTGATACACGTAATAAGGAAGGAGGTCCTAGAGAACTTAATACTCACAGGTCGGATAAATGGAAGGAGAAACAGGGGAAAGCAGCGCGAGATGTACTTGTTAGGTATGAGCAAATGGATGGCGGAGCGACGCTTAGAGATATCAAGAGAAAAGATATTGAGAGTGACAACAGACAGAGCCTAGTGGAAGTCCATGATTGCCAATGTCTTGAAGGGACACGGCACATGAAAATAGACAAGTGTGAGTTCTTTCTACTAAAAATTATATATATATATATATATATATATATATATATATATATATATATATATATATAGGTCAAATCATTGACAAAAGGAAAAGGTAGGACCCATACAAGCATTCTTAGGATTAACAAACTACATTCCTAACATGAATGCGCTCAGAGTCAGTCAGCTAAGTGCCATACGTGATACACTCTTGGGCGATCATATCTCGAAAGAGACATGACTGACTGGGCAGAACATTTTCCCGCAGTAGGTTGCTATTACTTTCTGTGGTAGACTGGTTGCCGATCAAGGCTATAAAACCCAATCTGTCCTGTTATTTAATCCATAACTGGAGGAAAGAGGTGGATTAATACATTTCCCAAGGGTATTTGTGCGTAAGTGAATGCAATGAATTGAACTGGAATTCGAACTCGGCTCCCCGATTTCTCGTTCTGAAACCACAACCACTGCACCACAACGCACATAAATGCACTCAGAGTACCTTTAAATAAATTGTTGAAAAAAGATGAAAGATAGATATGGTCAGAAGAATGCGAGAAAGCATTTCAGAAATTGAAAGCGGCCCTTATGTCTTAATTATCATGAATGCATTACGACCTGAGCAAGAAAATATATGAAGCATGTGATGCTAGCAAACTTGAGTACGGACTGTATTGGTTCTTAAACAAGATGATTGAAAACTAAAAGCAGATTATCACGTCTTAAGGAGGCTTCCGCCCTCGGAATAAAAACACTCTCAAATTGAAAAAGATTTAGCTGTGGTTTTTGCTGTAAAAAAAGTGTCACAAGTATATTAAAAACAGACTATATATTTTTTCGGCTTACGGCCATATCACGTTGAATACACTGGTTCTCGATCGATCACCGAAGTTAAGCAACGTTGAGCTTGGTCAGTACATAGATGGGTGATCGCTTGGGAATATCAGGTGCTGTAAGCATTTAGTGACGGATGTGCGTTGTGGTGCAGTGCATATCGGCTCAGAAAGAGAAATCGGTGAGCTGAGTTCGAATTCCAGTTGAATACATGCATTCACTTAAGCACTGGTACCCTTGGGAAAAGGGTACCAGTCACTTCCCTCCAGTTATGGGTTAAATAACAAGGGTAGGACTTGGGGACCCTGCTCTTAAAAACAAATCCCAATGAACCTTGATACTCGAAAAAGAAAACGTATTACTAGACACAAAACTTGTATGAAAACAACAAAAAATTGCTGAAAGAAAAAAGGTATTACCAGCAACAAATAAATAAAATTTAGTTGGCAATAAATGACCCGCCGAGGTTGATATGCCATAACAACAACAAAAATTTTTTTTCAAACAAATCACCGTCCGTTGGTGATAATTTTTGGCTCGATGGGAGGTATTTCAACGCACACTGCAAACCGACTGCAAAGATGGGCGACTATCTTACTCAACTATTCATTTAAAATGGAGTATTTATCTTAAAAAAAGATGGCGCATGCAGACGGATTATCAAAGTTAATTACGAGAATGACCGAACCACTGGAAGAAATAGCAACAGCTTCATTGGTTTGTGAGTCAGGAAAAAAATATTAATTACAACACTGTGAGGGAATTACCTGTCACAATTGACGAGTTCAGAACTGAAGCTGATTTTGAAAAGTTCATAACTCCCAAAAAGAAAGAGCAATTAAAAAAAAAAAGGTAAAAAAGGAAAATATTTTTTCAATTTGTCAAGACAAACTATTGTACGGTGAACGGATGGTCATTATGACAGTATTAACAAAAAGAATATTACGAAGTTTTCATACGGGGCACCTGGGCATTTCACATATGAAAGTGATTATGCGAAGTTTCGTGAATTGGAACGGAATGGATAAAAACGTTGAAAACTTGTTCAAAAATTGTAAGAATTTTCAGTTAGAAGCAAAATCACCACCCCTAAAATTTAACCCATAACTAACAACCGACAAGCCTTGATCTAGGCTGAACATAGATTATGCAGGGCTGATTTTGGGTATATACTCTTTTGTTGAGGTGGATATTCTATCAAAATGGCCACAAGTGTTCAGATGTCAGTCACCGACAACAAAAAATCACAATAGAATTTCTATACGAATTGTTTACAAGGTTTAGTGTACCGGATACAATCGTATCGGACAACGGGACGTAATTCACATCAAGGAAATTCGCAAATTTTTGCAAAATGTATACAGTGAATCATTTGACTTCAACACCCTACCATCCAAGATCTAAAAGGTTGGTAGAACGATTTATAGACGTTTTTAAAGGGGCAATAAGAATAAAAACAAGAAATGAGGAGCTGCATAATTCAGGAATATCTTCTGCAAAGTTACATTTTACAAGGAAGATCAAATCAGTTTTCGATAAACTGAAACCAAAATATAAAAACAATTATGAGTGACAGAATAAAATGCGACAGCAAACGCTTCTACCCTGGTAACAGAGCTTATTTTAAAAATTATAAACTTGGTAAAGAGTCATGGGAAGATGGCATTATAGACAAGCGAATTGGCCACTTAATATACCTCATAAAACATCCGAGATGGAGTATAAGAATATACAAACCAAATAAAAAGAAGGTACACTACTGAACTGCGTAAGGAGGAACCCATGGAAGTAATATACGACATGTTCGATGTGCCGATGCCTCTAGAGGTACAACAAAGACGCTTAAAAAGCGAAAAAGGAAAGCTACGGGAACGATCAAGATCGATCCAAAAGAAGAAAATATTTCGTCCAGGGAACGAAACATTTCACGGGGTAGGTTGTTGTAGAGCAGCTGGCACCCGCCCAGAGCACTCAAAAGAGGTATGGTCTTTGGATCGCAATAGCTATGTTAATAAAGATTAATAGTAGTCAAGAATTCGGAGTTTCATTGACAGCAGGAAAGGGGAGAAGATTAATGGGATTCAAAAAGATAGGTAATTGCGATTGACGTTGCATTTAAAGTTTTCAAGATTGTAGCTATCATTGAAGCAAGTAAACGGAAGAGAGTTCCACAGGATGGAAGTACGAGGGAGAACTGTTCGTTTAGAAGAGTCGCAAGTTTTTTGTGTCTTCTTCTATATGTCCTATTCATTCAGGATGTAGGCGATCATGTCTCCACATAATTTTCCATCCTTCGCACCTCTTAGCAACTTTTGTCTTTTTACTTTTTCCACCCACTTCTGGTTCCGCTGTCCATTCATTTACTTTTAGTTCGAGTCGATGTGTTCACTTAATTGCTTTATAAAGAGTTTTTTTTTGTCATTTTTGTTGACCTCTTATTATTGTGTTCGGTTGAACTTTTTTCGTGCTGTGTTATTATATGTAACCGCTTAAAATATTTTTTAGGACATAGTTAAGTGTTTGTGTTCTTGTGTTTATTTATGTTTGTAGATTTTAAGCTTGACTTTTTCCGTTTGTTGGTTGTTGTATTATCTTCTGGATTTGTCTTGATTGAGTGTTTATAATGTTTAAATTTATATGTGGTAGTTTTTTGGTTTCGAATTTGTGCAACATTTATTTGTTTTGTTGTTATTTCCGTGAAAAGCAGATATTTGTTCGAATGTCTACATTTTCCCAATATTTCATTTTTTGTTAAATATTTTACTTTGAATTTTAAAGCTAGATTTCCCCAAAACATAATCTGCCGTTTCTAATATTGCTTTTGAGTGTAGGTGCTCTATCTACGATTTCCTATTTGATTTTGCTGGTAATGTTATTTTCTTTCTGGTTGCATATGTATTTTGATAATATTGTATTGTTAATAAAGCTATTGAGTGCTTGATAAAGTTCGATATCAGGAACATTATGAAATAAAACTGCTAGTAAAGTACCAGTATACCACTGAAAAAGCAACAATCTTGACAGGAAGGATTGTCACAAATCAACGATATCGTACTTCCGCAAACTGCTTAATACAACTAATACAACTGTCATCTTCGATAATGGCTGATGTAAGCCGAAAGCTCAGAAAGGATTCAATAAAAAACATGTATCAATATTGTGATTTCCTTTCCTCTTTCAACGATAATACTATTAAGCTTATCAGACGATATGAAAAAAACATACAATAAATCGACAAAATTGTCTATATTATTTTATAAAACATGTATCAACACACACACACACACACACACACACACACACACACACACACACATATATATATATATATATATATACATATTCTCTATTAGTAAACGAGTTATTACGTGACCTAGGTTTCTACCATGAGTGCTGTCTTCAGGAGATTTATGATATTCACAAAACTAAGTAATTAAACAATCAATATATATATATATATATATATATATATATATATATATATATATATATATATATATCAATTGGAGTGGATAGACTAAACTACAGCCTGGTTCACACTTCACCCTCGTCTATTGATCAGGTGAAGAGGCTCATCCCCTCTTTCCTGTTTAGGATGCGATTTCCGGTTTTCTCTTTTCCAATCTTCTCACTTTTTTTTCAATTGGAGTAGATAGACTAAACTATCGCCCGGTTCACACTCCACCCACGTCTATTGAACAGGTGAAGAGGCTCACCCCTTGTTTCCTGTTTAGGATGCGGTTTCCAGTTTTCTCTTTTCCAATCTTCTCACTTTTTTTTCAATTGGAGTATATAGACTAAACTATCGCCCGGTTCACACTCCACTCACGTCTATTGAACAGGTGAAGAGGCTCATCCCTTGTTTCCTGTTTAGGATGCAGTTTCCAGTTTTCTCTTTTCCAATCTTTTCACTCCTATGTAGACCCCTGCACATCAGTGGCGTTAACGCCTTGGTCGGTGTGATATTATATATATATATATATATATATATATATATATAAACTTATCGTTATAGTCGTTTCGAAAAACCCTCCGAGCACATACGCGGAAAGAAAAAATTATGCTAAAAAAAGAACGAGTTAAGCACATGAACATCAGTCAAAGTACGTAGCCCAAAGAAAATAAAACTGAGACGAGTAACCTAAAACAAAAGCGCTCAATACGCAAACTAAGTAAATAACTAACCTAGAGAGCCAACGAACTTACCAAGTTTTCACCAAATGGCGAAACAGATCTGTCTGCGGATGACAATACATATATATATATATATATATAGTCATCCGCAGACAGATCTGTTTCGCTGTATTACAGCTCATCAATACGGTTTGACATCCGATTGCATCCGATTGAAACCCGACCGGCGATTTTACCTCTGAGCTATGGCCGCTCGATAGAGGAAGGCGGACATCAGCATATATATATATATATATATATATATATATATATATATATATATATATTCTTTTTTTCTTTTCTTATGGGTTATTTTACATATTTTTCTTCCATTTTTATGCTTGTTTTTCTTATTTTCTTTCAATATATTTTTTTATGATTCAAAATTTTTTATTCATTTTTTTCAGTTATTTTTCTTCCTTTTTTTCTTATTGTTTTTTTATTTCTTGCTTTAGTTATTTCTTTTCTTTCATATTAGAAACATTAAATATTTTTGGATGTGAAATATACAAGATGTTTTTATCGCATAAATCTATACTGTATATTTTATCAACATCAATTGGTCAATAGCAATTTTATTGTGAAAACATTGACTTTTATAATAAAAGCTGATATTGCAGATATATATCGACGTCAACAGATTGAGATAGATTAGCTGCTGGATACGGATATATATTAGATCGAGACAAATATTTTCCGTTTTTTTTTTATCAATTTTATTCTTAAAAATAAAAAAAAAATGGCATTTTTGATATATAAATATAAAACGCTGTTACTCCGCTATCTTTACTGATAATCATCCTAAGGTTGATTGTCATGGGTTTCATATCGTTGCCAATTCTCGAGTGCCTTGTCGCGAAATGCGTTCTACTAATGACGTTCGAGTTTTATCATAAAAGCCTGATCAAACCACCGGTCTGGGTTTAGCTTCTAACGACAAATCTCCGGAATGAAACAATGCAAACCAATTATCTACTTACCAGTGTGTTATGATACCTTAACACTAGATATCTCAATGACTTTATACCCTTCACTCAACATCCATAGTAGCATGTGAAGTAAATGTACTTTCAATTCCCCTCAGGGAGATATTTATTGAATAATCTACAGTGT
The DNA here is from genome assembly GCA_037127315.1 of Ascarosepion bandense. Taxonomy (NCBI): domain Eukaryota; kingdom Metazoa; phylum Mollusca; class Cephalopoda; order Sepiida; family Sepiidae; genus Ascarosepion; species Ascarosepion bandense. The sequence goes on from JBBBDQ010000669.1 coordinate 1,778,439, forward strand.
TCGTTGCCGCAAAACCTAACAAGTATAAACATACGCTGACTAATGGAGGCATGCAGATCGTCAATGTAATAAAGTTGTGGCTGAAGTAACTGCGTCAAAGATCAGTGTTCATATCTATCTATCTATCTATCTATCTATCTATCTATCTATCTATCTATCTATGTTCATTATCTATCTATCTATCTATCTATCTATCTATCTATCTAAGACTCCTTATTATCTATCTAAGACCTTTCATTATCTATCTATCTATCTATCTATCTATCTATCTATCTATCTATCTATCTTAGACTATTATCTATCTCAGGGGTTTCATTATCTATCTATCTATCTATCTATCTATCTATCTATCTATCTATCTATCTAAGACTCATTATTATCTATCTACGACCTTTCATTATCTATCTATCTATCTATCTATCTATCTATCTATCTATCTTGGACCATTTATTATCTATCTCAGACGTTTCATTATCTATCTATCTATCTATCTATCTATCTATCTATCTATCTATCTAAGACTCCTTATTATCTATCTCAGACGTTTCATTATCTATCTATCTATCTATCTATCTATCTATCTATCTATCTGGGCACTTGTTTCGCTTGAAGATGTTACAACTGAGAAGTGAGTTCTATCCTCACTAGGTAACCCATATTTTCGGCCTTGTGCTACATCTAAGCAGCGCTTAGAATATCTATCTCTCTATGCATGTATGTATGTATGTATGTATGTATGTATCTATCTATCTATCTATCTATCTATCTATCTGTTCATAGTCTGTTCATTAGCTATAAATGATATTTCGATCAGGCACTGATATTTAGAGAACTTAAAACGATTACTTGTTTACTTTTTTTAGTACAACATTTTTGTGTCAATTATTGCCACGTAGCACAAAAAATAGACAAGACATTATTTAAACAAATTAGACATAAATAGTTATCAGTTCCTTTTTTACAGCCATCTGGCACTTATATTATTGCCAACTCAAACTGTTTTTTTTACAATTGCATAATATGGCGAAGTAATCGTTCTAAGTAACGCGGTCAATTGAAATAAGTGCCCCGCTATATGTCGCGTTTCCTTCGTCTCTGCATTGTATTCTCGGTCTCTTCTACCTTCAGGTCTCGCGTTTGTTCAGGGAAATATATTTTTCCTCTTTTATGTGTCGTGTCCTTGCAGGACGTAGGAGATCTTGACCCTTCACATCCTCCAGTCTCTTCTAGCTCTTAATAAATTTTGTGATTTCTTGTTCTGCCAACCATTTACTTAAGCTCTAGATGTGATAAGCTGTTTTCCTCTTTCACTCTTGCCGTCAATATATTTCTAACGACGATTCTCCGGAATGAACCATTGCAAACCAATTACGTACTTATCTATCTATCTATCTATCTATCTATCTATCTATCTATCTATCTATCTAATAATTGTCCACATATATATCTATATATTTATTTCTAGTATCTATCTATCTATCTATCTATCTATCTATCTATCTATCTCAGTATATTCAGTATCTATCTCTCTATGTATGTATGTATGTATGTATGTATGTATGTATCTATCTATCTATCTATCTATCTTGGACCATTTATTATCTATCTCAGACGTTTCATTATCTATCTATCTATCTATCTATCTATCTATCTATCTATCTATCTATCTAATAATTGTCCACATATCTATCTATATATTTATTTCTAGTATCTATCTATCTATCTATCTATCTATCTATCTATCTATCTATCTATCTATCTATCTATCTATCTATCTCAGTATATTCAGTATCTATCTCTCTATGTATGTATGTATGTATCTATCTATCTATCTATCTATCTATGTATCTATCTATCTATCTTGGACCATTTATTATCTATCTCAGACGTTTCATTATCTATCTATCTATCTATCTATCTATCTATCTATCTATCTATTTATCTATCTATCTATCTAATAATTGTCCACATATCTATCTATATATTTATTTCTAGTATCTATCTATCTATCTATCTATCTATCTATCTATCTATCTATCTATCTATCTATCTATCTAACTCAGTATATTCAGTATCTATCTCTCTATGTATGTATGTATGTATATGTATGTATGTATGTATCTATCTATCTATCTATCTATCTAATAATTGTCCACATATCTATCTATATATTTATTTCTAGTCTATCTATCTATCTATCTATCTATCTATCTATCTATCTATCTATCTATCTATCTATCTTCAGTATTCTATCTATCTATGTATGTATGTATGTATGTATGTATCTATCTATCTATCTATCTATGTATCTATCTATCTATCTTGGACCATTTATTATCTATCTGAGACGTTTCATTATCTATCTATCTATCTATCTATCTATCTATCTATCTATCTATCTATCTATCTATCTATCTAATAATTGTCCATATATCTATCTATATATTTATTTCTAGTATCTATCTATCTATCTATCTATCTATCTATCTATCTATCTCAGTATATTCAGTATCTATCTCTCTATGTATGTATGTATGTATGTATGTATGTATGTATCTATCTATCTATCTATCTATCTATCTATCTATCTTGGACCATTTATTATCTATCTCAGACGTTTCATTATCTATCTATCTATCTATCTATCTATCTATCTAATAATTGTCCACATATCTATCTATCTATATATTTATTTCTAGTATCTATCTATCTATCTATCTATCTATCTATCTATCTATCTCAGTATATTCAGTATCTATCTCTCTATGTATGTATGTATGTATCTATCTATCTATCTTGACCATTTATTATCTATCTCAGACGTTTTATTATCTATCTATCTATCTATCTATCTATCTATCTATCTATCTATCTATCTATCTATCTAATAATTGTCCACATATCTATCTATATATTTATTTCTAGTATCTATCTATGTATCTATCTATCTATCTATCTATCTATCTATCTATCTATCTATCTATCTATCTCAGTATATGCAGTATCTATCTCTCTATGTATGTATGTATGTATGTATGTATGTATGTATGTATCTATCTATCTATCTTGGACCATTTATTATCTATCTCAGACGTTTCATTATCTATCTATCTATCTATCTATATCTATCTATCTATCTATCTATCTATCTATCCATCTAATAATTGTCCACATATCTATCTATATATTTATATATCTATCTATCTATCTATCTATCTATCTATCTATCTATCTATCTATCTATCTATCTCAGTATATTCAGTATCTATCTCTCTATGTATGTATGTATGTATGTATGTATCTATCTATCTATCTATCTTGGACCATTTATTATCTATCTCAGACGTTTCATTATCTATCTATCTATCTATCTATCTATCTATCTATCTATCTATCTATCTAATAATTGTCCACATATCTATCTATATATTTATTTCTAGTATCTATCTATGTATCTATCTATCTATCTATCTATCTATCTATCTATCTATCTCAGTATATGCAGTATCTATCTCTCTATGTATGTATGTATGTATGTATCTATCTATCTATCTATCTTGGACCATTTATTATCTATCTCAGACGTTTCATTATCTATCTATCTATCTATCTATCTATCTATCTATCTATCTATCAGTGTCCATTTTAATATTTACATATGCTTTCTCCCTTTAATGACTTTAATCCGTCTGCAATGTAATCGATCCCGATTTTGCAGCAAGCTCCAGTTCCTTTCTAACCGACGGAATGTGGATTCTATCTGTCTTTTCTACAAATATTTTCACGGATTTTGCTCTGACGAGCTTAATTCTCTCGTTTCCCGCTCATGAATTTAGCCGTGCAACAAGATTGGCAACGAAGTCCCACCCGTTTACCATCAAAATAATCAAATATAACCGCCACTTCTCCATCAGTTTCTTTTTCCGCACTTCTCGCTCGAGGAACTCCTCTCCGCATGCTTGCTTCCCTGATAATTGCAATCTTCAAAGTTTTAAGTGCAACGTCATTTGCCATTTTCTATCTCATTGACTCACACCTCTTTCTTACCCTTTCTTCGACATGCCCTGTGCCGTGTACGCATTGCTCATTTAGTAATGAATTAGAGCACTCTGGCTATTGAGCGTGTATAATGATAATATACACGCAAAAAAGTCTGCCTTCTGCTACCGAGCGCCCATAGTCCAGAGGTAGAATCGCTGATTGACGCCATTTCGGTCGGGTTTCGATCCTGGGTTAAAAGCAATGAGAGAAAAACTGTACTGATGAGCTGTGATACAGCGAAACATATCTGTCTGCGGATGACTATTTACGCTCTCACACCGTGATTGAGCACTCTGGAAGAATGGTAGACTTTGTATAATGATAGTATACACGCAAAAAAGTCTTCCTTCTTCTATAACCCAGAGGTAGAATCGCTGACTGACGCCAATTCGGTCGGGTTTCAATCCTGGGTTAAAAGCAATTGGAGTCTAACTGTACTGATGAGCTGTGATACAGCGGAACAGATCTGTCTGCGGATATATATATATATATATATATATATATATATATATAGTCATCCACAGACAGATCTGCTTCGCCGTATCACAACTCATCAGTACGGTTAGACTCCAATTGCTTTGTTACTCAGGATTGAAACCCGACCGAAATGGCATCAGTCGGCGACTCGACCCATGGGCTATGGGAGTTCAGTGGAAGTAGGCAGACTTTTTAGCGCATATCATTATACGCGCCCAATAGCTAGAGCGATCTAATTCATTTCACTGAATGAGCGATGCGCACATGCCAGAGTAGTTACTGTTTATCAAAGTCTACTATTTTTCCTGAGTGCTCAATCAGGGTGTGAGAGCGTAAATATTTTCATCCGCGTAAATATTTTCATCTATTTGGGCTATGGGCGTTCGGTGGAAGTAGGCAGCCTTTTTAGCGCATATCATTATATGCGCCCAATAGCTAGAGCGCTCTAATTCATTTCACTGAATATATATATATTAGAATTAAAATTGATATTAAAACTGAAATATGGAAAGAGCTTGAGATAAATTGGAACATAGTGAAAATAGCCAAACCTGTGGAAACGTATGCAGATTGTATCAGGAGGAAAACGTTTGCGATTACACTGTCCCCAGAAAGAAAAAAGGAACTAAATGAATAATCACAAGTTATGTCCAAATGTAATCCTACCTATAAATACTTATTAGATCATACAAATATGGATGAAAGAGTTCTAAGATCCTTAAATAACTCCCTAATGTTGAATACTTTTTGATGGTTTAAATACTCCAGTTGTGCGTTCATAAAAAATACCTGTACTAGCGTATCAAAACGGTAAAATCAGCTATTGTAAACCACCTGAAGATACCGATAGGTTGAAACCTAGGTCGAGAAAATAACTGATTTCCAAATGAAAAATATTCAACAATGTAATTGTATTGAACACTTTTAACATATTTCATTATGACCAAAAACAAATTGATTAACGACTGACGCCATTTCGGTCGGGTTTCAATCCTGGGTTAAAAAGCAATCGGAGTCTAACCATACTGATGAGCTGTGACACGGCGAAACATATCTGTCTGCGGATGACAATAAAAAACAAACTATATATATATATATATATATATATATATATATATATATTATTCATCCACATAGGAGCCTGTTTCACTGTATCACAGCTCATCAGTATGGCGAGACACATCCACTTACTTTCAGCCGGGATCGAAACTCGACATATATATATATATATATATATATATATATATATGAACACGACATATGAGGATATGACAGCCTAATTCCTTCAGTTATGAAACCAAGGTAAACCGCCAGAAGACCCACACAAGGGATTTGATTAAAGTGGGGAATCTTTGTGCAGAAGCAGCCACATTTTTCGGAAATATTGATACATTCAATTGGTGCGTATAAATGCCACAAATGAAGCATACAATAGACCTCACGCTTTCAATTATCAGGTTGCCACTACCTTCTGCGGTAGACTGGTTGCTAGCCAAGGCTATAGAACCCAATCTGTCCTGTTATTTAACCCTTAACTGGAGGGAAGGGAAGGGACGGATTAATACCTTTCCTACGGGTATTAGCGCGGAAGTGAATGTAGGGTATTCAACTGGAATTCGAGCTCGGCTCTCTGATTTTTCGTTCCGAGCCGATATTAACTGCACCACAACGCGCATCCCACTGCACCGCAACACACACACACACACACACACACACACACACACACACACACACACACACACACACATATATATATATATATTTAAACATATATTGTTAAATATAACAGACAATGAACATCTATTATATTTAATCATGGGACATTCTAAACACCGTATTTTGGCTTTAATTTCAGGTGAAAATAAAGACAAAAATTGTCGAACACACACACACACACACACACACACACACACATATATATATATCGTTTATTTTAATAAGATGTATATTATATATAAATATACGATATGTATACGGACAACTAATATACATATATTCTTTTTGTTTCTAAACATATACTGTTAAATATAAGCGACAATGAATTTCTATTATGTTTAATCATGAGTCGTTCTAAACATCGTATTTTGGCTTTAATTTCAGGTGAAAATAAAAAACAAATATTGTCGAACATATATATATATATATATATATATATATATATATATATATATATATATATATCATTTAATTTGTTTTTATTTAAAATTAATATAGTTCACGTTGCGACACGGAAATTTCTGTTTGAATTCCAGTTGAATTCATTGTATTCACTTACGCGCAAATACCCTTGGGAAAGGTATTAATCCGCCTATTCCTTCCAGTTATGGGTTAAATAACAGGACATATTGAGTTCTATAGCCTTGGTCGGCAACCAGTCTACCGCAGAAAGCAATGGCAACCTACTGCGGGATACTCTTCTGCCCAGTCAGTCATGTCTCTTTCGAAACATGATCGTCTAAGCTTATATTACGTATGGCACTCAACTGACTGATACCTCGTCATCAGGTTATGCTAGTTTATTGTTGTGAAAATGATTTTTATTTGAATATAAGAAATAATACGTTTTTTTTTATTTATGGATGTGAGAAGACAGACATATATCTGTGTGTGTTCAATGTACTTCATCAGAATAGAGATCCACTTTAAATTTGAAAATATAGGTTATATTTTTAAGGAAGACATGATTTCTTCTTTCAATCTTAACTGGAAGTGTCAGTCTATTAAAATTCCTGTCTAGACTGCATTTCCGTTAATGTATTCATTATTGTTACAAGATTATTGTCTTAGATTTCTCTGTATCCCAACTTTTTCTAAAACCAAAAAGAAAGAAAACATTTTGTATTTTTGATCTGACTTAAAGGGACCTTGGATTATACTCTGAATTATTCAGCTTTCATAAACTCTTAACGTGCAAAATTTTTTATATCTATTTAATTATTAAAAGTTTAAATATCCAGCTCAGCATTTTAGAATCAATTACACACACACACACACACACACACACACACACACACACACACACACACACACACACACACACATATATACATTACTGTATAAAAGTATTAGGACAAGAACTATTTTATCTTTTATGAGACATCAAAATAAAGTTTAAAATCACCCCTGTCTTAACACTTTTGAACACTACCGGTCCTGTGCAAAAGTATTAGGACAAAGATGATTTTCCTAAAAACCTCACTGAAATTCAAATACAGGGTGAAAAGCCAAGTAAATTGTTAACAAATATTGATTATTTAAAACTAGGTGTAAATGAAATGTATTAAAAAGATGTTATATTTAATTTTTCCTATTTTCTATGAAACAAGTTATTTTGAAATTACTCATTATTCTATTATCCTTGGATATAACGGACTTTTTCCTTATTCCCCCTTCTCGAATTTATAAATCTAATGTTACTTCGTAAGACACACTTTAGGAACAAATACAAGCTGCTTGGCAGGAGATACCATTAGAAACATAGAAGAATCTTGTGATGTCAATGCCTGACAGAATGAAGGCTGTGATCAAAGCAAAAGGATGTAATACTAAATATTAAATTTATTTTGTATCAAGTATTTTTTTCTTGTTAAAGCATTTGTTGAGTAAATGTAATAAAATTACTTTAATTAAATTCTTTATTTTCTGTCAATATGCCTCATAAAAGATAAAATAGTTCTTGTCCTAATACTTTTGCACAATACTATATATATATATATATATATATATATATATATATATATATATATATATATATAATTATTTTATTATTTCAAAGCAAAAGGATATTATACTAAATCTTAAATTTATTTTGTAACAAGTATTTTTTCTTGTTAAAGCATTTGTTGAGTAAATCAAATAAAAATTGATTTAATTAAATTGTTTATTTGCTGTCAATATGCCTCATAAAAGATAAAATAGTTCTTGTCCTAATACTTTTGCACAGTACTGTATATATATATATATTTATAAAAGGGATCACTACGAAATAAAGCGAATAATATTTATTTAGACTTTATAACATAAATATGATATAATATTATTACAAAAATAGTTTTAAATCTCGTTAAAACCCTTAAAAAAGAAGACCTGATTATAGGGTTTTGGCTAGTTTAAAACTCTTCAACTTGATTCAACATCAGCACTTGATAAGTCCCAGTTAGTGTCGAAACAAAATGGCTATTTTTCTACTGACTATTTTTCTATTGACTATTTTTCTAGTGATATTATAACATAGTTATAACTTAATTATGTTATGAATTTTAAATAAATATCATTAGCTTTATTTCGTATTGATCACATCTGAAGAATAGTATTCTTTTGAATACGGAATTTTATTCCACCTATACGTACCTTATACTTGGTTATATATATATATATATATATATATATATATATATATATATATATACACACAAAGATCAGACGTATTTTAAATGTAAGTATCTTGGATTATAAAAATGACACGTATTACCACATATATTTGTTGCATAACTGATATCCAAGATTGTGCTATTTACTACATGATATCTATTTTACTAACGGTCGACCCTCATAATGTCGGTGTTTAAAATGAGAGAGCGAGCTCTTGAATATTCAGCTTGTTGTGGAGAACATCTCAGGGTTGCAATATTCAAATCATAGATAATATTTTAAGAAACTGTAAATCAGTTATATACAGGAAAATGTGTATTTGTTATGAATTTAAATTTCATCTCTGTTATTCTACACCAGGAACTATTTTATTAAACTTAATTTTAGGAAGAAGAATTGGTTATTATTTTGTTCCCAGGCAGAAAGAATTATTAAATGAAAGAACAGAGATTATATCCAAGTGTAACCATAGCAATAAGTACTAACTAGGATCATACAATCATGAATGAAAATGTTCTAAGAACCTTAAGTAACTTCTCCTAATTTCGAAAATTTCGGGTCCATAAATTATCCTTGTTATGTGAGAGTTATGTTATTTTACCTCGCCTGAAGACACCAAAATGCAGAAACCTATGTCACGAAATAACTAATTTACAAATGATATATATATATATATATATATATATATATATATATATATATATATATATATAAACTTATTTATAATTGGAACTTTGTCTCTGTGTGTGTGTTTGTGTGTGTGTGTATCCGTTACCTATAGACTCCGAAACGGCTAAACCGATTTTCTTGAAAATTTACACAGTTGTGCTATAAGCTATAAGCGTCTGCGAGTGTTCTTAGCTAGGTTTTATGTCGAGGTACCCCCAATAAATATCGAAAATCGATTATCGAAAAAATCGGGTTATAGAAGGAGTGGTCCGATTTTAATCAAATTTGATACACTCATAGACAAAGACATAAGAATCGATATTCAGAAATTTCAAGGTTGCAGTTCTTACAATAGCGCAGAAAATCGATAATATATATATAAATCGATACCATGAAATCAAAATTTGACTTACATCCATTCATTTTTCATTCAGTCTACGGTTTCGCTTTAACTGGAAACAACTATTGCTTTTTAGTCTTTCGTGCCAACGTCCAAATAGTCTGAGCTACAAGACCATGGATTAGTTTTAAAGCTTTCATTACACCCGAGCAACGCCGGGCTATACTGCTAGTATACTACGGGCCATAATTAATAGGACACTCCAGCTTTTTAGTATTTATTGCTCAAGTGGATAATTCTAAACGAAAACAGAATTGTTCTTTTGCTATTATTACTTTGCAAAATTTTACAAAGCAAGGAAGCAAAGATGAATTCGTCCGAATCTCCCTAAGTTTTTTTATTCTTTCATTGATGAAACTGCAATATAGGTAATTATTAAATATTTATAAATTCATTTGATGCACATGTTATTGTGCAATATTAACAAAAGAACCATTCTGATTTCATTACAATTATTCACTTTGCAATAAATACTTAAAAATAGTATGAAATACATCATTTTTAAAGCACTGGGATGCCCTAATAATTATAGCTGGTAGTGTGTGTGCGTGCGTATATATATATATATATATATATATATATATATATTAATATTAACTAAGTGATATTAATGATGAACACGGCCACAATGTGCTGGCTGTGTTTGAATATACAGAGTATTAAGACAATTTCTATACACTTTATGTCCAGAAAAGAAAATTCTTATACGAAATGAAGAAAAATGAATCAAAACCTAACCGCATTACTTTGACAGTCGACGTTAATAAAACTTTGAAAAATAACGTTTGATGTTCAAATACATCAAAAATAGGGCACCCCATAATGATGGGAAATATTTTAAATGCAAAGAGAATGATAAAAATGGCATCTGTTGGAATTTTTGGAGTACATTTGTATGCAAGTGAACCAGACATGAGCTGACTCATTTTATAGTTTACCAATAGAAGGATTAACCAATCAGAAGGCTCAAAATATTAAGTGCGACGTGTATAAAAGGCAACCATATTTTCCCGAGTATAGAGCGTCTGACTCGTGATGTTAATCTTTGACGTTTTTTCATTGAACAGATTACGTACTGCGCCGTTTTCTATATTCATAAACTATGGTGGGCATTGTCAACTAAATTACTAAATATCGAAAGCGATGGATAAATAGTCGCCACATTATATTTTTCATTTTTCCCATGTCCGTTGTTTGATTGTTTTTTTTTTTTTTTTGTCGACTGCATAATTTAGTAGGGTCTGTTAGAAAATGTATACAATTACGCAATTTACTTACATTTGGAAACGGCATGCTTGTTTGCTTGACATTACGAAGGTACGATAGATCGTAATAATCCCTTTGATTGTTCTGATGAGAAAATGACTTCCGAATTTGTTGGAGAGGATCTCAGACTGAAAATGTGCCGTGAAAATGTATCTCTGCCTTGAGACAACGGGGTGGGTGTTGAAAAACCCTATGTCCGCCAACTGCACCAAAACTCACAAACAGGAGTAACCCTGCGATCGCATCACCCCTTACAAGAGACTAACAAGCCTCCTCTAACACAAATGATGAACTGAAGGCAAGGATTATGGCAGCATTCATCAACTGAAATAGGGAGACCGTCCAGAAGAGATCTAGAAGATTCTGAAGTTGTCCGGAGGTCGTGGTTGAAGTAACTGTTATATAACTATATGTGGCTAATAATTTAGATTTCATATTATGTAAAACACACGGCTGAGAGAAAACTGAATTTAAAATAAGAATTGCTTCGTTTGTGTCTTTTTTATTCACGAACACATTTCCACCCCATCACCACCCTAAAGGTAAATAAGCATTCCATTAACTTACTATATTATAAGGTAAAATATTTGCTTTTATACATTTTTTTCTCTGGAGATGATACTGATTTTAGTAACCGAAGTCTTACTAATTAATCCATAGCTGGGAGGAAAGAGATGGATTCATACATTTCCCAATTGTATTTGAGCGTAAGTGAATATCAGTCAGTTAAGTGCCATACGTGATACACGCTTTGGGCGATTATGTCTCTTTCGAGACATGACTGACTGGGCAGAAGATTATCCCGCAGTAGGTTGCCATTGCTTTCTGCGGTAGACTGGTTGCCGACCAAGGCTATAGAACCCAATCTGTCCTGTTATTTGACTCATGGCTAGATGGAGAAGATATGTACTATATTATTAAGTTATATTTAGTGGGGGGTCAGTTTATTACTACATAACAATAGAAAACTGATTCCCCACTTTATGACCAGTAGAAGCCTCAATCATCTTTCCAACTATTATATTCCGTCAATCAGTTAAGTGCCATACGTGATAAATGCTTTTGGCGATCATGTGTTGAAAGAGACATGACTGACTGGGCAGAAGATTATCCCGCAGTCGGTTGCCATTGCTTTCTGCGGTAGACTTGTTGCCAGTCAAGGCTATAGAGCCTAATCTGTCTTGTTATTTAACCCATAACTGCAGGGATAAGACGAATTAATACCTTTCTCAAGTGTATTTGTGCAAAGTGAATGCAAATAATTTAACTATAATTCGAACTCGGATTCCTGATTTGTCGTTACGAGTCGATATCCACTGCACCACGACGCACATCCTCACAAGTGAATATTATAAACCCAAAAGGGAACTGAAACTTGGCTCTCCGATTGAAAATGTCAAGCCATTCTTCTTCTTTTATGTGCCCTGTCCTTTCAGGACGTAGGTGATCGTTTCTTTCCACATCTCCCTATCTCCGGTGGCTCTTAGCACGCTTTTTCCTGTTATACCGCGCAACCCTCGTTCCGTCATCCACCTGATCAGATCCTTCAAATATATTACCCGCTGCTTTCCTCTGTCTCTTTTTCCCTCCATCTGGCTTGGTAGTATCAGGTTCTCCAAGCCCGCCTTCCTCATTGCGTGTCCAAGGAACTTCAGCTGTCTTTTCCTGATGCTCAGTATTAATTTCCTTTTCGTTTCCATCCTTTCCAAAACCTCATCATTGCTCACATGCTCGATTTATATTTGCAGCATCCTTCTGTAGAACAACATTTCAGTTGCTTCAAGTTTTTTCTTCATCTAATATTTTTCAGCATTCACTGCAACATTAAAAAACTGACATCACATAGCAATCCAGTACTCTCCTCTTTGCTTCTAGCGAAATTGTCCTGTTTCTTAATACTTTACTCAACTTCTGGAATGCTTCTTTCGCCATGCCAATTCGCCTTCGAATCTCTGTATCGCACTTTCCGTCATTCACAATTTGAACATCCTATTTCCAATTGTTACCCATCTAGTTACTGACCAGGTTCGATAAGGCAAAATAGGGAAGAAAAAATAAGGCAAAATAAGGAAGAGAAACAAGGCAAATTAGAGAAGAGAAAATAAGGCAAAATAGGGAAGAGAAAAAAGGCAAATTAGAGAAGAGAAAATAAGGCAAACTAGGGAAGAGAAAATAAGGCAAATTAGAGAAGAAAAATAAGGCAAAATAGGGAAGAGAAAATAAGGGAAATTAGAGAAGAAAAAATAAGGCAAACTAGGGAAGAGAAAATAAGGCAAATTAGAGAAGAGAAAATAAGGCAAAATATGGAAGAGAAACAAGGCAAATTAGAGAAGAGAAAATAAGGCAAAATAGGGAAGAGAAAATAAGGCAAATTAGAGAAGAGAAAATAAGGCAAACTAGGGAAGAGAAAATAAGGCAAATTAGAGAAGAAAAATAAGGCAAAATAGGGAAGAGAAAATAAGGGAAATTAGAGAAGAAAAAATAAGGCAAACTAGGGAAGAGAAAATAAGGCAAATTAGAGAAGAGAAAATAAGGCAAAATATGGAAGAGAAAAAGGCAAATTAGAGAAGAGAAAATAAGGCAAAATAGGGAAGAGAAAATAAGGCAAATTAGAGAAGAGAAAATAAGGCAAAATAGGGAAGAGAAAATAGGCAAATTAGAGAAGAGAAAATAAGGCAAAATAGGGAAGAGAAAATAAGGCAAATTAGAGAAGAAAAAATAAGGCAAAATAGGGAAGAGAAAAAAGGCAAATTAGAGAAGAAAAAATAAGGCAAAATAGGAAGAAAAAAATCAGGCAAAATACAGAAGAGAAAATAAGACAAAACAGGGAAGAGAAAATGAGGCAAAATAAGGAAGAGAAACAAGGCAAATTAGAGAAGAGAAAATAAGGCAAAATAGGGAAGAGAAAAAAGGCAAATTAGAGAAGAGAAAATAAGGCAAACTATGGAAGAGAAAATAAGTAAATTAGAGAACAAGAAGAAAATAAGGCAAAATATGGAAGAGAAAAAGGCAAAAATTAGAGAAGAGAAAAATAAGGCAAAATAGGGAAGAGAAAATAAGGCAAATTAGAGAAGAGAAAATAAGGCAAAATAGGGAAGAGGAAATAGGCAAATTAGAGAAGAAAAAATAAGGCAAAATAGAAAGAGAAAAATCAGGCAAAATACAGAAGAGAAAATAAGACAAAACAGGGAAGAGAAAATGAAGCAAAATAGGAAAGAGAAAATGAGGCAAAACAGGGAAGAAAAAATAAGGCAAATAGGGAAGAGATAGTATGACACTAATCTCCTGTATGGTCTGCTTAGAAAATCAGTGCTTGAAATTTCTGATGCTTACTCTGAGCTTGAACACCGCCCTCTTTTACCAAAAAATAAATAGTATGATAATTTATAATCAGTGCGTATGTGTTGAGATGGCGTAATTAAATTGCTGATGCAAAAGTGGAAAGACGCCATATGCAGATCCGTTCGTCTATTGTATAATGATATCGTTTGGATGCCCGTTTTTTTTTTTTGTAGTTGACGTCGTCGACAGTTCGGAAATAAACTTATTGATTTCCGCATCGTCTTAGTCTGGTTGAACAAATGTAGTCAACAACACTCGCAATTATGGTGCACTAAAAACAACATAATATGGTCAGTAGGTAGGGTATAGATATGTTCAAATATTTACTCGTACTTCTAGAGAAGGAGGCGGAGAAGAAAAAGGAAGACATTAACAACAACGATAATAAAAGCAAAAAACACTAAAAATAATAACAATAATAAAACAAGAGCAATCAAAGATCGCAAACCTCCGCCAAACAATACTGACATCCTCTCATCGCTTAAAAAGAGATGATTATTTATTATCTAAACTTATTTATAAATTGGACTTTGTCAGTATGTGTTTGTGTGTGTGTGTGTGTCCATTACCTATAGATTCCGAAACGGCTAAACCGATTTTCTTGAAAATTTACATAGTTGTACTATAAGCGGCTGCGAGTGTTCTTAGCTAGGTTTTGTCTCGAGGTACTCCAGATAAATATCGAAAATCGATAATAAAAAAAATCGGGTTATAGAAGGAGTGGTCCGATTTTAATCAAATTTAATACACTCAGAGATAAAGACACAAGAAACGATATTCAGAAGTTTCAAGGTTGCAGTTCTTACAATAGTGCAGAAAATCGATAATATATATATATAAAAGCTTTCATTACACCCGAGCAACGCCGGGCTATACTGCTAGTTAACAAAAAGTGCGTTCAGAAAATGTAAGGATGTGAAGCAATCTATGGGAATTAATTCAGTATTTCGGATGTGACACTTACGAAAAAATATTAGTAAAAGACGGAAAATAATCTGGAAACTTTATTCCTCACCGAGACGAACCCAAAATTTATTCAGTTCGTGCCAGTCATGAGGCCAATGAACCGTGAACGTTTTATCATTATCCATCCAGCGAATCTTGAAAACAAACAAACAAGACCGAAACAATGCCTCCGCTTTAATGTGGAGGTAATAAAACACACAGTGAAAACAATAATAATAGTATAAATACAGAAATTACAATAATAAAAAAAAAAAAATGACAACAAAAATAGCTGTAGCCGGGTATTGAACTCACAACTCTTTTTATCATATCATTGGATCAACCACCGTTTTTATCTACTGTGCCATAAGGCTATAGTAGCGGCGAACAAAAACCTTAGAAAGTTGAGTTAAATAGAGATAACTGAGACATCTGGAAGTGGCATGACTAATGGAACTAGAACAATATACCTCAGTGAACGAAATAAAAGGTTCAGTTAAAAATTTTAATCACCTGCAGAAGGTCGGAGTGTAGAATGGCAGAAACAACGTGAATATTGCAACATAGTTGAGGACCACAGTCGGAACAATAAGTGCAGTCATACCAATAGCAATAATAAAATATCACTCAATTATTAAGGAAGATAATCTCTCAGCCTGTGCCAGACTACATTCGTAACAAAACGCATGGCTGTTAGCAAAAGGAATAGCCCAAAATGCGAATGTCAGTTAGTTTAGTGCCATAAGTGATACAAAAGATGTCTCGAAAGAGACATGACTGACTAGGCAGAAGATTATTCCGCCATTATTTTCTGTGGTAGACTGATTGCCAGTCAAGGCTATAGAACCCAATCTGTCTTGTTATTTAACCCATAATTGGAGGGAAGAGATTGATTAAAATCTTTCCCAAGGGTATTTGCGCGTAAGTGAATGCAAGGAATTCAACTGGAATTCGAACTCGGCTCCCCGCTTTCTCGTTTCGAGCCGATATCCACTGTACCACAACGCACATTCGAAGATGCGAATGATATAACCAAAATCAAACAAGTAGAAACAGCTAAATATCTTGGAAGTTTTTCACAGAAAAAGGAAAATTGACGCCAAAACCCTAATACTAAAAGCCTTCCAAAAAAGTTAAGCAGAGTATTAAGAAACGAGAAAATTGAGTTACAAAGAATACAAACAAAAAAAAAAAAAAAATTACCAAAATGTTACGTATTATCAGTCCGGATCTTTAGCAGTCAATGCTGGACAATCTTCTCATAGATGAAGAAGTGACTGAAATCGAACCGCCATATTAGGATAGATAACATAGCAGATTATTCTAGTGGATACATACATACATACATACATACATACATACATACATACATACATACATACATACATATTATAAATTATACTTCAGGACGGGCTTACTGCCTATCACGTTGAATACACCGGGTCTCGCTCGATCACCGAAGTAAAGCAACTTTGAGCCTAGTCAGTACTTTGATGTGTGACCGCTTGGGAATACCAGGTGGGTGCTGTAAGCGTTTAATGACGGATGTGCGTCGTGGTGCAGTGGATATCGGCTCGAAAAGAGAAATCGGTAAAGCGAGTTCGAATTCCAGTTGAATAACTTGCATTCACTTTAAAAGCACTGGTACTTTGGGAATCTGTTAATCTATTAATCTGTCCCTTTCCTCCAGTTATGGGTTAAATAACAAGGGTAAGACTTGGGGACCCTGCCCTTAAAAACAAATCCTAAAGAATCTTGATACTCGAAAAGAAAAAAGTATTACTAGATATAAAAACAACAATAAATTGTTGAAAGAAAAGAGGTATTAATAGTAATAAATAAATAAATAAAAATTTAGTTGGCAATAAATGACCCGCCGAGGTAGATTTGCCATAACAACTAAATTGTACATTTTGCTTCTAAATTTAAACAACAATGTCTCATTTTTTTCTTCTACAGGTGCCGTGTCATTTCAGGACGTAGGCGATCATGGACTTCTACTCGGCTCTGTCTCTTGTCGCTCTCAATATGTTTTCTCTTGTTATCTCTAAGCCCCTCTCCGCAACCCATTTGCTCAAACCTAACAAGCACGACTCGCGCTGCTTTCCTTTTTTTACTTTTCATTTATCCAACCTGTGAGTATTAAGTTCTCCAGTCACTCCTTCATCATTACGTTTCCCAGGAACCTCATTTGTCTCTTCCTGATATTTAGTATCAGTTTTCTTCCGGGTTGTTGTTAATAGTGATGGAAATAGACGTTAGTTTTTAAAGGTTTCGAGTCGTGTTACAGTCGTAAGATAATATATATATATATATTAATAATGCTGATCACTATTTAATCAAGTATTAATATTAATGCCCCCCAAATTGTTTTTTGAGTTTGCTCACATATTCTTCAAATTAGAAGTCACTTTATTCTGATTATTCGAAACTGTCTATGCAATAATGCCTCCCTGATTAAGAGGGTTTGGCTCGTTTTAACCATTTAAAACCGTTCAACTTGAAATAAATCTCATCACTTGATAAGACACAAGAAGTGTCGAAACAAAATAGCTACTTTTGAAGTGATATTATAACATATTCATGTTATAATGTCTGAACAAATATATATATATATATATATATATATATATATATAGCTTGTGTATTTGTGTGAGTATATCTAATTATGTTTATGTGTTCATGCACTGAAATATAATTGTTTCTGCCATGACTTCATTCATTCAAGGCTAGTCATGTTACGAATTCGCTCTTCCAATGTTGTAGCGGTTCAGTCTGTTCAGTCTGTTTACAAATCTAGCTTTAAAATTTAAGAGGTAAATGGACAAGTCGATAAAAACAAAATTTTGAAATTTATGTATGTATGTATATATATATGCGTGCGTATATTAATCTGGATATGTGTCTGTTTGCCAGTGTATGTGTATATACTCGTCTATTTGTCCATGTGTGGATGTTTGTAGGTTTATATGTGTGCGTTAATTCTTTTCCTCGTTTAATATATGAATGACTTTCCAAAACTAATAATTTGTTAAACTTAGAATTTAAAATTCGCAATAAAATTAAAGTGAAACTAAAAGGCAGTTAATAATGCTGATCACAATTTAATCAACTATTAATATTAATGCCCCACAAATTGTTTTTTGAGTCTGCTCACATATTCTTCAAATAAGAAGTTACTTTATTCTGATTGGTCCACACTGTCTATATAACAATGCCTCCCTCATTAAGAGGGTTTTGATTGTTTTTAACCCTTTAAAACCCTTCAACTTGAAATAAACCCCATCACTTGATAGGACACAAAAATTGTCAAAACAAAATATCTACTTTTGTAGTGATATTATCACATATTCATGTTATAACTTCTGAATAAATATTATTAGCTCTACTTTGTATTGAGCACTTTTTTAAGAATAGTTTTTCTTTGGATACTGAATATCATTGCATCCACATCGACCCTATACTTATATATATATATATATATAAATATATATATATATATATATATATATATATATATATATAACGTAGCACACTTGGTATACTATCCAGCTAAATTCCGATAGAGACGAACTCAAATGAACTCCATGTTAAATTCATTTATTTAATTTAACAGAGTAATATAATTTAGAAAAGATATATGAATGATACAACAGTTGGTCCTCAAACAATGAGCGAGAAATTTTAAATGAGCCAGGAAATTTAAACGAGCAAGAGATTTTTCGTAAATAACCGTTACAAATGTCTATTCTAAATATAGACATGTGAGCGTCTGTGTAAAAAAAAAATTAGTAAATTTTTGAGGACCAACTGTTTACCATTTGTGTCTGACGAGCCGCAATATGCGGTGAAATATGTATTACCCATTGTAATAATCTAAAATCTTTTAAAAGTTTTATATATATATATATATATATATATATATATATATATATATATATATATAGTAATTATTATTGTTATTATAATAGCATATAGGACAGCAACTCAAACGCTTTCAGGTTTCGGCGTAATACACCGTCATCTGCCTGATGTTGTTGCATCACCACCGAAATCTGAAAGCTTGTGAGTTTATAACAATAATAAGAAATATATATATATATCTATAAATGCTCTACATCTGTATTGAGCAGTTTATAAGAAGTAAATATTAAACTGTCGAACATTATATATATATATATATATATGTGTGTGTGTGTGTGTGTGTGTGTGTATTTATTATAAATTATACTTAAGAACATGTACAAACATGTACAAATTGCAGTTTTACATATTTTAAAGGAAAATGTACAATATATATTCATTGCTCTATTTTTATATTCAGCACACACACACACACACACACACACACACACACACACACATATATATATATACATATATGTAGTGAGAGTCGGGAGGAAATGGAGAGAGAGAGTAATATATATATGTTGATGTTTTTTGTAAAGCTCTCTTAAAATCTTCTTCATAGCTTTTTTTAAAACTGAATTGTCTTCTTTGCTGTGTATTTCATATGTGTTATGTTTGCATTAATTATTATTTAAATACTTTTGCTTTTTAGATTTACGGTTATGATAGTATCGTTAGTTGAGGAGTAGGGCTGAGCATGAGACCTTGCAAGTGACCATTGTCAATAGAGTGTAGCCAAGGCCCCTTTATATTTGACAGAGCGTTACAAGGATTTTGAAAAGACTTCGCACAGAGGTTTGTCTGACGACTGGGATGACTGGTAACGAATTCTGACATTTAATCTTAGGCAGGCGACGAACACGAGCGCTTTTATCCGATCTTAGAAATCAAAGATGTGTTTGTTGCTTGTGGAATTTTTATCCCGACGTAAGCAAATGTTGTTATGGCAAGAAAGATTTTTCGATGGTGGAAAATTCACTGAACCCTTAAAAAAAGCAATCGATGTTGAAGTTTCAGATTTGAAAGCAAGAAGGAAATCAAGCGTAGGTCTTCGAGTTCAGTAGAACAGGCGTTCGCCGATTCTCTTACACACGTTACGTTGGTCTCTTTCACTTACACACACACACACACATACACACACACACAGGTGTATGTGCGTCTGTGTAAGTGTACGCACTTATGAATACATACATATCACACACAACGGATATATGTGCATAAATGTGTATGCAAATTTGTGTATTTAATATCAATAAGCAGGGAAAAAGCTGTCTTGTAGTATATATATATATATATATATATATATATATATATATATACCATATTTTGTCTCGGATATGAATATCATATATATAAATATATATACACATATTGATTCATTTTCGGGTACGAATATTGTTATATCATATATATATAAGCATAAATAAATGTATATATCATTATTACACACACACACACACACACACACACACACACACACTAAAACACACATATATACATATCGATTCAGTCACTGATATTAATGTCATATATATCATATATATAAACATTCTTCATACATACTTTTCCAACAGCACTCCCGTTTATATATATATATATATATATATATATATATATATATATATATATATATATACTACCGACCATAATTATGAGGCCACCCCAGTTTTGATGAAATGATGTATTTCATAGTATTTTTAGTATTTATTGCTAAATGAAAATAGAATATTTTTTGTTATTATTACTTTGCAAAATTTTACAAGGCAAGTTGAACTCGTCCGAATCACACTAAATTTTCTTCATTCTTTCATTGATGAAACTGCAATATAGGTAATTATTAAATATTTATAAATTCTTTTGATGCACATGTTATTCTGCAGTTTAAATAATTAAATAATTAAATATGTTCGTTAATAATTATTCAATTGGTAATAAATACTAAAAAATTATGTGAAATACATCATTTGCTTAAAACACTGGGATGGCCTAATAATTATGGCCGGTAGTGTATATATACCCGATATATCCCCTGCTATTTTTCTCGGGGTTCTTGACAAAATACAACGGAGAATCTGTAATGTGATCGATACCGATTTGGCATACCGACTGCAGTTACTCTCTCACCGGCGTGACGTGGCTTCCCTGTGCCTTTTCTATCAATACTTTCACGGCTTCTGCTTCGATGAACTTAGATCACTGGTACGAATATACATATATATATATATATATATATATATGTCCGCATGGTTTTTCTTTTGGAAAAGGTAACTGCTTAGCCAAACTTTAAAAAATTCTATTGTGACTAAATAGAAGAATATGTCAATACCGACCCAATGATCAAACCACATACCTCGCACTAACATACAGTAAATGACTACTGAGATTCTGATAACTTCACCCTATAATAGCCAAAATTCCCCCACCTCATCCTTTACAAGACCAAGCATCCGGCATTAGAATTTTTCCTCATTCTTTGTTTAAACGGGGTTGACAATGCAAGTCTTAAACTGGCATGTTGAAAATGGCTCTTTCCCCTCTAAATTTTATCTGAATTTACAGATAAAGAAATAATCGCCCGGTTCACACTCCACCCACGTCTATTGAACAGGTGAAGAGGCTCATCCCTTGTTTCCTGTTTAGGATGCGGTTTCCGGCTTTCTCTTTTCCAATCTTTTTACTCTTACGCAGCCCCCTGCGCAACAGTGGTGTTATCGCCTTGCTTGGGTGGATGTGATTTAAAAAAATACACACACACACACACACACACACACACACACATATATATATATATATATATATATATATAAGAATAAATCTAACTAAGAGCCAACATAACAACCTAGGTTCCACCTAACGGCTCGTCAGGGCAAGTCGGCTAATAACGTAGAAACAAAGCGGTAATTTATAGATACTCAATAGCCACATGACTAAAACATAGAAGACACCAAAAGCACATGGAATAGAGAATTCATTTTATTGATACAAATATATATATATATATATATATATATATATATATATATAATTACCGAAGCTGAATGCTTGTTTCGATAGTCCAGTGAGCGTTCGAAACTTTACGAGTTTGCGTGCTAGTAAATCAAATCGTTGTAATTATAGTGCAATGATTAGGATAATCAGCCACTAAAACCATCACAATCGATGCTCGTTCGATCCTGGATAAAATGCATTTTTGGGTATATGCCAAGGGAAGCTCCGTTATGCAAATACCACAATGAGGAAGAGACTGACATAGATGAATACATACGTAAGCGGAAGGGTTTCAACACCTGGGCGAAACAATGTCATTGAACGGTTAATCTTCCGAAAATTGATTAATACGGTTGAATTTTCGGACACAGAAGTTGCGGGTTAATGTCGAATAGCGTTGAAAATTGATATTTTCTAAACTTGTCACTCAATCAGTCAGTCAGTTAAGCGCCATACGTGATACACGCTTGGACGATCATGCCTCGAAAGAGACATGACTGATTGTGCAGAAGATTATGACGCAGTAGATTGCTTTTACTTTCTGTGGTAGACTGGTTGCCAAACAAAGCTATAGAACCCAGTCTTTCCTGCCATTTAGACCATAGATAAAAAGAGATCTATTATATTATATCATTATATTAATAATTAGTAACGATTAGTGGGGGATCAGTTTATTACTTCATAACAAAATAAAACCGATCCCCCACTTTATACCGAGTAGAAGCTTTAATTGCTTCCAAATTTTATATCTAGTCAGTCAGTTAAGTGCCAAACGTGAAACACGTTTGGGCGATCATGTCTTGCAGGAGACATGACCGATTGGGCAGAACATTATCCCGCAGTAGGTTGCCATTACTTTCTGCGGTAGACTGGTAGCCAACCAAGGCTAAAGAACCCAATCCGTCCTGTTACTTAACCCATAACTGGAGGGAAGAGACGGATTAATGCATTTCCCAATGATATTTGTGCGCAAATGAATGCAAGGTATTCAACTGGAATTCGAACTCAATAGGAACTTTATTTAGAATCATTTACGCACGTCAATATTTCGAGATAGTTTCTCTACATTCCGTTTTATATTCTTTCCTGTTCATTTGAACAGGAATAGGATTGATTTTCCGGTATTTTTAAAAAACAATTCCAACTCTATATTTCTAATATATATATATATTTCTATATTTCGACTAAACTCTGAAATTAGTTTTACTGTTTATTTACTTTTCTCCCTAAATAGGAGTAGATAGGTTTAATTATCATCCAGTTCACACTCCTCCTTGAACAGGAGTGGGATTGAGTTTCTGGTAGCTTTTAAAGTCTATTTCAACTTTTCTAAAATCTCCACTTAATCTATGAAATTTGTTTTACCATTTATTTTTATTTATTTTTCTTTCTTAATAGGAGTAGATAAGCACCCTTATTACCCAGGTTACACACCTCTCCTTGAGTTTGGACAGGAGTAGAATTTTATTCCTTATATATACCTATGTACTCACATTTTTTGCACCGTCAGTGCTTTGTAAACTTATTTGCAGATTAAAAGCAAAAACAATTCACACCACAAATAACAGCGTGAGTCTTTAAATCCAAAATCTGTAAACCTTGTCTGGTGAGGAAAATAGCTATAATTACTTTCCCAGACCAACAAAAACTAAAGAAACGATCAGAACTCATCTCAAAATGCAGATACAAAAGGAAATTTTTACTGCGACACTTAAAAATCGACAACTAAAAACGAACACGAATAAATTAAAATAAATAATATAAAATACATAAATGAATATAAATTAATTCAATAAATCAGTAAATAAACCAAGTAAGTCATAAACAAATTAATGAAATACGAACACACACATATACGTAATAATAACAAACAACAATAAAATAATCACTACTATATAATAAAAAAATGTTAACAAACAACACTATAAAATGGCCACAAATTTGCACCTGGAGCTACAATTATTTCCAGTTAAGCACCCCTAAGATATTTCGAAGCGTATACGTTACCGCCAACCAAAATAACCGTTAGAAAAATAAAATAAGCCCACCCAGAATGCATCACGATTCAATCATATAATAATTCTGTTTGTTCCTTCCTTAGTTACTTAGTTCCTCCTTCCGTTACGCCACTTACCCTCTTTACCCTCCTTCTCCTCTATCTTTTTATAAACGCTACTCACCTCAGCCTTTCTCTCACCTTTGCCAAACAGAAGGATAGTAAAGAATGAGAAAGTAGGAGGAGAGAGCCTATAGCATTACTGTAGCAGTAGCAGCTTAAGCTGGTGGTTGTAGCATTAATTGTGTGTATGTATATGTATGTGTAGTGTACTATATAGTAAAAATAGGTAGGTTTGTTGTCGTATCCCGCGACGTAATAACGAAATTTCCGGCCTCTACACCCTTGGCCATTACTCAGTTGGTCTTTTCGGTTTACAATGAACTCAGGAGCCATGATTTTTCAGTGATAAACCATTTTCTCTTTCAAAATCTCTCACAAAATAGCGTACAGTATTTTGGTTATGGTCTGTGCATACGCCGCTTAATATAAGATTACAGTAAAGTAGCTTCTATGGACATTACTTTTATAGATATTTGAATAAAATTACACTCTGTGTAATCGTTATTTTATTATCCAATACCTTTATGTTTGAAGACGTTACTATCATTTGTAGTATGACAAAGTAAAATTTTTTCAAGAACATCATAAATATCCTTCCGTGGAAATTCCACGGGTTCCGCTAGTATATATAAATAGTTAAGCAAAAACACAACGCAGATGTCTGACGATTACGTTTAAGCATGAGACAGACAATTCCCGGTGGGTGTTGACTTCAGTGTCCACTTTTATATTTACATATTCTGTATCCCTGATATTGAGCACTTTAACCCGTAAATATAGCATGCCTTAAATCCTATTTAGCTCCTAATAAATAGAAGAGCACGTTCAATACGTTTATAACCCATCGTGGACACAGAAAAAATAAGTCTCACCTACTTTCTAAAAACATACCCATCCTGTTATAATCGATCTACAAAATAAAACTAATTTGTATTTATTTCAGAGATGAGTAATTTTCAATAATCTTGGAATTATTTCGAACTTTTCTTCTCATCTTGGTTGCTATAGGTGTTATAATAGACACAACGTTTCGACCAAGTACCCTCTGGTCATCATCAGGTGTCCATAGATTGGCTGATGTGGAATATCTCATTGATTATAGCGAAACATCCTGTGAAATCAATTATTGTTCTTTCATGTTGGAATTTGGTACTTTCACTACCAAGTCCAGCGATCGAAACCATGACCACTAAATGATAATAACTCATGTATAACCAACTACTATATCCACTCCGCCACCGAAGGACTATAGTGGCGTATTTTTTCTGTGTCCAAAAATCCAACCGTATTAAAATACCCTCTCTGACACTGAATATAAAAGTCTCCAAAAATAAACCTAATAGAAAAAAATAGGAAAATTCATAAACGAATGGCTTCCGGCCTATCGCATTTAATACACCGGTTCTCGCTCGATCACCGAAGTTGAGCCTAGTCAGTACTTAGATGGGTGACCGCTTGGGAATACCAGGTGCTGTAAGCGTTTAGTGACGGACGTGCCTTGTGGTGCAGTGGATATCGGCTCGGAAAGAGAAATCGGTAAGCCGAATTCGAATTCCAGTTGAATACTCTGCATTCACTTAAGCACTGGTACCCATGTGAAAGGTATTAATCCGTCCCTTCCCTCCAGTTATGGGTTAAATACCAAGGATAGGACTTGGAGACCCGGCCCTTAAAAAAACCAATCCTAATAAATCTTGATACTCTAAAAGAAAAATGTATTACTAGACACAAAAAACTTATATAAACAACAAGTTGTTGAAAGAAAAAGGTATTACCAGCAATAAATAAATAAAATTTAGTTGGTAATAAATGACCTGCCGAGGTTGATTTGCCATAAAAACAAAACAATCATAAAGGAATGAGATGGAAAGCGAATTTATTTTAAAACCAAGAATCTAACGCAAGAGGCCCATCCCTTGTTCCCTTTTTAGGATGTGGTTTCTGGCTTTCCCTTTTCCAATCTTCTCACTTTGTTTTTTTTTTCAATTGGTGTCGATAGATCTATCTATCGCCCGGTTCACACTCCACCCACGTCTATTGAACAGGTTAAGAGGTTCATCCCTTGTTCCCTGTTTAGGATGTGGTTTCTGGCTTTCTCTTTTCCAATCTTCCAATCTTTGTTTTTTAATTGGTGTCGATAGATCTATCTATCGCCCGGTTCACATTCCACCCACGTCTATTGAACAGGTTAAGAGGCTCATCCCTTGTTCCCTGTTTAGGATGTGGTTTCTGGCTTTCTCTTTTCCAATCTTTTCACTATTACGTAGCCCCTTGCACATCAGTGGCGTTACCGCCTTGCTCGGAGTCATACGATTAAAAAAATACACACTCGAGGAATAATACGGCCTTAAAACTTTAAAAAAATCTCTCCCGCAATAGAAAGAACTAGACGACTTTAAGAGAGGCTTGCTAACTTAATAAGATACATAAAAATCCATCAACAATTCAATCAGTTAAATGCCATATGTGATACATGCTCGGGCAATCATGTCTTTTTCGAGACATGACTGATTGGAAGATTTTCACGCAATAGACGTTGTCTTCCGGTATATTAGCACCTTGTCAGGCTGTGAAATGTTTTATCTATTAGGAATCATTATATGAAGAAACTTAAAGCCTTTTAAGTTTCTATGTATAATGATTCCTAACAGAAAAAATATTTCACTGCCTGACGAGGTTCTAATAAGAGAGTACCGAAACACAACGCCTCATGTCTTGCAGTAAACTATATTTTTATTATAAACTTATAATAAAGATATTACCATATATAATGCTTTACTAAGTATCAAGCACTCTTAATATAGTAAATTGCAACAGTGGACTGTCAGCCTATTAGTTAATACTACTTCTATGTTATATATATGTGTGTATGTGTGTGTGTGTGTTTGTGTGTGTGTGTGTGTGTGTGTATGTTTACTGAGTGTGTGTGTGGATTACATTTTAATGTTGCTTCGTGCCAAAGTTACTTTGTTTTGTTTTTTTTTGTTTTTTTACCAAATTCACACAATTAAGGTGGAGAAATTTTCAAGTCCCTATCCCCTTTACAACCAAATTGCTGCTATGCATCATGACCTGACTTTCTATCGGTCCCCTGAGACAAACCTTCGAAAAAACTCCCACGTTAATTGTATGGATTTTATTTTAAAAAATTGTGTTGTTTTTAAGCTTCTATATAGAATGATTCCTAACAGAACAAAATATTTCACTGCCTGACGAGGTGCTAATATGATAGAACCGAAACACAACGATTCTTGTATTGCAGTAAACTATATTTTTATTATAAATTTATAATAAAAATATATATATATATGGTAATATTTTTATTATAAGTTTATAAGCCAGCCTTCCCTGAAGATCCGATTATGTGAAACCTAGGTAGGTTTGTTGGCTCTGCTTACGTTTTGAGCGCTTTTTTGTTATAGATTACTCGTCTCGGGTTTTTTTCTTTGGGCTACGTACTTTGATGTGCGTTGTGGTGCAACGGATATCGACTCGGAATGACAAATCGGGGAGCCGAGTTCGAATTTCAGTTGGATTCATTGCACTCACTTTCGTACAAATACCCTTGGGAAAGGTATTAATCCGTCTCTACCTTCCAGTTATGGGTTAAATAATAGCAGAGATTGGGTTCTATAGCCTTGCTCGGCCACCAATCTACCGCAGAAAGCAATGGCAACCTACTGTGGGATAATCTTCTGCCCGGTCAATCATGTTTCTTTCGAGACATGATCGCCCAAGCGTGTATCACGTTTGGCACTTAACTGACTGACTTTGACTGATGTTCACGTGAACTCTTTCTTTTTTTACATCCATTTTTTCCTTCCGAGTACATACTCCGAGAATTTTTCGAAACGACTATAGTGATAAGTTTACATATATATATATATATATATATATATATATATATATTCATTCGGAATACAGCCGATTACGCAACCTTGGTTTCAACCTTTCGGTATCTTCGGAATATTCAGGCGTTTAATATTAAGTGATTTCCCAACTTTTTTTTCGAACGCATGGCAGGAACATTCAAAACGCATGACTGAAAGTTTAAAATAAGGGAGGGGATGGTCAAATTTGGAAATGAAACCATGGCTAAGTTCTCTTAGCAAAATCTGCAAACATCACCGCTGTTGCAAGGTTTTTATAATATGCCCCAAGTGACATAAACATCTTAGCCATTTTTTCATTTAATTTCCACAAGTGATTGGCTGGTTTGGTCCAATTCCGAAGGGTCTCAAGCTTGAATGTAGATTTATAATTATGCCAACGTTTAAATATTTAAAAGCTCTACTAGTATATATGTAATGAGTTTCTTTTTAATAGACCTGTGCACTGGTCTAATTTAATTCTGATCAATAACTGACTAACAACTATAGTCCATTCAGCAAAGAATTAGAACACTTTCAGCTATTGAGTGTGTATAATGATAATATACACGCTAAAAGTCTGCCTCCTTCTACCGAGCGCTTATAGCTCAGAGGTAGAATCGCCGACTGACGCCAATTCGGTCAGGTTTCACTCCTGGGTTAAAAAGCAATCGGAGTCTAACCGTAATGATGAGCTGTAATACAGCGAAACAGATCTGTCTGCGGTTGACTATATACATATATATATAGTCATCAGCCCAAAATCTTAACCTTAAAAAAGTAATTTAACTCATTTAGTGGTCTATCTTTATAAAATATGAACTCCTATTCCTCCCCTTCCTAAATATACCGTTTCAACACCCTGTAACCCCGCGACAACCAGCTCTGTCCTTTTCCACTTTGTGACCGTTGTTAACCTAAAACCCCTCCACACTCTAACCCAGGGCCTTCACCATTTGGAAAAACAATGTCGCTGACGTGACGTAGAGTCTCTATTAGAGATCCTATGTCGAAATGTACATCCGACACCTTTGAATTTTGAAAATTTTCTCTAATTTATATTGGCTCTGTATTCTTAATACATTGAGCTCTCTGCCTGCATCACTTTTTAATGTTAAAATTTTTTAATATTGATTAGGATCAGGTTCTTGGAATTTACCTTCCTACTCTTTCACTTCGGATTAAAGAAAAACAAATATATATATATATATATATATATATATATATATATATATATGTATTTATCTCTAAATTCAGATAATATTTAGAGAGCGAGTAAATAGCTATTTCAACCCTGTTTAATCAACGAATGGGGAAAAATTCTTATTCCGGAAGTAGGGGATATTAAAGAAAGTCGTGGGGATTATTGGTCACTATAGGGTTAAGCCAGGGAATCTTAGTAGTAAATTTCCTTTTGGTAGTGAGAGGCATGTGGCTTGACCATTGGGTTAGTAGTGGTACGTAGGAGGGAAAATGTTACTGATTCACCAGATTTTAAAATCTAGTTTATGTAAAGAACAAAAAGGTTTCATTGAAAATGACAGATAAAAGTTAAGTTTTTTCGCATATAATTTTTGATGTGATCCTATAATTAAACCATGCACGCACAGATAAACATAAGAAAACATATTAATAGCAACTAACAATAAATAATCAATAATGAATAAATAGTAACTCGACTATAAATAGCGAAAAAACAAGATCGGATTCAGTATTTCTTTCCATTCATTAGCCTCCAGAATAATTCGAAGCAGGTTAACGCCAATCAAAATAACCGTTCGAATAATACTACTCACAATTAAACACAAGAGACTGCAAAGAATGCATCAGTAACCTATATGTGTATAGTCAAGAAATGGTCATGGTGTTGACTTCAATGTCCACTTATATATATATATATATATATATATATATATATATATATATAAGACAAATTAAGACAGACACGTTATTTCTTTTAATTTCCACACGTAATTGGCTGGTTTGGCACAATTCTTAAGGTTTTCAAGCTTGAACGTAGGTTTATAATTATGCCAACATTTAGATATTTAAAAGCTGTATCTGTAAATTCAGATAATATTTAGAGAGCGACTGAATAGCTATTTCAACATGTCAGTACAAGACATGCTTTGCCAACCCAACAATGGGAAAAAAAAACTTATTCCGGAAGTAGGGGATAGTAAAGAAAGGGATGGGGAATATTGGTCACTATATATATATATATATATTTTCTAGACATATTCTATTAAATATAAGAGACAATGAATGTCTATTATGTTTAATCATGAGCCGTTCTAAACGTCGTATTTTTGCTTTAATTTCAGTTGAAAATAAAGACAAAAATTCTCCAACATTTGGATAATTATTTATTGGTTTTCTTCTAAGCTTTCGGCTCACATGAGCCATCTTCAGAGAGGTAGTTTAAACTGAAATATTATAAAATCCACCATCACCGACGATTTTATTTTGTGTTGACATAAAACTCCGCTTGGCAACGGCAATAGTTACCAAAAAGAATAAACGCAGTTCTTAAGTTTGCGATGCGGTTTTATGACGTCACACCGCGGGATAGCGCGAAATGACAACAAAACCATCTAGCCAAACAGGAATTACATGAACTCAACACTGAAATTGTACAGATCAAAGAAATTTTACAGTCTTCTACCACAAGTGAAAAATTCAAGGAAATATTGGATTTATTATACAATACAACACAAAAGGAACATGAATCCCATAAACAAGTCATCCAAAAAAAGCTAAACAAATTATATAAAGGAAAAATACTCTTACCAAACATCAATGACAACTTCATTAACCTATCGGATTACCAACTTACTCCAGATGAAATAGAATTCCTTAATCTCGGACCAAATTTTCATGTCGCACAGAAACCTAATTGAATGTTTAAACAAATGGAAATTGAAGCTTTATACCAACAAATACTTCAACTCGAACAGGACAACCATATTACTACACAGGTAGGCTTAAAAGAATTACTCAAAGCTGAATCAATCAAACACCGTTACCATAAAAATCCTAATGATATTATAAATATGCCTCTCATAAAAGCAGCCACACATCTCAAAAATAACAAAAATATTGTTATCCGACGTGCAGATAAAACCAATACTTTTGTTATTTTAAACAGACAGGAATATCACTCAAAATTACAGGCCATTCTCGACGATCACAACAAATTTAAAAAATTAACTTGTAATACCACAACCCAACTTAAAAAACATATTAATAAACTTATTACTGCAAACAATGCTGAAATAGGATCCTATAAACTTCAAAAGATTATAGGTGATTATCAGCCCGGCTACCTTTATGGAAATGTAAAAATCCATAAAAAAGATCATCCCCTCCGACCTATCATTTCTCAAATACCCACACCAATATATAACCTTTCCAAAACACTTAACAAACTAATTACTCCCTATCTTCCTGGAAAATATAGCATTAACTCCACGGACGAATTTTTACAGATTCTCCATTCCGTAAAACCTAATAATCAAATGATTGCATCTTTGGATGTTCAAAACTTATTCACAAATGTTCCCGTCCATGAAACAATTGACATCATTATCCGTGATGTATACAACCATGCTACTCTCCCATCAATCAATATTAAACCCACTATATTAAAAAAACTATTATTAGCATGCACCACACAAGTACCCTTTCACGACCCCTTAGGCAATATTTATACACAAATAGATGGTATTGCGATGGGATCTCCTTTAGGTCCCCTCTTTTCTAATTATTATATGGCAAATCTAGAAAATAAAATAATTAATGACAACAATAAACCCTCTATATATGTAAGATATATAGATGACATCTTTGTTTTAGCTAAGAATATCGATCAAATTAAATATCTTAAAAACAAATTTGAAAGTCACTCCGTCCTCAAATTTACATTAGAACTCAATATTAATAACAAACTCCCATTCCTTGATGTATTCATTGATTCTAGCACACATAAATTTACTACTTCTCTATATAGGAAACCAACTAGCATAAATTCGTGTCTTCTTAATTATAATAGTGAATGTCCCCAACGATATAAGTTAGCTGTTATAAAAAACTTACTTCAACGCACACAAATGATATCTTCTTCCAAATCTATATTTTATAAAGAATTACACAACATTAAGCAAACACTAGTCAATAATGGATTTCCTAACTCCGTTATTGATCAACAAATTAAAATGTATCTCAACAAACTTAACAATAGCTCTAACAATAATGATAATATTAATAATAATGGTTTACATCAAAATAAACATAACACTATTAACTTATACTATTGCAACCAAATAAATAATAATTATAAACAAGATGAAAAAACTCTCAAAAACATAATACGTAGAAATGTTAAACCAGTCGAAAGTAATAATCAAATTAAACTCATTATATATTATAAAAAGTTTAAAACAATTGACCTCATAGTCTATAATAACCCAACAGGCACTAAACTAAATTCTTTACAAAAAACCAATGTAGTGTACCAATTTACATGCCCATTCAGAGATTGCATCTCTGATACTACTCAAAAACCTAGTACATATATTGGTTTTACCACAACCACGCTCTCCCGTAGACTTACATGTCATCTTTCTGATCAGAGTACTATTAAACAACATTTCTCTGAAAAACATAAACATGTAGGTAATATCAGACAGATTTTGGTCAACAATACGGTGATCCTTACTCATACACACAGTAAGAGGAACCTGCAGATATTGGAGGCCATGTACATCAAATCAAAACAACCAACACTCAATAAAATCAACTTTAAAACAGGAAATAACATATTACATTGCATTTGACTAGATGGTTTTGTTGTCATTTCGTGCTATCCCGCGGTGTGACGTCATAAAACCGCATCGCAAACTTAAGAACTGTGTTTATTCTTTTTGGTAACTATTGCCGTTGCCAAGCGGAGTTTTATGTCAACACAAAATAAAATCGTCGGTGATGGTGGATTTTATAATATTTCAGTTTAAACTACCTCTCTGAAGATGGCTCATGTGAGCCGAAAGCTTAGAAGAAAACCAATAAATAATTATCCAAATGTTGGAGAATTTTTGTCTTTATTTTCAACTGAAATTAAAGCAAAAATACGACGTTTAGAACGGCTCATGATTAAACATAATAGACATTCATTGTCTCTTATATTTAATAGAATATGTCTAGAAAATTACTTGCTGCCTCGATATACTAAATATATATATATGTATATAGGATTGCTGAAATTCCTGAAATTCAGAGTGGTGCGTAAAACGTAGGATAATATGTATATTTATTAATATATATATTTGCTCTGTTATACAGCATTGAGCTCTGTTCAATTTACTGGTCAGAGGGAAATAACTCATGACTACCAAAAGTGGCACTACTACGCAAGGAATGGAGTTCATATACCTCAGTGATTGTAATGAAGAATTCGGTTCGAAATTCCTAGCACCTAATGAAGGCCGGAGCGTACAACGGCCGAAACGTCCCACAAATGTCAACAAAGATGTCAGAATAATGTAAATACTGTAAATACTAACTCATATGAGAAATATAGACAAATACGCGTATATATATATATATATATATATATATATATATATGTGTGTGTGTGTGTGTGTTGTTTACCTCCGTACCATATATAT